>JAQOTM010001873.1:0-24675 GCA_029168755.2 Tillandsia fasciculata
TAGATCGGAATACCATCTAAGTATTCATTTAATTTGATTCTACTCAAAATCTGAGTTTGGAAAACCTAGAATCAAATTAATCAATATAGATGAAGAAACATAGAATTAATCTATTGATTTCCTTTCTTCTCTATATGTGGATTTTTCTCTTTTTCGGCTTACCCTAAAAAATGAATCATAGGGTCTATTTATAGGTTAGAAACCCTTGGAAGAAGATAAGAATCAAAAACTAACCATTTCTGGAATTTTACAGGACGACGGTCCGGACTGGAAAATGGCGGTCCGGACTGTGTCATACGAAACAGACTTTTTCCAGAAAAGAGGACCTTCGGGGTCCGGACTGAAATTTCCACGGTCCGGACTGTTCATGCAATTCCTGCAAATTCCACGTTCGGGGTCCGGACTGAAATAACCAAGGTCCGGACTGGAATTACGCATGAACTAACCTATGTTCGGGGTCCGGACTGTGATGCCCGATCCGGATCCTGAATATGTAGTATGTCCAGTTTTTGATTTTTATGCAATTAAAAATTCATCCAAGTGTTTCTACACTATAAGAAGTATTCGGATCACCAAAAATATTTTGTTAAACGTACTTGATCCTTTTGAATTCTTCTTTCTTGAGATTGAGGTATATGATCCAAAACTTCTTCATCTTCAATCTTCAAGACTTAACCAATTTCACGAAATACGCCAATTCAAATTCCGTAACAATCTCCCCCTTTGGCGGTTTCGTGACAAAACACAAATCCACACAAGAAAATTCAAAAAGATATTTTTGTTGCTATCACCATACAACAAAAATTTACAATGGAGATCCAAATAAAGATAAATACATGAGTTAAACTCCTAAAACAGACTCTAGACTTAGACATCTGTACTCTCTGCAAAAAGAAAGCATTCTTGACAAACAAAATCGTTAGATACCTCAAGAATTTTAGCGTACAAAACCAAATACAGAGATAGAGTTTATACTCACCATGACATTTTCAAATTCAGATATGTAAGAAAATCACAATCGAAGATAGACATATCTTCTAAGCAATAGAAATCCAAATGTCACAGAATTGTTAGTCAACATCAACTTGTTAGTTATATTACATGCCCAAATAGTTAGTCGAATAGTTAGCTGAGGCATGCATCAAATCACAATATAAAACCAAAAGTTGAAGTTATACTTACCTTCATAGTTTCAAGTTCTCACAAGCATTGTCAAGCATTGTTCAAAGTTCTCTTTTCTCTCCCCCCCTTTTTGTCACTAAACTAAGCCAAAATTACAAAATTCAAGGAGAGTTAAAAGTTCCAAAAATAAGAAAAACCTGAGAACTAAACAATAACAACAAAAAAAAAAAAAAAAAAAAAAAAAAAAAAAAAAAAAAAAAAAAAAAAAAAAAAAAAAAAAATCCTGCACAAGAAAAATGTTAGTAGAAACAAATTAATTATTTGAGTCTGATTCATCAGAGGTGCTACATCCCATTTTCGAAAACATTTTCTTCATTAACTTCTTCATCGAAGAGAACGTCTTAGTTAATGTGATTTGGGGGCGCGGTGATGATTTCAAGTTCCTCTGAAATTCGCTCTGTTCTTTCGTGATCTGCTCTTGTTCAAAAGACAAACGTTGTTGCTCCTTATAAATCGAAGTGACAGACGCTTCATCATCTGGTGCGGGAGCTTGACGTGATGGAGATGCGAAAGTTCCGACGCAAGGTTTCGTACCGCATGAGGGAGTCGGAGTGACATGAGGTAGCTTATGAAGGGACTTAACAATGGTGGATTCATTGATCATGCCCAAGCAATGTTGATACGATGTTGAACTGATATCAATTTGAAATTTCTTCAAGATCCGCATAATGATCAAAGGAAAAGGGAGTCTTTCGATAGGATGGGGATGCTCAACATATCTAGTCATCCTGTTCCAAATAATGTATGGGATATTCATATTCAATCCCACTGCTTCAGATGGATGTCCTAGGAGGTACAAAAACAGCATTCGATCCCATCTTACAACCTTTGTTTGCATGTTTGGAAGAATGTTATAACATGTGATGAAGTTGAGAAACCGGTATTCAAGACGAAGTTGTTTGGACTTGACAGATTTCGCCGTTGATTCAGTGCCTTCCAAACATATTCCCTTTATAACAGTTTGCCACATTGTGTTTGTCAAGCTCCTTCCTGTCAAGTAATTAATCCCTGATCTGCTCGCTTGCATCCCCAAGACTTCTCCGATTAACTGAGGAGTTATTTTGAGTCTCGTCCCTTGGATGTTTGTATAGAACTGCATAGAACGGTGTTCATCTTCCTGAAGATGTCTCGCGTTTGTGTAAAAGGTCCTCACTCGATGCAAACAATATCCAAGCAATTCCGGGAATCTGCAAACTTGAAGAAGATCGGCTTGTTCAATTAAAGTCCCAAATTCCGGTGAGTGATCTCGAAGAGCACCAACATTGACATGTCTTTCGCCGATGCATTCTCGATGTTCAAACGCCCTAAGACGGTCAGTATTAACGAACACTTCTTCCAAGCGAGGTGGAGAAACAGGAGCTATTGGTTCGTTAATTTCAACACCTCGTGCTCGTCCAAGGCGTCGAGCAAGTCTTTTCCTTTTCACTGAGATGGATGGTGAAGTCATTGGTGCTTTTCCTTTATCCACAGCAGTTTTTCCTTTTGATAAGTCGGGGGTCTTCCGCATCGACTTAGCAGGCGTCGCTTCCTCATTCATCAATTCGTCCCAATTCACTTCATCCTTTTCTGATTCAGTCTCTGAATCTTCAAGAAGAACACACTCTCCTTTTCGAAAAGGTTTCTTCGCTCTCTTCAATTTATTAGTCGCTCTCGTGTGCACCATTGCAACCAAAAGAACTATGATCCATGCAAACGCCATTGGTGCAAGTGCTTAACAGATTTAAGGTCCTGCGAACAACTACTCAAGAACACGAAAAAATTATTAATTTTCAAAAATTTGAAAAATTGTACCCAAACAATCATTATCGTGTAGAGAGACTAGGAATCAAATTAGTTTTGCAAAAAGAATTTTAAAAATAGATCAATTCCATGATTTTCAAAAATTCTCAATATATGCCCTAAAACCGAATTTTTAGAAATCGAAGCCCAAAAATCCGTTTATCAAGAGAAAACTTAGCATATAATCAAAACTAATCTACCCAGAGTTCTTATTTTAAAAGAAATTTGATCAAAAACCAATCACAAACGAAAAAGATATAAAATTTTTCTCTCACGTTTTGAGCAAAAACATGAAAAACTGTGAAAAACCGATATTTGATCACAAGAACTCACTTTGATTTGAAGAGGATGAGTTGGGAAGCCTCCAAAATCTTTGTTTTCTAGAGAGAGAAGGTCTGGAGGCTTAGAAACAAAAGATTGAAGTAAAGAAAATCAAAACCCTTTTGTTCTATATAAAACCCTAGCCGCGGTCCGGACTGCCTGAAGAATCCAGTCCGGATCGGCTGCCCGCAGGAAATACCTGCGTTCGGGGTCCGGATCGGCTTGTCCAGTCCGGACCGGCTCCAAACTTTTTCTTCAGAAAAATTCAGAAAAATTCCAGAAAATCCAGAAAAAGATTGTAAGCATTTTTGTGTATCAACTTTAAATGAAAATCATCGTTTCATACAACAAGAAATAGATTATGCAAAATCTATCAAAAATATCCAAATAATGAAACGAAAATTTATAAAAATTAAATCCCTTAAAGTTGAACAACTTCAATCACTTCTAACATGATCTTATGAGTAATGTCTTTATCAAATCATCAATTTGGTAAAGAAAATGAAATACCAAGATCAATAGATGTTTGAAATCCCAAATATGTTAGATAATGTATCTAGTCAATCTGTTGAATAGAGTGGCTCTTTGAGCATCTTTCATTAAAATTCCCACCTTATACCAACCTTGAAATTTGACAGAGTCAAGTATTTCAACATGCATTTTATTTAATCAAACTTGAAAAACCTTGCTTGGTATACATGTGGTAGCTGCACACAGTACTCGGACGACCGAGGTGGTAGCTCTTTCCTCCATGTGGTGGTAGTTTTCACACTCCTCATTGGGATGTAACTCTTTCCACATCTTTTGAGTATAACACTTTTCTTTGACTCCCCCTCAATTGGCTGTCAATTATTTAAGATATAAAGTATTCAACCAAAAATTGATCTCGAATTCATACTCGACTCAATAGTCAAATAAGATAAAAACTATACCAATAGATCATTGACAGAGAAATTGACTTTGATCACTTAAAAGATGACTTAATTGACATAAATGATCATTGCATCAACTGAATTATTATGATATCAAAAGCATAATAAATTTCTAAATATATAAAAGGATGCAGTTAAAGTCAATATAATTAATGCTCAATTAATGTCCTATGTACATGCATAGATAATGAACAAAAACACAAAACAAAACCTAACCTAAGGATTGGTTTCAAAAAGGTATTATTTCAAGGAAAGCATGTTACGGAATTTAAGTTGGCGTATTTCGTGAAAGTGTTAAGTCTTGAAGATTGAAGATGAAAGAAGTTTGGATCATATACCTCAATCTCAAGAAAGAAGAATTCAAAAGGATCAGGTATGTTTAACTAAAGATTTTTGGTGATCCGAATACTTCTTGTAGTGTAGAAACACTTGGAAAAATTTTTTTATTGCATAAAAATCAAAAACTGGACATGGGACATGTTCAGGATCCGGATCAGACTTGCAATCCGGATCCCGAAGGGTGTTCATTGTTCATTGGCAAATCCAATCCGGATCAAAGGCCAATTCCGATCCGGATCCCGAACATGGGATTTGGTGAACTGTATGAACGATCCGGATCGGGACTTTGCGATCCGGATCCCGAACCCTTGGTTTTCTGGAATCGTCTTTCTTGCTACGACGATCCGGATCGCAGTAAATCCGATCCGGATCGCCGTCCTGAAAATTTCCAGAAAAGGTTGTTTTTGATCCTTATCTTCTTCCAATGGTTTCTAACCTATAAATAGACCCTATGATTCATTTTTAGGGTATCGAAAAAAGGAAAATAAGAAAAATACGCCGAAAAAGAAAAATCCACATATAGAGAAGAAAGGAAATCAATAGATTTATTCTATGTTTCTTCATCTATATTGATTGATTTGATTCTAGGTTTTCCATACTCAGATTTTGAGTAGAATCAAATCAATGAATACTTAGATGGTATTTCCGATCTATTTTAATCTAAGTATTCGGCGGATCATCACCACCCAAAAAACAACGATTTACCCAAAATCGGCGCGTGGACTCGCGTGGCCTTGTGGATTCAAGGTGCAACCGCTCTCGTGGATTCGGAGCGAGGTACGTTCGTGGATTCGAAGCGTGCTACTGGGTGAAGACCGTGGATTCGGTCGGACGTCGTGGACTCGACGTTGGACGCTGTGGATTCAGCGTTGGGCGCAGATCGTGGATTCGAGAAGCGTCGTGGAGCGAGCGGAGAAGATCTACTAGGAGCGTATGGTAAAAGGTTGAGTCGTCTGTGAGTACGTTATATCACCTTGTACGTGTGTTAATTCTAGTGGATTTCGCCGTGTTATCGGTCCCGTGGTTTTTTACTCCGGTTTGGAGTTTTTCCACGTAAAAATCTTGCGTGTTCATTTATTTTTCCGCATTGGGTTTTATTGCGCAATGATTTTTTGAGTGTTTATTGTTTACACCTATTCACCCCCCTCTAGGTGTTTTTTCCCCTATTTAGATCCATATTACATATAACCCAACAAGTGGTATCAGAGCGGGAATAGGGTTGTAAACAATGGTTGAAGGTGGAAACATCAATCGACCCCCTTTCTTTGATGGAACAAATTATGCGTACTGGAAAGTACGGATGAAAGCCTTTTTAATTTCCATCGACGAAAGGGTGTGGCAATCAATTGAATTAGGATGGTCTAATCCAACTGAAATTATTGATGATGTTCGCACCTTAAAACCTAGGTCGAAATGGACCAAGGAAGAGATAGATTTATCTTCTTACAATGGCAAAGGAATTAATGCTCTATTTAATGCTTTGTCACAAACTGAGTTCTCTCGCGTCTCGGCATGTGAGACTGCGAAAGAAATCTGGGATGTTCTTCAAGTTACGCATGAGGGAACTAACCTTGTGAAGATTCAGAAACTGCAAATGCTTACGAGCAAGTTTGACTCTATCTCTATGGCAGAGAATGAATCTTTCACTGACTATTACACACGATTGCAAGACATCGTAAACTCATGTGCTAACTTGGGAGAGAAGATTCCAGAATTTAAAGTTGTAAGAAAAATTTAAGAACTCTTCCTGAACGATTTCGCCCGAAGGTCGCAGCCATTGAAACAATTAAACACCCGGACGAAATGCGTGTAGAAGAATTAGTAGGTGCTTTACAAACTTATGAAATGACATTTCCTACTAACTATTCTTCTGGAAAGGCATCCTCTTCTAAGTCTTCAGGTTACGCATTGAAATCAACTAAAGAAGAAGACGCGGATTCATCCTCCTCGGACGACGACGAGAACCTTTCTATGGAGGACTTTGAGAAGCAGCTCGCTCTCTTGACAAGGAAGTTTCGCCGCAACTTTCGAAGGGGTAATTCAAGCAAAACTCCATCCTTCGGAAAGTCGAAGAAAGGCAAGGGTTCTTCAAGCTACAAGTCAAGAAAGCAAGAGAACTTCTCAAAGGATAAGAAAAGTTCAGAGGGACAAGTTCAGTGCTTCAAATGTCGAGGCTACGGCCACATTGCAACGGAGTGTCCCAACAAGAATCCGGCAAAGAAGAAGGCGATGCAAGTCGTCACTTGGGATGACAACTCCACGTCAAATGAGTCATCCTCAAGTGATGAAGAAGACAACGCGACAGCTTTCCACGCGTCCACATCTTCACCCTTCATGTGCTTAATGGCAAGTACATCCGATTCCTTGTCCAACTCCTCCCTGTTGAAAAGATTGCAACGGACGATGAATCGATAATTCTGAAGGTGAAGATTTTGCTCTTGCCTACCATAAGCTTTTGAGGGATTCAAAGAAACTGGCAAAGCAAAACAAGGGGTTGAGAGGGAGATTGCAGGATCTCGAAGAAGAAGTAAAAAGGGTAACCTCTCTCTCAAACGATCTTGAAGTGGAAAGGGATAATTTAGTAAAGCAAATGTTTCCCTTCAAGAGTCCAATGAGCTTCTCGAGAAGAACATATGGATATGGTGAACAAAGCGAATTACTTCTTGAAGCTCTACGGCGAGGCTCGACAGGAAAAATTGGAAATGACGGAGACCATACGCCAACTAAAGATGACTTAAAGAGATTTTCTTCTGGAAGGAGTAAGTTGGACAGACTTCTTGGTCTTGGTCAAACAAATAAGTTCGGCCTCGGATACACTCAAACTGGAGACATTCCAAGTTCGAGTGGGACAGTTTTTGTGCCTCAGTCGGTATCTCCTCCTCCGACACCGGAATTCACGACAAGCAACGACAACAAGCCTACTTCATCCTCTCGGGATCGTCAAGATCTAAGGTATGTTTTCGTTGTGGCATTTCAGGGCACATAAGGAGAAATTGCAAGACGGGAGCCAAACGCACACCTCAAGCACCTCTTGCAATGACTACCAAAAGGTGATTCCTCAGAAATCAACTGCAAATCAATTGAAGGAAAAGAGCCTTGGTAGTTCACCGCTCAAGACGACATCATCAAGGAGCAGCAATCTTCAACAAGACGCTTTCACCTAGGAAATCAACTTCACGACCATTACCGACGCATTCCAAAAAGGTTTGGGTGCGCAAAGGTGAAATTTTCCCTTGTCTTGTTACCAATGTTTCCTTGCATGCATATGATAGTTCGTCTTGGTATCTGGATAGCGGGTGTTCCCGTCATATGACCGGTGACAAAAACTGTTTTCAAAATTTTGAGAAAAACTCCGGAGGACTTGTTGTTTTCGGAGATGGTCGGTCTTCCAAAATTGTTGGAAAGGGAACGGTAGCTATTCCAGATGGCCCGGTTTAGAATAATGTGTTATTTGTTCATGGCCTTAAGACTAACCTCATAAGCATAAGTCAACTTTGTGATAATGGTTATTCAGTTAATTTTTCATCTGATAAATGTACTGTAACTGACAAGAACCATGCTTTCTTTTTAAAAGGGGTTAGATCAGAAAACAATTGTTATGTAGTTCCTAGTAAATTTCTGAAAAATGTAACCTAGCATCTTTGAAAAATGAAACACTTTGGCATGAAAGGCTAGGTCACATAAACTTTAAGGAACTTGCTAGAATTTCAAATAAAGACGTGGTCAAAGGGGTTCCAAAATTGTCACTTAAACAAAACATTGTGTGTGGTGGTTGCCAAAAGGGAAAACATCCAGGACTGCACACAAGAATTGAACCACTTGGTACAAAATGGCCTTTGAACTTTTACACATGGATTTAATGGGGCCAACTCGTCAACCATCTTTGGGAGGTAAATTGTAGGGCCCCTAAACTCCTTACAGTTTTTTCCCATGAATCCACTGTGCAAACACCTGTTGATGGTGTATCTGGCCCATAGTGCATCAAAGGGATGCCACAGATGGACCCTGTGAGCTTTGGTTAGCTGTTTTGGCCTTCGGCTGCTTTTGCCGAATTTTAGAAAAGGAATTTGGCCAAACGGAGGGTGGATTTGGATTCAGTGCGGAAAAACGCTTGGAAATGGCTTTTTGTTTGCTTAATTCTGAGTCCGGATGTCCAAAAGCGGACTCCCGGAAGTTTTGCAGTTTCTGGTGTTTGCGGGAGCCTCCGGCAAATTTTGGAGGCGGAATTTGGCGAAAACGGACGTCGTTTTTGGAATCAGCGCGCGAAAACGGTCAAGATGGGCTATTTGCTTGATGTTTTTGGGTTGGCGGTTACTGTTCATGCCGGAACAGTATCTCCGGCGATCGCCGGCGGCGGCGGGCGGCGCCGGCGGGGGCGGCGCGGCCTCGGGCAGGCGGCAGGCGGCGGCACGCGGCGCTGGCAGGGCGCGGGCAGGCGCCCGGGCGCGCGGGCAGGCGCGCGGTCCACCGCGGAGGTCGTGCACCGGGGGCGGGCCACGTGGCGCTTTCCAGTTGGCCGGCGCAGCAGGCGCGGTCCACTGAATTTGGGCCCGGGTGCACGGTAGACCGGGTGGACACGTGGCGTGAGGTGGTTGGTCCGGTGTTGTGCTCCCGGTCCACGCAATCGGTGGAGTTGATTGACCGGGGCAGGTGGCTGTACGGCGGGGCAGGTGGCCGTACGGCCCGGGTCAGCCGCGACGTGCGCGGTCCACGGCGCGACGTGCGTGGTGCACGGTTTGCCGGGACACGTGGCGCGTGGCCATTTGCGGGCGCAGGTGCACCGGGTGCAGCGGTGCCCGGGGGAGTAGTGGACTGGGCCGCGTGGTGGACCGGGCCGCACTGTGCGCGCCCGGAAATCCTGGGCCGGGCCGCACTGTGCGCGCCCGGAAGTTGCCGAGCGCCCGAAATCCGGGACACAATGGGAATTATCCCAATTGTTTCCTCAGCCTATTTAAAGGCAGCCCGAGCTCATTTCACAGGGCTTTTTCTCCCAACCTGTGCAAGATCTCCCCGAGCTCCCTTAAGCAAAGTTTTTCACCTCTAAGTGCTTGATCTTCCTGCCAAGTTCTAGGATTTTAGGAGGCACGAATCCCGAGGTTCCCCATTTTACGGTGCGGCGCGACGTTGCTCTCTAGTGTTCTTCTTCGGCGCAGCGACAGTGTTTTAGCTCCCCTGGGCTACCCCGAGATCACTTTGCTGTGATTCTTGCGCCGGCAGACTCCTAAGAGGTAGGACTTCATCTTTCGTTTTGGTCGCGCTTTCCCGTTTCGAGGTTTTGGCACGGATCCCGAGGCAAACAGTGACCCCTTTTTCTGTGTGGACTTCCTTGACAGCAGCGGGGTATTTTGGCCATATCTTCGCGCACGAGCGTCAGACGGAAACGAGCTTATACAACTTTTTCATCTACGGATCGCAAGGAACGCGCTCGTATTTTTCTTGGATTTTTGTGAGGATTATTTCGAGGTGAAAATCACTGTTTTCTCAGTGAACAGTAATCAGTTTTTTTAGCACAGATTTTGTATGAGTGTACCCCCTTGCCGAATTTTTATCTTGACTTACCGAACTCTGATTTGGGCGTGCAAGGTACCGTTGCGAAGCTATCGACGCAAGGATCGCCGTGATATTTTTATTGGAATTTTCTGGGCACTTTCTGCAGGTGATAATTTAACAGTTTTGAATCGAGGTTGTATGTGGTTATAAGTGCTATAATTGGGAGCCTAAGTGTAATTAGTGAGCTTTGTATTGTACCAGGAGTATTGCGGGTGTGCTAAAATTGTGGGAGCAAGGATTTGGAGTTTTGGTATTTTCTAGCTGTACGGACTTGGACAGTTGCACTTCAGGTGGGTGGTTGTTGTACTCCTCTCCTTTGTATGCCCACTAGGAATATCAGAACGCCCCCACATTGATGATGCTAAATGTGTTGATTGGTAGACTTGCATGCTCTAGGGAAATTAATTATTGGTTATTGATCCATGATAAATTATGTTAGCATGATTACTTAAATTAATCGCTTAATTATTCTGGACTGTATGTTTAGGGCAGATATAAATTGAGGACTGCAAAATGATGATTGTTCATATGTGACTGTCACCTTAGCCTTTATTCTCTAAACTGATTATTCTTGGAAAATGGACAAAATATTGGAACAATGCATGATTAAACGGTCACATAATTATGTCATCTTTTACTGCTACACTATTTTTGGGACTTGACTTAGGAGAAACCATGCATTTATTCTTTTCTTCTCCTATTATTGATAGACTTGCGGCTTAGTCGCTCAGGTTCGAGCGGGTGTTGGACAGTGTAGTCAGGTATTGGGGATTTGGGACAGGTTGGGCTTTTGACAGGGTGTTGCGGCGACCACGGATCTTGGGTGGTTGACCGGGTTGTTACTATTGCATCAGATTGGGTGTTTTGGGGATCGGGCTTTCTTTAGTGGAGGGTTTTCCCACTTTGATCATAGTCTCGATCCAGTCCTGCTATTATGAGACAGTGGTTACAGAGATACTTGATACAGTGATACTTGATACAGTGATGCTTGATACAGTGATACTTTACTCGTGTGGGTCGCTCCCCTCGAGTGCCACTCCGGAGTAGGCTTTCCACGGTGCAGAGCGCCGGGCACCATGCTGGTTTCTTGAGTTCGACAGCAGAGCAGGCAGTGCCAGTGTTCACTGGCTGTCAGATTGGGTCATTTTGACAGGCTTCTTGATACTGATGCATCACTTTCTCCTTACTTGTTGGCTGGTCTTGTAGAGGCATATTAGGGATAGCATTTATCAGTTGCTTCATGTATCTGCACCCCCTTTTCTTCTCCTTTCCCTTTTTGCCTCTGAGCACCTGGTGGGCATATCTGAGCTGAGGCTTTACCCACTAGGGGAGGCTACTGTTTATAGTAGTACTTACCCCCATTATTTTTCTTGTTTCCTTCTTTCCCCTTATTTTGCAGAGTCCTCAGTGGGAGTTGCTGGGCCGTCAGCAACTGATCGGGGCAAGCGCATCGCGGACTAGATAGAGAGCCACCGAGGGTTGTAGCTGGAGATTTTTGGGTACCAGGACTTCTCAGACAGTTTTATTTATTTTCTTTTTGGGACTGGCTTCTGCCAGCTGTTTGTTTTATTTTAGTGGTGAGCTGGGAGAGACATCTGTATTTTATTTCACTGTTGTACTCTTTTACTTCCAGCTTCTGTCTGAGATACAGTAGTTTTAGTTTAGCTCTGATTATTATGCTCTTTTATTATTATTTCTTATCTGAGCAGGTTACCGACGCTTCGTGTATGTGGGAAATACCGCATGCACGGCGGATCTGTAGACGGGCCCGGGTTCTGGTTTACACCCGGGGCGTGACATAAATGGTATATTTTCTTGATGATTGATGATTTCTCTAGATATTCTTGGGTAGCATTTTTAAAAGAGAAAGCTGATACTTTTAATTCTTTTCACGAGATTTGCCATCGTATTATGACTGAAAAGAATGAAAAGATCATTCGTGTTAGAAGTGATAGAGGTGGAGAATTCATAAATTCCAAATTCATTGATTTTTGCACTTCTAACGGCATTAAACATGAATTCTCAGCACCTTATACACCTCAACAGAATGGTGTAGTCGAGCGCAAAAACAGGGTCGTACAGGAGATGGCACGTGTTATGCTTCACAGCCGGAATTTACCGTTATATTTTTGGGCTGAAGCTGTGAACACTGCTGTCTATGTTATTAATCGCGTGTATTTGCGCCCGGGGACTTTGAATACACCATATGAACTATGGTTTTGTAGAAAACCTAACATCAAATATTTTCGTATCTTTGGGAGTCGGTGTTTTATTTTACGTGATCGCGAAAATCTTGGAAAATTTGACTCTCGAAGTGACGAAGGGATTTTCTTAGGTTATTCTACAAACAGTAGAGCATATCGAGTTTTTAACTTAGAATCTAAGACGATCGTAGAATCGATAAATGTTAAGGTAGATGAAGCTTTTCACTTTGAATCTGAAAAATCTACCCTCGATATCTCTCTTGATGATGATACACCTGCTAATGCATCTTCTTCTAACAATTCTTTCGATAATAATGATGCATCTAACGGTTCTTCAAGTTTATCTGATGTGCAGGAATCATCTCGTGTACCTCCGACTACTCCTTACCTCAAACGTTACGCATCTCCAAGGATCACCCTGAATCGAACATCATTGGAGATCCACAAGAAGGAGTTAGAACACGGAGACAATTGGTTTGCGGATTTGCATGCTATGTATCCTCAATCGAACCAAAGAATGTTGATGAAGCTCTTCAGGATGACTACTGGATTGAAGCAATGCAGGAAGAGCTCCATCAATTTGAGCGAAACAAAGTCTGGGAATTAACGAAGCCTCCGAAGCAACACAATGTGATAGGTACCAAATGGATTTTCAAGAACAAGAAAAATGAAGATGGTACTATCATCAGGAACAAAGCAAGGTTAGTTGCTCAAGGCTACTCTCAAGTAGAAGGTATAGACTTTGATGAAACTTTCGCCCCTGTAGCTAGACTCGAGTCCATTCGTATATTGTTTGCGATTGCTTGTCATTTTAAAATCAAATTATTTCAAATGGACGTTAAGAGCGCCTTTTTAAATGGGTTTTTAAATGAGGAAGTTTATGTGGCTCAACCGAAAGGTTTTGTGGATCATAAACTACCTAACCATGTTTTTCGTTTGAAAAAGGCTCTTTACGGTCTGAAACAAGCACCGCGAGCATGGTACGAAAGGTTGACAAAGCACCTTTTGGAAAAGGGCTATACTCGAGGGGGAGCTGACAGGACTCTCTTTGTGAAGCATTATCAAAACAATTTCATAGTTGCACAAATCTATGTCGATGACATTGTATTTGGTGCAACAAGAGATAATGATGCTTCTAAATTCGCGGAGACCATGGAAAGCGAATTTGAGATGTCCATGATGGGCGAATTGACTTATTTTCTTGGATTACAAGTTAAACAAAACGATGAAGGAATTCACTTGTGTCAATCCAAGTATGCAATGGAGTTGGTCAAAAAGTTTGATCTTGAAAATTCTAAGGATTTTCCGACTCCAATGGGAACTAGCCATAAGGGACTTGGAAGTGAATCACATAGTGAGAATGTAGACGAGAAACTGTATCGCAGTATGATTGGAAGTCTACTATATCTCACGGCTAGTCGCCCGGATATATCCTTCAGTGTTGGGATTTGCGCGAGATATCAATCAGCACCGAAGGAGGTTCACCTGAAAGCGGTGAAACGGATCATCCGGTATATCAAAGGTACAATAAGTTTCGGAATTTGGTATCCTATGGGAACAAGTTTGGATATTGTTGGATACTCAGATGCCGATTGGGCTGGATCAGTGGATGATCGGAAAAGCACGAGTGGTGCATGCTTCTATCTTGGCCATTGCCTTGTTGCATGGCACAGTAAAAAGCAGAACTGCATAGCACTCTCGACTGCCGAAGCGGAGTACATTTCAGCAGGAAGTTGTTCAACCCAATTGATTTGGATGAAAAGCGTGTTGAGCGATTTCCGGATTTCAGCAACTTCGGTAACCATTCTATGTGACAACACTAGTGCTATTAACATTTCCAAAAACCATGTGTTGCGCTCAAGAACAAAACACATTGAACTTAGATATCATTTTCTTAGAGAGCTAGTTGAATCAAATATTCTTCAACTTTCATATATTTCAACTGAGGATCAATTAGCTGATATCTTAACAAAACCTTTGGATCAAAAACGTTTTATTCACTTGCGTAAAGCAATTGGAATGCTTTCCTTGAAATAACCTCTTTTTGAAACCTTTGCTTAGGTTAGGTTTTTGTTTTTGTTCTTTATTTATGCTTAGACATAGAACATTAATTGAGCATGTATTATATTGACTTTATGTCACGCCCCGGGGGTTTGTTTCAGCGGAAACGATGCACAAATGTAAGCGTTTGCAGCGTACAAAATTTTTTTGTTAAAAACCTCCTTCCCCGGCGCGTGCCCAGACCCGCCGCATATACAGATTCACTCGAAAATCGGGCAGAGTCTCCTCTGTATATGCACGGCGTCGCGGTTATAACCACAGTCAAATACAAGCAATCACTTTCCATTTAATCACAACAGCTCTGAGTCTGTCTACGCATGAAAGCTAAAGCAATGCCCGTGGCCAATCAAGTTGAAAGGATAAACACATAGTTTTGAAAACAGGCCCACACGGCCTCAGGTTTCGAAAACAGATTGGAAAATGGCATAAATCCACAGGGTTTGGAAAACGGGCCCACACGACCCTAGATTTGTGAAAACGGTTTTCGAAATCCTTTTGCTCTTGTTTTCTAGTTGGTTTGGTTAGAAAATGGCCAAACGGGAACAATAAAGGAAGCAGTAGTGCATATTCAGAACAAAAGGAAATCAACATCCACGCGACCCCACAAGGGTATCGAGAACCACACAGTAACCTACAACAGTAAATGAAAAGCAAGGATAGTAAAGATAACAACAGACTAGGGCTCCCACGCCCCGACTGCTCCCACCTCGGCCTCTCCGTCGCCTACCTCTCACCCCCGGAAGTACCTGTCACAGAGGGGATAGTCAGCGACACTATCATGATAAAGCACTAAAAGCAGTAAAATGATACCAAGCCTCAAAGTAAGACTAGCCGGAGCAACCACTGCTCTCATAAGGGTCACACCCGCAGGCACCTAAATCACCTGTGACACCTGTAACACCTGTAACACCTGACCTCGACGGGCACCAATCCCGACAGGTCGCACCGCTCACACCTTTGTGCCTCAAACCCCACACCTACGGGGGCCCCCACTACGTCACCTCGTGGGTAAACACGGGTCAGAGACCGCCTTTCCGGAAAAGAGCACCCTTTGCGGTGGCCAAACCGCGGATGCGCGTGTCGCACTCGAGCATAGTAACAAAACACGGGGTAATATAGTAAATCATAGAAGCCATCAGTGTTAGTACAGGTTAACATATAATTAATCTCCTTTCCGGAATACTAACATTACTAAGCCTCGGAATAAAAACCCACCTTTATCGTTGTCGCGCTCCTGACCGATACCAGGCTCCTCCGCGTCTCGGTGGGTCCGCCCGGACCTACACGAACCTGTGATACAGGAGTTAGTAACTCAGGACTCCGCAAGGCTAAAAAGACTGGAACGCCCGCACATGTGCGGCGCTGCCCGCATGGGGCGCTGCCCGCATGGGGGCGCGGGCGCTGCCGCCCGCCGTGCGGCGTTACCCGCACGGGGCGCGGGCGTTGCCGGCCGCGCACGGAGTTGCCCGTACGCGGGCGTGTGCGGCGCTGCCCGCACGCGGCGCTGTCCGCGTGCGGGTGCGGGCTCCGCCGCCCGCATGCGGCGCTGCCCGCATGCATGCGGCGCCGCCCGCACGCGGTGCTGTCCGCGTGCG
This sequence comes from Tillandsia fasciculata, assembly GCA_029168755.2. Taxonomy (NCBI): domain Eukaryota; kingdom Viridiplantae; phylum Streptophyta; class Magnoliopsida; order Poales; family Bromeliaceae; genus Tillandsia; species Tillandsia fasciculata. The sequence continues at coordinate 15,964 of JAQOTM010001873.1, forward strand.
GGTGCGGCGCTGCCGCCCGCATGCGGCGCTGCCCGCATGGGGGCGCGGGCGCCGCCGCCCGCGCGCGGAATTTCCCGCACGCGGGCGGGTGTGGCGCCGCCCGCACGCGGCGCTGTCCGCGTGCGGGTGCGGGCTCCCCCGATGCATGCGGCGTGCCCGCATGCATGCAGCGCCGCCGCACGCGGCGCTGTCCGCGTGCGGGTGCGGTGCTGCCGTCCGCATGCGGCGCCGCCCGCATGCGGCGTTGCCCGCATGGGGGCGCGGCGCCGCCGCCCGCATGCGGCGCCGCCCGCATGCGGCGTTGCCCGCATGCGAGCGCCGCCCGCATGCGGCGTGCCCGCATGGCGGCGCGTGCGGCGCCGCCCGCACGCGACGCCGCCCGCATGTGGCGCTATCCGCATGCGCGGCTCCGCGTGCGCCGGCTCCGGTGGCGTTGCCGATCCCTCTTCCTCCCGTTTTCAAGAAAGGACCAAGAATTGACAATAAAATCCTTAAATTAAGCTCACCTTGGTTTCGTCGGCTAGGGTTAAACGAGGGAAGACTCGTCCCGTCTTGTGTGCCCGGTCCCAAGGCAGAGGATGTGCGGTGTTCCTCCCCCCTCCTTGATCGTTCCACCGGGTGCTCTACGCCGACTGATTGGGGTAAGGAAAGATTGGGGAATGGAAAGATTTGGGGAATGGAAAGATTGGGTGTAGTAGCCGCTGGTTTAAAATATTTTTAAGGGTCTACTTTTGGTTTCGTTAATTCCGTATTTCGTTACGGGGGCTGGAGGGTGATCGAATAATTTCTTGTTTCCGGACAGACCGTCGGGGCCCGCGGGTATTTTTAGTTAATAGGGCTCGCGAAACGGAGAACGGCGGCGAAATCGGTTTTGAATTCCGACGCCGGAATCTTCCGGAATAAATTCCGGAAGGTAGCTAACGGTTCAGGTGGTTAACGCGGCTTTTCAGACGGACCAGACCCTGGTTCGCACCCGACTTGTGCCCGTTTTAACTTGAACTGGGTTCATTCCCATTCCCCAATTTAACCGCTCCCGCCACCTTAATCACTCCCGCGTTTTCCCGTCGTACAACTCCACACGAACCGCCCCCAACTTCCCACCACTTCCCACAACTTTCCACTAACCGCCCCAACTTCCCACCACTTCCCCCAACTACCGGCCACTCCCCACAACTCCCCTTAACCCCCCTGCGTACGAAACCCAAAGAAACGAAAACCCACTTCCCCAAACTTTCAGTTTCCCAACCGAACCTACCCTTTCCCCAATCGATCGAGAGGAGAAGCAAGGCGGAGCGGGTGAGGAGAAGGAAGATCGCCGGCATACCCTTCACCCAAGAACAGGACGATCATCCCCTAGATCAACCCTAGCCAACGAAACCCAGGTAAGCATGGCTTAGGGTTCTTGATTTGGGTCGTTTCTTGGTTCTCTTAGGAAAAAGGGAGGGGAGTCGCCACCATTACCGGAGCCACGCATGCGGGCGCCGCCGCTCGCGGGCGCCTCCGCATGAGGGTGGCGGGCGGCACCGCATGCGGGCTGCCGCATGCGGGCGCCGCCGCTTGCGGCGCCTCCGCATGAGGGTGCGGGCGGCACCGCATGCGGGCTGCCGCATGCGGGCGCCGCCGCTTGCGGGCGCCTCCGCATGCGGGTGCGGGCGGCACCGCATGCGGGCTGCCGCATGCGGGCGCCGCCGCTTGCGGGCGCCTCCGCATGCGGGTGCGGGCGGCACCGCATGCGGGCTGCCGCATGCGGGCGCCGCCGCTTGCGGGCGCCTCTGCATGCGGGTGCGGGCGGCACCGCATGCGGGCTGCCGCATGCGGCGCCGCCACTTGCGGGCGCCGCCGCATGAGGGTGCGGGCGGCACCGCATGCGGACAACGCCGCATGCGGGCGTCACCGCATGCGGACGGCGCCGCACGCAGTTAGTACGCCGGCCCAGCCGTGCGGGGCCAGGCGCATACGTGTGCGAATTGTGCGCAAGGTGAGGGGGCGCCGGGTGTTCTAGTCGTTAATCTGACAAAGTCTTAAATTTCTGACTCCTATATGACAGATTCGTGTAGGTCCGGGCGGGCACCCGAGACGCGAGAGAACCTAACATCGGTCAGGAGCGCGACAACAAGGTGGGTTTACGGTCGAGGCTGAGTATTGTGTTGGTAATCCGAAAGGGACTATTATTGTAGTGTACCGGGACTTCGGACAGCGCGCCGACCACATATGATGGCCTGGAGTGGTGAGATTGCCTCGGACATGTTGCATCTGAGTTTACAGTTGATGCCGGGTTGATTTGGATCACCGCAGAAGCTCCAGCTCGATTCGGGTATTTTTCGGGCTTTGTATGCCGATTGTGGATGAGACTTGGGAATTATCGACTTCACAGTGGAGCGCCGGAAATTCGGGAACACTTAGAACAGGTATACTTTCAGTTTACAGCAAAGTTCGGGAGGTTCTGGACTGACGCGGAAGATCCGGAGGCAAAAAGTGAGTCGGAACTGACATTTTCGGAGCCGGTTTTTGAATTGAGCACCCCGACTCAACGGATGAGCTTTTTGAAGAGAAAAAGCTGTGGACACGTGTATTTTCGATTTACAGCGGGGTTCGTGTGGTTCCGGGCAGCGGCGGAGGGCCCGAAGGCAAAAAGTGAGTTGGAGAGGGTCTTTTTGGGATTATTTTAATATTATAATGATGGATTACTAATTAAGTGAGCTCTTTGTTAGGTGGCTGTGGGGTTTTGGATTAGAAGTAAGTGTTTTGTTTTTGTTCTTTCTTTTACTTTTAATTTGGGCTTTCACTTATTAATTATGGCTTAATTAAGTTGCTACTTAATTAAGTGGGAGGGTTTGCTTTGGGGTGGTAATCTCACCATGAGATAGCCTCCTCCACCACCTACCTCCCTCCCTCTTTTTGCTCTGTAGCCTCCACGAAGCAGGAACCCAAAGAAAGAAAGAAAGAAAGAAAGGAGAAGAAAGAAAGGAGAAGAGAGAAGAAGAAGAGGAAGAAGAAGAAGAGGAGGAAGTTGGAGCAAGAACCAAGGTGGATTTGGAGTTTGTGCTTGTGGAGGTTAGTTTTTTGGGTTTTTCTTTTGATTTATTGAGCTTGGAATTTTATTAAGAGCTTGATTATAGGTTGGGATTTCTTTTGGATGTTTAAATTGAGCTTTGGAATTTTATTTTGGGCTTTTGGAATTTTTGGAGCCATTGGGAATTTTGTTGGGTTTTTAAAAGCTTAAAAAAAATGGAGATTTGGGCATTTTGATGTTTTAGGGAATTTTTGGAAGATTATTTGGTGATAAAAGGTTTTTAAAATTTATTTTAAATTTTTTGAAATTTTTTTGGAATTTTTCTGGAATTCTTCGCCGCGTCGCTGGGCGCGGCGCCGCGCGCAGCAAAAATGCCGCGCGCGGCGCTGCCAGGCCGCGCGCGGCATGGCCGCGCGCCGGCGCGCGCGCGGCAGGGGCCGCGCGCAGGCCCCGCGGGCCGCGCGGGCCGCGCGGGCCGCGCGCGGGCCTGCGCGGGCGCTGCGGGCCTGCGCGGGTGCGCGCGGGCCTGCGCAGGCCTGCGCGGGCGCGCACAGCGCCACAGGGCGGTGGGCGCCGCGCGCAGCGCCGCAGGGGCGCCACGCGGCGCGCTCCGGCGCCGCGCGGCGGGCCCCTGCTCCGCTCGGCCGGTTCCTTGGGCCGCGCGTCCACCGTCTTCGGCGCTCGGCGTGCCCCGGGACTTCGTCGACGCCTCGGTTTGCGTGTCGGCCCCGTTTTTTCCGCCGACGGAGGTCGGTTTCGCCGTCGGATGCTGTTTTTTTCGCCGACGAGGCCGTTTTTCGCCGACGGAGGCCGTTTTTTTTTCGCCGTCGGAGCCGTTCTTCGCCGCCGCGAGCTGTTTTTCGCCGTCGACAGCTGTTTTTCGCCGTCGACCGCCGTTTTCGCCGCCGCGAGCTGTTTTTCGCCGTCGACCGCTGTTTTTCGCCGTCGACCGCCGTTTTTCGCCGCCGCGAGCTGTTTTTCGCCGTCGACAGCTGTTTTTCGCCGTCGACCGCCGTTTTTCGCCGCCGCGAGCTGTTTTTCGCCGTCGACCGTTGTTTTTCGCCGTCGACCGCCGTTTTTCGCCGTCGACCGCTGTTTTTCGCCGTCGACCGCCGTTTTCGCCGCCGCGAGCTGTTTTTCGCCGTCGACCGCTGTTTTTCGCCGTCGACCGCTGTTTTCGCTGTCGGAGTCTGTTTTCTCCGACGGAGGCTGTTTTTCGCCGATGAAGGCTGTTTTTCGCGCCGTGCGCTGTTTTTCGCCGATGAAGGGCTGTTTTCGCGCCGCGCGCTGTTTTTCGCTAATGAAGGCTGTTTTCATCGCCGGATGCTTGGTTTTCGACCGTTTTGACTGATTTTGCGATTTCTTCTTTCCTGGCAGTTTGCAGTGTAGTTTTAGCATCTGACTGGGACGCGACCTTGTGACTCCGTTTTGCGTGCGGGTTCCGGCATCGTACTTCGGGTTGCGTGCGGACCTCGTGGAGGCAAGGTAAGCCCGCTGAGCCCAATTGCAAGTGTCGACAAGCAATTGGGGGCGATCTGAGGTGGGTTGGTTTTCTCTCCAAGTCTACGGACTTCCTTCTAATTCTATTATGATAGGATTGCATGCTAGTTTAAGTGTTTCTTGGAACTTGACTAGCACCCCCGTCATATGTTGCATGTATTCAACCAGACCAATAGAGAACCTTAATCTGGGCTAGGTTCTATTATGCTTTAGACATTCCACACACTGCATTTCCTTCTGGACATAGGGTTCCTCGCCGGGTAGTGGGCCGAGTGGTCAGAGTTTTGTGGGATGGGTGTTTCACTCGGGCCTGGGGGCTGAGTGGGGTCTGGTGGCTGTGTTAGGCCAGTGTTGGTGGTTTGGGAACCGTTTAGAGTAAACGGTGGTCCCGGGTTTCTAGTTGTGCGTCGTTTTCTCGTCACTACCACGTTGTGATCGTGGGGTACGTATGCTATCAGGACCTTGAACCCAGAATGCTTTTGAACTCTCATGATTTTGGTATACCAGTGTTTTCCTTCCGTATTCCTAAGGGTCGCCGGAGCTTGTTCTTGTTTGATTGGGCGAAGGTGTCACCCTTGGGAGTTCGGGAAACAAACTCGTTTTCAACTGATTTTCTCAAGAACTAAAATCCATAAAAGCTGGTTTTCTCAATTTAAGATAGTTTTCAAAAAGGTAAATTTTATCCTCACCCCAAGGGGGTTGAGGAGAAATGATATTTTTTATAAAGGTCATCTTTTTACTAAATTCCCTCATCCCGCCAGGGTGGGGGATCTGGGTTCTAAGGGCTGGTTTCGTCTTGGGCCGAAAACAACGGGAGGCTACACCTATAGCCGGTTCTTGTTTGATTGGGGTCGTAGGTAGTAGACTCCCGGGGTTTTCGGACTCTGTGCAGTTTTGGCTGTGGAGCATCTCCAGCCGTGAGTTATGAGTTTGAGTTGAGATAGTTTCCCACTTTAACCGAGAGGGGCCGAATCCCTGAACGGTAAAGGATCGAGAACTTCGATAGGCTGAGCCTAGAGTCTGTTCTTGTTTGATTGGGGTTCTAGGCACCGGTCTATCGGGATTCTCGGACCTTGCCGCGTCAGTCGGCTCTTCTCGTCTATGAGTGGGGTGTCGTTGTGGGAGCCGTTGGGAGTGACGGCGGTCCCAGCTGTGTGATACCTTCCTTGTGAGTTAGTGTTGTGAGCTTGAGTCGTTGAGAGTTCTCCGACATAGCTGTGAGAGGGTTGTCCGGAGTCGAGGTTCTTTCCGACTGTTGTGTTTGAGCATCGAGATACCGATCTGTTTGATCGTGGACTATAGCCTGCTGAGCCTGGCATTTCATGCCAGTTATGAGATACTTGTGATACTTGAGTTCGTTGGGGTCGCTCCCCTCGAGCTACGCCCCGGGTGCGATGATGATACCGAGCCTGACGAGGCTGCGATGATGCGACTAGTTGATACACTAGAGTTCGCTTGAGATTGAGATAGTCCTTGAGGGACACCCTACGTAAGACCAAGTCCTGTTTGGGCGTAGTGGCAGTAGGTGAGCGCAGGCTGCTTGACTGGTCCAAAGTGGGACAGTCATTGAGATTGGGTGTTATGTGAGAGAGTATGCATATCATGTGTCATAGTCGGTTATACTTTGAGCATAGTACTTATGACCTACTGTCAGTATTGAGTGGATGCATACCATCATCTGTGTTCTTTCTTGTTGAGCATAGTAGATAGAGGCATGATAGCTGTAGATATTTTTCCAGCTTATTCTTTCATTATTTCAGTTTCATTCTGTTATCTTATGCCTCTAGTAGACTTAGTGGGCAGACCGTGGTTCTTGGAGACGGTACCCACTGAGAACTACTGTAGGATGTAGTTCTCACACCCTCTGTCGGTGACAGGTTGCTGAGGCTTTCTTCCGTTCCTGCCCGAGCTGGCTTGACGGACCGAGGACAGGGAGTCGCGTGATAGTTCCCTACCAGCATTGTTACTTTAGAGTGAGGTAGATGTACCATCCCGGACTGTGGGAGTTGATCATGTATTGTTATTTCTAGTTTAGCTATCTCCCCTTTGGATTTGTAGATGTTGTATAGGTTGTTTTCTACTTGTATCATCTTGTATTCGGGAGATAGACTTGTATTTATGTTCAGCTTTTAGTAGTGAGATTTTATATTACAGCTTTTATTACCCGCTCTGATATCTGTATAGCTGTAGTTCTATCTTTTGCAGGCTAGACGCTTCGTCTGTACGGCAGTTTCCGTACAGATGGCGGATCTGTTAGCGAGCCCGGGTCGCAGTTTCGACCCCGGGGCGTGACAATTATTGTTAATCGGTACTAACTCTGACGGTTTCTATGATGTACTATATTACCCGTGTCTTGGTACTTATGCTCGAGTTGCGACACGACACCGCGGTCTGGCCACCGCAAAAGGGTGCTCTTTTCCGGAAAAGGCGGTCTTCGACCCGTGTTACCCACGAGGTGACGTAGTGGGGCCCCGTAGGTGTGGGGTTTGATGCAGCAAGGTGCGAGCGGTGCGACCTGTCGGGATTGGATCCCGGATGAGGTCAGTTGTGCGACCTGTCGGGATTGGATCCCGATGAGGTCAGGTGTGCGACCTGTCGGGATTGGATCCCGATGAGGTCAGGTGTGCGACCGCCGGGATAGGTGCCCGATGCGGTCAGGTGTTACAGGTGTTACCGGGGTTGCAGGTGTTACAGGTGGTACAGGTGGTTGCGAGTTACCGTTACGAGTAGAGCGGTTGTTCCGGCTAGTCTTACCTTTATGGCTTGGTACTACTTTACTGCTTTAGTACTATTTTTATGATAGTGTCGCTGACTACCCACTCTGTGACAGGTACCTCCCGGGGGTAGAGGTAGGCGACGGTGAGGCCGAGGTGGTAGCAGTCGGGCTGAGGGGGCCCTAGTATGCTGTTTTATTTACTTTCTCTGCATTTCATTCGGAATTGTAGGTTATTGTGTGGTTCTCGATACCCTTGTGGGGTCGTGTGGATGTTGAGTACTTTCATTCTGGTTATGCACTACTGTTTCCTTATTATTCCCGGTTGGCCGTTTTCTAAACAAATCAACTAGAAAACAAAAGAAAAAGGACTTCGTAAACTGTTTTCAAAAGTCTAGGGTCGGGTGGGCCCGTTTTCTAAACCTTGTGGATTTATGCCGTTTTCCAATCGGTTTTCAAACCTAAGGCCGTGTGGGCCTGTTTTCAAAACGAGTGAGTTTATACTTTCAACTTGACTGGCCACGGGTATTGTTTAGTCTTCATGCACCGTACTACTTCGAACTGTTGTGATTAAATGGAAATGATTGCTTGTGTTTGACGGTTGTAATAGCCGCGACGCCGTGCATATACAGAGGAGACTCTGCCCGATTTTCGAGTGAATCTGTATATGTGGCGGGTCTGGGCACGCGCCGGGAAGGAGGTTTTAAAGAAATAATTTTGTACGCACCTTACGCTTACTTTTGTGTACCGTTTCCGCTAAAATAAAACCCCCGGGGCGTGACAGATTAAGATGGTATCAGAGACTTTGCTTTAATCACAACAGTGACAGCCCAACATCCACCGAGATATCACACTTAACTACGAATAAATGAAATGTTGCAGGGACGTAAGGGTGTAGGACGTGAGGTGACGTGGGGAAGGGGAATTGTAGATAATGTTTCTTTCTCTCATCGATTTTCGACGATGTTTATCTAGCAGAGCGATGAGTGCTAAACTTTGTGGTAGGTCTGTACAGACAATGGGTACGACTCCGGCGTCGGCCCGAGGAACGGTAGGGTTGCAGATGCGACGACATCAGCACTTGGCAGAGACCAGGCGGTCCTGCGGCTACCAATTAGGGAGATGGCGTGGCAGATTGCGACCCTACTTACGGATCGTGTGCGTCAAATTGACGCAGCAGCAGCATACCTCGGTCGCTTCCTCCTCTCACACCGGAACCAATTGCAACCGGCCGCAAGTACCGCCAAGCGACAAGGTGCTGGGGTAGGGGCAACCCTATATCTACGGCGGCAACGGTCCGGGCTACGCGTCTACCCAGACCACGGCGCCGATGGCAGCACCTGCATATATACGTCCGTGGGGGCCGGCGCCGCGGGCTCTCGGCGGGAGCACCCACTCGGGGCCGCCACCGGAGTCGCCAGGGAAGGGGACAGTTAACGCGGGCGGAAATGGGCGAGAGACGAGTGCGGGCCAATCTGGCGGATTT
>JAQOTM010001874.1:0-24630 GCA_029168755.2 Tillandsia fasciculata
CGGTCATAGACCACTATTTCCGGAAAAGGCGCACACCCTTGCGGTGGCCAAACCGCGGGTGCGCGTGCTTTGCAGCTCGAGCCAAGTAACCATAACCACCATCATGTTAGCATCATAATATATAACAAAAGTAAAACGGCAACATGTATAATTAAAAGTAAAACAGCAACATGTGTGATCGAAGGTAACCCGCTAACATGCATACTCAACAATAACCACAAGGAACACCATGTTAGCACAATTAGATATTTATTTTAAACAAGATACCATTGCCGACAACCCGACGCCGAATCCCAAACCAGACCCCACAATAATGAACCAGTACCCAAACGTAACCAACAATAGTGAGCCGAGCACACACACACGATAATCATGACAGTAACGAAAATGGGCAATAAAGGGGTTCTAAGGATGTACCCACCTGAAACGCGAAGGAGAAGGTTTGCTGAACTCCCGCTAAAACACTCCCACCCTGTGCCCGAAAAAGTTACAGTAAGTAATAATGTTAAAAACATCGTCGCGGTCGAAAACACTCAAAAACGGGGCGAAACGGGCCAAAAACGGAGTTTCTGGGCTCAATTTCTGAAGTCTGGTGCACGGGTCCAGGTGTGGACCGGGTCCACGACGCAGAAGAGGCGGCGCTGCAGACCGGGCTCACCCCGGGATTGTGCACCAGGCGGAATGGGCCGGGCCGGTGTACGGGCTGAGCGCGCACCGGGCTCACGGCCACAGAGCGCGCGGTCGCGGACCGGGTGCACGCCCAGGGGGGGTGAGCCGGTGCGGCTTGGGCCGGGCGCGCACGGGGGAAAGCGCGGACCGGGTCCATGCCGCGAGGCTGCCGATGCGTGCGCCGGGTGCACGCCCGGAGCGTGCACCGCGCACGGTGTGCAGTCCGGCGCACGGTTCCGTGCGCGGGTCTGCGCCTCCGGGGCTGCGGGGCGTGCACCGGGTGCACGCCCGGGGTCTGTGGACCGCGGCTGAAGCATCCGTACCGTGATGAACAGTGATGCCCCTTTTCGCGATTTCTTCTCCGTTTTCGCTCCCGTGCGACTACGGCGACGACCCCCGCGAACAAGGTAACGGCGGCGGCGGCCTCCCGTTTAACAACGGCGGCGGCGGCCTCCCGTTCGACAACACGCCTCGCACGCAACACGACAAGAAGGAAAACCTTACACCGAAAAAGACAATCGGGAAGGCCCGAACCGCTCACCTTGTTTTCGCCGGTGAGGGAGGAAGGAAGAGGATCGTCCCGCTCTCGTTCGCCGGGTTCCGCAGGGCGTGCGATCGTCCTTCCTTCTCCTCGTATCCGTCTCGGTTCCTCACGCCCTCGGTTGAAAGAGAGGAGAAAAGAATTGGGGTTTTTTTCCCCTTCCCTTTCTTAAGGGGGCCGCCTTAAACCCTAGCCGTCACGAGAGAAACCAAGGAGGGAAAAAACCCTATGCTCCCCCCTGGTTTTAAAGAAACCCTAAAGAAAATAACCGAAATAAAAAACCGACGACTTTGTCTCGAAAAGCGTGTCAATCGCTCGCACGGATCCCGGAGCACCTAAAAGGGGTCCAAACTTCAAGAATTAATTCTGGGAGATCCGGGAATAAGAATCCGAATCCGATCGCGGCTCCGTTCACCGTTTTGAAAGCTCTAGCACCAAAAATTATCTGCAAGTCCCGACGACCAGCCCAGAATTTCTCGAATTTCAACCCCCCCCTTAATCGACTGAAAATATTCGTTAGGACCCAAGATGAAAGCCGGAAGGTCGAAGTACCACCACCTAAATAAAATAACCCAATGACATAACCAGATGAGAATTCCGATCACAGCAGGTTCCCCGTCCGATCGCCTCGGAGAACGTGCCGGCCACTTAACACGGATTCCGATGCGTCACTCAAAAGCAAACGCTTTGACCCCCATTTCGGAAGATCCGTAAGTCGGAATCCGGATCTGTTCGCTCTGCCGTGCTCCGTTTTGCGAGCTCTACCGCCTAAAATTGTCCGCGAGCCCCGCCGGACTGTTCAGAAAGACACCAAAATTAGACCCTCAGTCGGACATCATGAGACGAGGGGTAACAGGGGAAAGTCAAAGAAAGGCCGGGTCTTACACCGCCGATTAGGGAGATTGAGATGGTGATTGACGTGGTTCAGGAAACCACGTCAACCCCGATAGCACCTCATTGGATATCACCTGTAGAGCTGACAGAGCTGATGGCGCAGTCGCAGGGTTTGTTGGATCGAGGGTCTGTTCGATCTAGTGCCACGTCGTTGGCACACAACGGTGAGGGTCCTTGTGTGGGATGACCGTAGGCAGGTCTGGATATTATTTAGGACCTTTTGATGGAGTTATACCCCGACAGTGGTCTGCTTTGGATGCAGGTATCTTCTTGGGATCATACAGTGGCGTATTCCGCCAAGATGGTGTTCTGGACCCGGTAGGGGCATTGTGAGTGCAGTAAGGACAACTGGAATGACTATTGCCATGTCGTCTTTGAGATCTGAGGAATTGTGTATTCTTGCTGCACTTGGAAGAATTGTTTGAGATATTCTTCCGGGATATCTTGATTTTACCCCATCTCTGTGTGGTTTAGAGCTGGTGGAGTACTTGTAGATGGTGTAACAAGGTCTGTGAGGAAGAAGCTGTATGCCAAGTTGTTGTGGCACGAGTTTTAGCTTCGAGAGCATATCATCTTGGATCTCTTAGTCTAGCCATAAGAGGCGGGGGTGGAAATCCGACCAAAAGGGATGCTATGCGAGAATGGCTGAGACCGGCAGTTATTTATTGAGGTGAGGAGCTTGTGAGCCGGATAGTGCCAGCAGAGCTTGACGAATTGGTGATGAGATTGATACCAGCCCTGATTTCTGCACCGCCAGTGTTGGGAGATGGATTTGTGTTATACAGTGATGCCTCCCATAGTAGCTATGAAGTAACAGTTGGATTTGTGGCAAGCATCCTTTATCACCCCGATAGGGCCACTGTGGTGGCGGATACCCGGAGCCGGAGAGCTATTTGGGGTTGTGTTTGTTGCCTCCGCAGCTGGCGCTGTATGGACTGTCGAGGCAGATGCGACGTATGATGGTGTCACTGAGGAATCTTTGGATGATAGACCCTGGCTGAATGGTTCGCTCGGTTGGTCAAGATTTGGGAGCGACCGGGCGAGGACCCCCTCCTGGATAGGGCTCTTTTCTTTTGGAATTGCCTTGCATGTTGCGGGTTGGAAGGAGGACGCAACTCCCGGAATTTGATGAAGTGATCATCTGGGCAGGTACCCTTTTTCGAGCCTGGAGGATTGGATTTACCAGCTGCAAGGGTACTGGATCTTCTCGAAGATTGATTTGCGATCTGGTTCTCCCACTGCTTATAGTTGTGTGCTGATGCCCGAGAGTTGGGGAGGTGATTCTACACCCTGATGGTTTTTGGATTAGGGATCAGAGTTTACGTGATCGGTTGGAGGATTTATATTGGATGCCCGGGAGTACAGAGGTACTTGGATCGAGCTTGTTGTGCCGATGGACTTGTGGTTGGATCATCTGAGGCCCTGGGAAGAGCGGAGGCTTGTACCGATGCAGATTACTTGGTAGCTCGAGCGGTTAGCCCAGCTGCACTTGGTTGAGTTGGTGCGGTTTTTCTGGAGTGCCCGCCTTTACTTTGTTCTAGATGGAGACCCGAGGACCGCATCGCGCCTTGGAGGAGGTACTTGTCAGCCTTGGGAGCTTGAGTGGTGGATGATTGGATGTTTACCCCCCTTTATTTGGTTGAGATTCCGTGTTGAGGAACGACTTTAGTTTCGAGGACGAAACTTTCTTTTAGTGGGGAGGATGTGATGACCCGGATCTCCGCAGAGCTGCTACAGTGCGTTGGGGTGGCTGTTGGAGGCCTACATGGTGTGTTGGAGGTGTTTGGGGCATAATTGGACACAAGTGTTGGACTTCGGGCTTAAATGGATCATGTGAGTGATCGGAGGACCCCGTGGAGGGTTTAGAAGTGGTTTCGCGCGAATCGGATATTAAATTGGGCTCCGCACGAAGTTTGGGCTAAGAACGCATTTCCGGGTGCCTTCGGCAATTTTTAGAGTTGGAATTTGGCGAAACGGACGTCAAATTCGGATTCAGCGCGCGAAAACGGTCAAAATGGACTACCCACTTGTCATTTTTGAGCTCGGGTTACTGTTCACCGCCGGAACAGTGATTCCGGCGATCGCCGGCGGCGGCCGGCGGCGGCGGAGAGCGGCGGCGCGGCCTCGGGCAGGCGGAAAGCGGCGGCGGGCAGGGCGCGTGGGCGCGGGCAGGGCGCGCGGGCAGGGCGCGCGGGTGCGCGGTCCACGCGGCCGGCGTGCACCGGAGAGGGGTGCCACGTGGCAACACGTGATTGGACGGTTCTTTGGTCCCGGCCTACGGAACAGGGGAGTGTTTGGTGGACCGGGCGGGAAGACACGTGGCATCTTGTCATTGGTCCGGTGTATGGCGTGTCGTGCACCGGGTGCAGCGAGCACGTGGCTTGGACACGTGGCGCGCGAGGATTGGACTGGATACTGTGCGCGCAGATTGCAGGTAGCGTGGTGCACGGTGGACCGGTTGGAGACACGTGGCATCACGTTGTTGGTTCGGTGTTGGGGGTGTCGTGCACCGGGTGCAGCGAGTGTTTGGAGTGGACACGTGGCGCGTGAGGATTGGGTGTGCTACTGTGCGCGTACGGCGTGGCAGGCGGGGTGGCAGGCGGCCGGCAGGCGGGCAGGCGGCGGCCGGCTGGCGTGGCGGGCACGGCGCAGGGTGGCGCACGCGGGCGCCACGTGGCGGCCGCCATTGGCGGGCGCCAACGGCCCCGTTGACCAAGGACGGCCACGTGGCGTGAGAGGAGCGGCCGGATCCGCTGTTTCATGTTTGGGGACACGTGTCAGTGCGTGGAGCGGGTCGGACGGCCGTGCGGTCCGACCGGATCGCGTGCGGGGAGTGGGCCGGGCCGGGCCGAGCTACTGTGCGCGCCCGAAAGTGTGGGCCGGGCCGCACTGTTTGCGCCCGAAAACTTTCGGGCGCCCGAAAGTTGGGACACAGTGGGCATTTTGGAATTGTTTTGGAATGGCCTATAAATAGCCAACCCGAGCCTCCTCATTTGGCTTTTTTCTCCCAAACCGCACCTCTTCTGCCCGAGCCACCTTAAGGAGATTTGTTCACCTCTTGATGCTTGATCTTCCTGCCAAGTTCTAGGATTTTAGGAGGCTCGAATCCCGAGGTCCCCATTTTACGGTTCGGCGCGACGTTGCATTTCCTGTTTCCTTCTTCGGCGCAGCAGTGATGTTTTGGCTCCCCTGGGCTACCCCGAGGTCTTTTTCCAGTGATTCTTGCGCCGAGCTGACTCCTTACAGGTAAGGCTTCAACTTTCATTTTGATCGCGCTTTTCTGTTTCGAGCTTTTGGCACGTTTCCCGAGGCATCTTTGACCCCCATTTTTCTGTGGTGGATTTTGGACAGCACCAACTTGCCGATTTTATATCTCAGCCTAGAAACATCGGATCGAGGCGATTCAAGAGTCGATTTTGATCTACTCGTCGCGAGGAACACAGTGGTGATTTTTCTGGGATTTTAGGAAATTGTCTCGAAGGTGAAAATTACTGTTTTCTCAGTGTACAGTGTGCAGTTTTTCTTCACAGTTTGATGTTTGGATTACCACCTTGCCGAATTTATAACTTGACTTACCGAACTCGGATTTGGGCGTGCAAGGTACCGTTTCGAAGCTATCGATGCGAGGATCGCTGTGATATTTTTATGGGATTTTCTGGGCACTTTCTGCAGGTGATAATTTAACAGTTTCGGGACTGTTGTTGTATGGGTTAATTAAAGCAATATTTGGGAACCTAAGTGTATTTAGTGGACTTTGTGTTGTGCCAGGAGTGTTTCGGGTATACTGTACTTGTTGGAGCGCAGGATTGGAGTTTTTGGTATTTTCAGCTGTATGGACCCGGACAGTTAGCGCTTCAGGTGGGTGGTTGTTGCTCGCCTCTATATCTGACTTACTCACTAAGTTTATTAGAGAACCCCACTTTTGAGCATATTGATTGAGTATCATGCATGATTGACTGATATACATGTGAGCCTATCATCTGAAATTAATTTTGTGAATATAGCATGTTGGGGACATTATGGGAATAATATTTCTGTTGGAACATGATCATTGGAATAATTTATTAGTGATGATTAATATGCTACACTAGCACCTAGATTTATGAAAGTGGATTAAATGATTAATTGTCAGGACATAATGACACATCAATGTGCGGGTGCCACTGTGAGATTTAGTATGGATCAGGGATTATTTACATGTGTAGTTGACCGATGATGTTAGTATGATGGACATATTTATGTGGATTTATTATTTTACACCTGCAAAACTGTTATCTGCTATTCTCCATTTCATATTGCCAGAGGACTTTTGCATGCTTATTTGGACATCTAGATAGGCCACTATTTTATTGCTACACTATCATATTGGGATTTGACTTAGGAGAAACCATGATTGCTTTCTTTCTCCTTTTCATTTGGACTTTTGAGTCATGTTGCTCGAGTTCGAGCAGAGGTTTTGGGATAGTGTAGCCGGGACCTGCGGGTCTGTGACAGGGTGTACTTGATGTTGGATTGTGGGTTATTGCGGCAACCGCGGACAGTAGGCGGTTGACCGGATCTTGATTATTGTACCCAATTGTGGGTTGGGGGTTATTGCGGTGACCGCGGACTGTGGGCGGTTGACCGGATGTTTACTATTGCATCAGATTGGGTATCAGAGTTCTCTAGTGGATGGTATTTCCCACTTTTGAGTACTATTGCATCAGGTCGGGGTTTCATTAGTGGACGGAGTTTCCCACTTTGATCATAGTCATGATCCAGTCCTGCTATTATGAGACAGTGGTTACAGAGATGCTTGATACAGCGATACTTTACTCGTGTGGGTCGCTCCCCTCGAGTGCCACTCCGGAGTAGGCTTTCCACGGTGCAGAGCGCCGGGCACCAGACTGGTTCTTGAGTTCGACAGCAGAGCAGGCAGTACCAGTTTTACTGGTGGCACTAGATTGGGTCTATTTAGCCAGATATTGTTTCCTGATGCATTCATACCGTCATTTCCTTCGGTATTGCATTTAGAGGCATACTTGTTGTGGTTTCCCCTTTTATTCAGTAGTTCTGTTTACAGCTTTACCACTTGCCCTTTTCTTGCCTCTAGTAGACTTAGTGGGTACGCCGGAGCTTGAGGCTTTACCCACAGGGGGAGGCTACTGGTTTACTAGTGGTTCTCACCCCCATTGTTGTTTTCCTTTCTTTTCTTCCCCCTGTTTTGCAGAGTCCTCTTGGGAGTTGCTGATCTTCGATCGTTGTTCGGGGCGAGGGAGTCACGAGCTAGATCTTACCACCCGAGGAGTGTAGCTGTATCCCCTGGTTGGAGATTCCTGTAGCTGTTGGCTGGTTTTACTGTTATCTTGGAGGAGAGATCTTTTGTATTTGGAGAGACAGAGTTGAGACTGATGTACTATAGTTTTAGTTTATTTCCTTTTATAGTTGAGAGATGCTGTACTGAGGACATTGTATGATGATTATCTGTATTCGAGGAATGGATATTGTACTTTATTTCATGTTGTACAGTGATTGGATTTTATTCTACAGCATTTTATTTCAGCTCTGATATTTGTGTAGCTATAGTACTATCTTTTGCAGGTTAGACGCTTCGCCTATGCGGGTTTTAGCATAGGTGGCGGATCTGTTAGCGAGCCCGGGTCGCAGTTTCGACCCCGGGCGTGACAGCTGAGGCAGTGGAGAATGTGTTTGAGAAAACCCCAGCTCACTTTATCAAAAGCCTTTTCGAAGTCCGCCTTCACGCCAACGCAGTCGATCTGCTTGCTGACGCCCCAGCTGATTAGTTCACTGGCAGTGACGAAGGAATCAAGGATAAATCTACCCTTCACAAAGGCCGACTGGACGGGGGAGATGATCTTGTCCAATTCGTTGAGGAGCCTGTTCGTGAGTACCTTGGAGATAATCTTCTGGACACAGTTGAGGAGACTGATTGGCCGAAAGTCATTCGTCGAGCTCGCCCCTTCGGATTTGGGTATCAGGCAAATGTGCGTATAGTCAATGGGGCCAGTATTAAGAGAACCCTCGAAGAGGTCGTCAATGGGGCCACCAGATCGGAACCAATGAAATAAAGTCGCTCCGGGTGAGCCAGACCATCTCGACTCTGAACGGGATCGGGGCATGATTCCTTTGCGTTTTAAGGAGAATGGGGGAGTGGTCCGAGGTGATTCTGGGTAGCGCTGAGACCGAGGAGAGAGGGAAGGTTAGATCCCAGTCGGTCGAGATCAAAAAACGATCAAGTTTGGCAAGAGAGGGGGAGCTTTGAATGTTAGACCACGTGAATCTTTGATTGAGCATAAGAAGGTCCACCATTTCCAGATCGTTGATCAAATTGGAGAACAAGGTCATCAGGCGGTTGCTCCAACTACGGCCTCTTCACTCGGTCGGGGAGCGCGTAAGGTTGAAGTCCCCACAAATTGCCTAGGGGCCAGGGCAGGCAGTTTTAAGCGCTAAGAGCTCTTGACAAAACTCATCCTTTCCATCCCAGGACGGTGGTTCGTAAACATTAGTTAGGTAAAAAGAGGCACCGTTGTAACTGCTAGTCAGGCGCAGCGTGAGAGAGTGCTCGCGGACAAGGACTTCGGAGCAAGTGAAGTGCTTAGAGTTCCAGCAAGAAACAAGGCCGCTCGAGGCCCCCGACGAGGGGATGAAGTGACATTTGTCGAAGCCCGGGCCAGTGAAGGAGGAGAGGAAGGAACGTGAGAACGAGCTCACTTTAGTTTCTTGGAAGTATAATACAGACACTTTGAGACCACAGACAACTGATTTAACAAGACTACGCTTTGTTAAATCGTTCAGACCTCTGACATTCCATGAGCAAATTTGTAACATAAGGAGTGGAGAGCATCGATCCACGAAAACTGGCAGCCGGACGATAAGAAGATAGGACTAGCAAAGTCCAGGAACGAGGAGGCTTCCCCATCGCTCAGCTTGATGCCAAGTTTGGCGGTCCTGAGGATGACCTTCCTTTGAGCCGAAGGAGTACCACGGCTGTCGGAGTCAGTGGTCGAAGGGGCTGGAGAGGAGGTGGGCACGCCTTCGCCCAAGAGCACGGTTTTGCGGGCCATAGCGCGGTCCATGGTGGGGGTGCCCGCCTTCTTCGCAAGCCGCAGGCTTCTCCTGGTTGCTCGGTACAGTAAGGGGTGTCATCCGAGGAGGTATTGACTTCACGCGGCGGGGGAAGGGGCATGGTGGACAGATCCAGGAGGTCCGCCGTCGATCCGATCGGCCCCAGCGGGTCTACGATTGGCGAGCTGTCAGGCATAGCCGAGCAAGGTGGCCCTTCCTGGGTGGCAGCAGCAGGCGGGCCCTCAGCAAAGATGCGGCGAGTCCCTGCCTCAGACTCCTCGTAGGTAGGCAAAGGGGGGGAGGGGACGCCAGAACAGGGGGAAGAGTCGCCAAGCAGGGGACTCTCCGACAGCTCGGATCCCCCGGTCCGCAGCTGGGGGGCCGGGGAGGGCGAGGAGTGGGTGGTGGCCCGCAAATGAGGGGGTGCCGGACTAAGCCAAGGAGGGGGATGTGTCGGAACTGAGGGTGGGGAGAAGGGGCTGCGGCATTAGCGAGCTTTACAGGAAAGCAGGGTAGGGTGCCCCCCTCTGGGTGGCGGCTGATGGCGGGTCCTCAGCAGAGGAGCGGCGAGGCCCCGCCTCGCAGTCCATGCAGAAAGGCTTAGAGGGGGGGGAGACACCGAAGATGGGGGGAGGGGGGACGCCTTGGAGGGGGCTCTCCAACAGTTCGGATCCCCCAGTCCGAAGTTGGGAGGTCGGGCAGGCGTGGAGGGGGGGCCGGCCCGCAAAAGAATGGGGGGCGCCGGACCACGCCAAGGAGAGGGGAGTGTCGGAGCAAGAAGCGGAGAGAAGGGCCCAGAACACCAAGAGGGGCCGAGGAGGGGTCCGACAGATGGTGGGGCCCGAGGCTGGGCCCTCGGGGAGCCGGGCCAGCGGAAGTTGGGGTGGCCCAGGGCTAACCCAAGAGCGGAAGTTGGGGTGGCCCAGCGGCCCAGGGGGGGCCCTCCCGGCTGCTGGCCCGTGAGTAGCCAACCCAGGGACCCGAGGAGGCCCCCGTGCCAGGCCCAGTGGCGAAGGGTGGGTCGAACCCAGCCTCGGGCCAAAGTAGCAGAGGCGGAGAGTGGGCCCAGCCGGCGCAGAGTGGGCCGAGCCGAGCCCCGACCCCAAGTAAGGGAGGCGAGTTGGAAGCACACGAGAGACGAGGCGAGGCGCGCTGAAGTCGAGGGGAGGCGCGCGGCAGTCGAGGGGCCAGGGAAGAGAGACAAACCACCATCTCTTCCACTGCAAAGGGCTTACGGGCGTCACCCGCGAGCTTTCCAACTAGACAGATTTCCCAATTACCAAACTTGTGAAACTTGTTTGAAAAAACACCTGCAAATAGCAAAGAGCACATCCCAATAAGTCGCGGTTGACCGACAACCTTCTCCGGTCGCTGGACGTCCCGAGGGGGAGCGGACGCTTCGCGTTGCTGGACCACTGGGTAAAGAGGAACCCGAGCATGGAGAGCACCCAATGGTCCGCCAGAGGTCACAGCGCCGGAACCCGTCATCCCGCACGGCGGCAGGTAGGGCGGGGTCGGTTCGAGGGCTTCTCCTGATGCTCGGCGGGACGGCGTCTCCTGTCGCGAATTTTCGAGGAGTCCCAGGACTTGCTTTGGCCGGCGCGGGTGGCGTCCTTGGAGTCCCTGCTGTCGCCGCCGAGACCGACTAGGGCGACCCTCCTGGCCAACCGAAAGCCGTGGGGGTCCGTTTGGTCCCCATCTTCGCTAGGACCCCCGCCCGCGAAAGGCGTTCCGCGGTCCTCCCCTCCGAAGGGAGAAGTGCTCTCGATCCTCACCGGCGTGGAGACGACGACGCTCCCCATCGAGATGGAGAGAAGTTCAGGGATGTCCGCAAGATCATCGACCTCCACGAGGCACCTATAGCCGGTCATGTCCGCCACATTGATGCTGTTCTCATCGGCCCGGATGAAGCGGCCGAAGCCGCCGACGATGGCGCTCACGCGTTGCGACGACCAACACTCAAACGGTAGGTTAATTATTTTGATCCATGCTTTGTGGGTTAGTCTCGAGTGTGTGGCATCGTGATAGGGCTCCCAGGGGCAGCAGCGGAGCCAGCAGTGGAGGAGGTGAAGGAGACCATTGTTGATGAGGTCGTCGGGGCGGACCCACTCAGGCAGGAATATGACGTAGTCGCGCTCAAGGTAGCTCGCCACTAGGAAGTCAGTGGGGAAGCCACAAAACCTTGCCGCCATGTCTGCCGCTATCGTGCCCCCGGGAAAGTGACCCAGGTTAGCTCTCCCGACTACGTCCGCCAGAACGGCGCTCTTACGCTTGTTCTCGCGAATGCGGAAGTCCTCCGAAAGCGGGATAAAGACCTTCATGGATTCGGGGCGGAAGCCGCGGCCTCTCTGCATCTTGGAGCGAAGCCGGCGAAGAGGGCAGCCTTTTGCTCTGTGGCCGGTCCGGAGGCACGCCGCGCAACGAACCGGATCTCTGCAGCTCCGCACTAGATGATCTCCGGCCTGGCACCGGAAGCACTTCTTGGCCCCGATAGCGGAGGAGGAGTTAACTGGCCGAGACCGACTGTGGGACCTCTTGGGGAGTTTCGGAGAAGCCGAGGAGAGGAGCAGGGCTTCTTTATAGGTGCGGGGGCCAAGCAGGGCTGGTGACCGGGAGTCTCTCGAAGGGGTCCGCTTGGGTTGTTGCGTGGAGCAGGAGGCCATGTGGCAGGCGTCCGATCCTATCAAGCTGGAGGAGACAAGCGGGGGGTGCACCTCGCGGACCGGAGCGAGAAAGGAGCAGAGAGGGAATCCATGGTGATCTGCCCAAGCCACCTTGGGTGGGGGGCGCGAGGAGGATTTGATGGCACCGCGACGACGGTTGTTATCCGAAGGCGTCGAGCGGGGAGGCCGATCGGATGGGGATGCTCGGGCGCAGGAATCCATCGTACCGAATCGGCGAGGCAAGTCCCTTCGTCGTCCCTGTCCTCGCTGCTGCCTGAGGCCATCAAGCGGGGGTGGGTTGAGCGGTCCAGTCAGCTTGGTCCGTGAAGGCTTTGTCGCTGTCACAGGGGTGCACCTCCCATGCACACTACCCCGTCTCGCCAAGGCGTCACGTGAAGGAGCACTGAGATGCCTGGCCCGGTCAACTTTCCGCCATCGGCCACACTCCCGCGCCCCTCGACTGAAGGAGAGCTCGCGCGCCCCACAGCTACCGCAGCTGGGAGAGCAAGCTCGACCTCTCACGCTCCCAAACACTCTCGGGAGCACTCTAGCAAGCTCCTTCACTCTTCCTCTGCCACTCTCTCTGCCTCTCTCTCTACCTCTTGCTCTCTCTACCTCTCTCTCTCTCTTCCTCTCTCTCTCTCTCTACCTCTCTCTCTCTCTCTACCTCTCATCCTTCCGGCAACATTGATTTATTACTATTGTTTGGCATATTTGTTTAGGGTTTTGGCATATTTGTTGAGCATTAATTTATATATAGAGTTCACCTACTATACTATTTATGGTATCAAATTTTAGTGCTATAATTTCATTTTCGATCTTAGGATATTCATCAACAATCCATACTATTAAAACAGATATAAGATATTTAAAATTTTAAAAAATAAAATTATATATTTTTTCGACATAGTTTATTTTATAATCAAATTATTTCAAAATTATCATTTTCCAATAACTACTTGTTGGGACCAAAAAGTGGCTGCACTGCGATCGGCCCCTGGGGGTGACCCTCAGAGATGTCGAATGCGCCGCGTGCCAACAGATCAAGCGATCGGGACGAGGAGGGATCTGCTTGGTCGAGTTTTTCTTTGATAACTCTCATGACCTTTCAGCTTAGAATAGCCGAATCGAA
Organism: Tillandsia fasciculata; assembly: GCA_029168755.2. Lineage (NCBI taxonomy): Eukaryota > Viridiplantae > Streptophyta > Magnoliopsida > Poales > Bromeliaceae > Tillandsia > Tillandsia fasciculata. The sequence goes on from JAQOTM010001874.1 coordinate 12,965, forward strand.
TTTATGGAGACAGAGAGGGATTGCTGGGTTCGACTATCCTTCAGAGAGGGATTGCTGGGTTCGACCTAGGATAGTTGAACCGGGTGCAAAGATAATGACACGCCTAAGGAGCCGATTATAACTTTATAGTATAAGAAACACAAATAATGACACGGCTGATGAGCCGATTAAATCTTTATATTGCTTGGGAAGGGAATACAGGAAAGAAAGTAGGGATAGAAATTACAAATAAGCATACTCCTAGAAAAGTAGTAAAGAAAGCGGTAAAGAAAAGCGATAAAATTAAGTTAATCTACTCCTAGGATATGAAGAAGCTAGGGTGGTACCGGGCTTACGAGGTTGCCGGACGTCTTTTCCTTCGTTGGTTCGTTTATTTATACAGTTTCGAACCAAGGTGTATAACCGCCGATTTAGAAATCGGCGCAATCTAAGGGGAATCATCATAAATTTCTCAACTACTTCCTTTTGTGTCGACTCCCCTTGAAAGGATATTAGTTGTCTTTCAGTCCAGGTTCATTCCCCAATTAGCGCACCGAAACGTGATCTTAGGCACTCTCCAATGCTGGACACCGCTTGCCATTTCGGAGCCCATTGTGGGATTTGCGCCTGAATCTCACCTTTATTCCGTTCAAGATCTTTCCTTCTGTGGTTTCGAGCGGCTGAGGATTGACCTTGACTTCGCCTCTTCCGTCACTTGACTGAGGCGGTCCGACATCTTTCCTTGGACGAAAGACGGTCCTGAATGAGATGATAATCTTCCTGCTATCGATAGGTACCTTCAACCGATAGCGTTCGTTGCGTCTTGTGTCTTTGCGTGACTAAGATCGGTTTAGATCGGGACGCAGACCCCTCTTCGGCTGACCCGCCCTTCCGTAGGCTGGTGTCTTCGTCCGATGGTGTGCGCCTCGTACTGTACTGTTACACACCTAAGATCGGTCTAAAACAAGACGTGGGTCTTTCCTTCTTCGGCTTCATTAACCAAAAGTTGATTCCGACTCCGCCTGCTTCGTCGTCTGATCGGGGCAGTCCGATATCTTTCTTCCACTACAGTCGATTCTGAATGATGTAATAATCTTTGTGTCGGCTGCTTCTCCTATCGGTTAATGCCTCCACCCAATAGTATATCGCGTGCTACACGCCTCAGTACTCGGGGTTACTCTCAATCGAGACGCTAGTCCCCCTTTGTCGACTCTAACCTCTGTCGGTTGATGTCTTTCAACCGATGGTTGATGCCCCGTATCACTCCCTCTTGTGGCAGAAAAATCTGGTCTCAACACTACTATAGTGAGTTTATAATACGGTGAAGAAAAATTGAAATTTATTCAAATTTTTATAAAAAAATTTTAAACTATTTAAATCAAGGTCATAATTTTTTATTTTGAATTAAAAAATTCTATTTTCAAATTTTAAAAATTATTCAATTTTTACTATTCATTTTTACATTATTTACATACTAAGTAACAATAACAAAAAAAAATTAAATTCTTCTTTTAAGAACTTTATACTCTCTAAATCATATTTAATGGTGTGAATCATTGATTTGAACACTTTAAAATCGAAAACGATACTATAATACTGGAGCTCTAATACTACAGATAATATAGGAGTATAACACTCCATCTCTCCGGTGCTATATATATATATATATATATATATATATATATATATATATATACACACAGAGAGAGAGAGAGAGAGAGAGAGAGAGAGAAAGTAGAGCTTATATGATTTTAAAAGCACAAGCACATTCATACTTGTGAATTTTTTATCATTGAATTTGTATTGCGATTTGTATTTTTGTAAAGTCAACTAAAAAGAGAGAAAAATAAAGTAAAAAGCATAAATCTCAATATAAATTTAATGGTAAAAAATTCACAAGTATAGATGTGCTTGCTCTTTTGAAAGCATATAAGCTCTACTATATATATATATATATATATATATATATATATATATATATATATATATATATATATATATATATATATATATGAATTGAGCTCCTATACTTTTAAAAATATCAAATCATTGTTGTTTGTACATTTTGAGTCCTTGGATGAAAAGATGTGTGATTAGGATGATAGTGGGTCCCTTGGTTAAATGAGTGGTTGGTGGAATAGAATGATCTAAAAGATGAAATTAGTCAAAGGGGTAGATCTAACGGTCAAAAATTTACTAGTATCAATTGTTTGGTGCTTGTATGTGACACCCCAATAGTCCTACATCATATGTCAATGGAATTGTGATTGGGTATATAAGAGACATGGACACTAGTAATAATAACTGGGCTTAAGCATTTTGGGCTGTGGTTTGGGCCCAACAAATTATTAATGCGAGTGGGTCGGGTCATTATATTTGGTATCATAGCCAAAAACTAGTCGAAAGTGTGTGACGAGTCTTGGCTGAGCCTTGGTCTAGATGACAGGACTAGCGAGACAAGTATCATATTGCCTGGTGATCTTAGGCTGTGTGTATTTTTTGACTGACGAGAACGTCAGGTCTAAACGGGCAGAGTTTGTGACACCCCAATAGTCACACATCGGATGTGACTGGAATTGTGATTGGGTATATAAGAGACATGGACACTAGTAATAATAACTGGGCTTAAGTATTTTGGATTGTGGTCTGGGCACAACGAGTTATTATTCCTGTTGGCCCGGGTCGTTACATTATACAAGTATAGTAGTCGGACTCATATATATATATATATATACACAGTAGGGCTATTATACTTTTATGAGTATAGACCCTTTCGTACTCCTAAGTTATTTTCAATGATGGATCTTTCAAATCGACGATCCATACCATTAAATATGATCTAGAGCACTTTAAACATATAGAAAATAAATTTTAAATTTTTTCAAAATTATATCAAAGTCCATCAAGTGAGTATAAAATAAACGATCAAAATTAAACGATCTGTTAAAAATAGAGGATCGGATTCTACAATTGAAGATCGGAGTTGTAGATATTTATCTAGATATATAGTGAATAGAATTTTCTATAAAAAATCCACCTTATTTCGATTTGTTTACACCGTTAAACTAGTAAAATTCTATACCACCAGTAAAAATCTGTCATTTTCAAAATTTTTTGATCGTAAGGTAAATGATGCCGATAATTTATGAAATTTAATTTCTAGAAGTTTTAAATGCAATAAATTATGTTTAACGGTATTAATCGTCGATTCGAAAACTCTAGTATCAAAAATAACTTATGCTTACGAAGTCGATCGTACTTTTAAAAATATAATAGCCAAACTATATATATATATATATATATATATATATATATATATATAATATATATATATATATATATATATATATATATATAGTAGAGCGTATATACATTTAAAAGTACAAGCCCAATTATAATAGTAATTTTTTTTACCATTGGATCTGTACAGAGATCCATGCTATTATACTTTCTCTTTCTCTCTCTTTAGTTGACTTTACAATAGTACAAATCTCAGTACAAATTCAATGGTAAAAACTTTACAAATATAGTTGAGATTATACTTTCTAAAATATATAAGCTCTACTATATATATATATATATATATATATATATATATATATATATATATATATATATATGTAGAAAGAGTCCGGCTACTATGCTATCGATAGCACCAAACACTTGGTGCTACCAAGTTTTCCACCGTTAGATCTACCCCTTTGATCATATTCTATCCTTAGATCATACTATTTTTTCAACCACCCACTAAATCTTAGGGACCCACAATCATCCTAACCACACATCCCTTAATCCAAGGGCAAAAAACTTAATTGCACTAATGACTTGGTGCTATCAATAGCATAGTAGCCTAAGTAATATATATGTATATATATATATATATATATATATATATATATATATATATATTATATATATATATATATATATATATATATATCAATAGCAAGTCATTGGTGCTTTTAAGTTTGTATCCCTTGGATTTAGGGATGTGTGGTTAGGATGATTGTGGGTCCCTAGGGTTTAGTGAGTGGTTGGAAAAATAGAATGACGTAAGGGGTGAAAATGTTCAATGGGGTAGATCTAACGGTGGAAAGTTTGGTAGCACTAAGTGCTTGGTGCTACCGATAGCATAGTAGTCAGACTCTCTCTCTCTCTCTCTCTCTCTCTCTCTCTCTCTTTATATATATATATATATATATATATATATATATATATATATATATATATATATATATATATATTATATATATAACTAGGATATATATTATCGATAGCACCAAGTCCTTGGTGCTAGTAGGTTCTTTTATTATTAGATTTGTACTGAGATTCATGCTATTGTAAAATCAATTAAAAAAAGAGAAAAAAAATGCAATAGCACTGATCTCAATGCAAATTCATTGGTAAAATAATCACCAGCATAGTTGGGATTGTGCTTTCGAAAGTTTATAAGCCTTACTCTATATATATATATATATATATATATATATATATATATATATATATATATATATATATATATATATATATATATATATATATATATATATATAGCGTAGGACTACTATGCTTTTATGAGTATAAATCTCTTTGTACTCATAACTTTTCCGCCCTTAGTTGAAGGGATGTGCGGTTTGGATGATAGTGGTCCCCCTAGGGTTTAGTGGTTTGTTGGTGAAATAGTATAAATCCTAGAGACTACTATAATTCTAACCGCATATTCCTTCATCCGATGGCCGAAAATTTTTGGCCCTTAGATGAAGGGATGTGCGGTTTGGATGATAGTGGTCCCCCTAGGGTTTAGCGGTTTGTTGGTGAAATAGTATAAATCCTAGAGACTACTATAATCCTATCCGCATATTCCTTCATCCGAGGGCCGAAAACTTATGAGTACAAGTGGATTTTACTAATAAGAGTATAGTAACTGGACTTATATATATATATATATATATATATATATATATATATATATATATATATATATATATATATATATATATATATATATATATATATATATATATATATATATATATAATTGAGCTTGTATGCTTTTTAAAATACCAAGTCAATGGTGCTTGTATGTTTTTAGTCTTTGGATGAAAAAATATGTAGTTAGGATGATAGTGGGCCCCTTGGATTAAGTGAGTGGTTGGTGGAATAGAATAATCTAAATGATGAAATTAGTCAAAGGGATAAATCTAACGGTGCTTGTACAAGCATAGTAGCTGGACTCTTGTGACGCCCCCAATAGTGGTGGTTCCAGGCGCTGGATGAACGGCTTAGATCGGACGGTTTCGGGTGCACTGTAGCAGCCAGAAATCTTTCGGGCGCCCGGAAGTGGGGACATGGATGGTATTTCTGGATTTGTTCTGTTTTGGCTATAAATAGCCCCCTTTGGCTGCCATTTCGAGCCTTTTCCCGAGCTCCCCTGCGACTGAGCCTTGAAGCAATATTATTCTTCACCTTGTGCTCCATCTTGTGAGGGAGTTGTAGATTTTTTGGAGGCCGCAGCATCGGCTTTTTCTGCGACGCGGCGCACTTCGACGCTTCTTCGATTTTGGCTTCTACTGTCGCATTTCAGTCCGCGAGGCACCCTGGATCACTCCGATGGAATTTTGAGATTATTTTTGCGGAAGCAAATTCACGAGAGGTATGCCTTCGATTTCCGTATTTATAACTTCGCCTTGTTTTGGGTTTTTGGCATGGTTCCTGAGGCATACATTGACCCTTTGTAATGCTGTGAGTTTTGGGACAGCGGTGGAGTATTTTTGGGATTTCTCAGTCTACGAGCATCAGAATGAGACGTTTAAAGACTCGATTGATATCTACGCTTCAAGATGAACGCACCAGTATTTTTATTGGATTTTTTTGAGGACTCTTAGATGGTGATAATTAAGCTTCTTTCAGACTGGTTTCCTGCAGATTTTGTATTATGGGTAGTTTGACTTGCCACAGTGTTCTAATTGTATCTTGGTCTACAGGTATCGGAACGAGGTGTTTAAATACTCGATTTGTATCTACTCGTCACGAGGATCACAATGGTGATTTTTTCGGATTTTTCTGAGGACAGAATACAGGTGAAAAAGGGCCTTTTTTGTGCTGTCTTAGAAAAACAGCAGGTGTTTGTTGTGATGTGGTCTAATTGTGGGCTGTGATGTTGGTTTGAACAGAGGCTTGTGCGACCGTGTACCAAGGGTGCAGTTTCGGTAGATTTTGGATTGTGAGCAACTACACACTTCATTTGCCTGCGGAAAGCGTTACAGGTGGGTTGCTTCGTCTCCAAAACCGGTGGACGGTTATCTAATTCTATATAATAGAATGCATGCATGTTAGTGTACCAATATTTGATTGAGATGCAAGCTTGGTACTGACATTGGTTTGAGGAATTGTATAATATGATATTCAGATATGCCTAATGGAAACTTGCAAGATAAGATATTCATGTCTGGTAATTGAGAGCATGCATAATTCATTGTACAACCTATAGCTTTGAGATGTGAGCATAAGAATGATATAATTCATGTGGATTGAGGCTTACATGATTTATGGTACACATTAGATACCTTCGAGATATTATATGTTCAATGATTGTATTTACCTATGCTAGTTGAGAGCATGTTTAGGGAGATGGTGCTTATTTTGATTGGTTTTGGTGATTATATCCATTAATGTTCCCTATTTATGATTCAGTTTATTTAAATGCTATTATTGGAACTTGACCTAGCACCCCCGTCATATGCTACATGTTTAACCAGACCAGTAGCGAACCTTCACTTGGGCTAGATTCTTTTATGCTTTAGACATCCCACACTTTGCATCTTTCCTGGACATAGTGTTGCCTCGCCCGGATAGTGGGTCGAGGGGTCAGGTTTCTGTGGGACATTGTTGCACTCGTGCCTGGGGGCTGAGTGGAGTCTGGTAGCTGAGTTTAGATTGTGCTAGTGTCGTGGAGAGCCGTTTGGGTAGACGTTGGTCCCGGGCCGTCGAGTATCTTCCGATCAGTGTTGTTGGGAACCGTTGGGGTTGACAGTGGTCCCGGGTCGTTGAGTGTTGTCGGACCAGTTTTATTAGCCCTGAGTTGTAGGTCGATCTCGGCTGTGGAGTATCTCCAGCCAGTGTGTTTTGTGCCACGAGTTGGTGGAGTTTGCTAGTGTCTCGAGATTCGAGAGAGTTGATCAGCTGAGTCGTCGAGAGTACTCCGACCGTTGTGCTAGATGTTTGAGTATCTTGGGTCCTTCCATTCTGAGAGTGAGCGTGGATTTTGACTATAGCCTGCAGGAGCCACTTTGAGCTCGACAGAGTGCGCGAATACCTTTTTCCTCGGTGGGGTTGCGCCCCTCGAGTGCCCCATCCGGAGTGGGCCTGTTAGTTTTGTATCGCGACTTGTCGATGCTGTCCCTCTGGCTGGGCCAGTTTTGGCAGTCACGGACGCCCTACGTAAGTCCGATCCTCCTTGGATGTAACGACAGTAGGTAGGCGCAGGCTTGACTGGACCCTATGAGGCAGTCAGTTCGATTGGGTAGATTGAGAACCTTGGGTGCGAGTAGTTACATATATTTTCATCTGCACCACCCATTGAGCATTTAGATAGAGGCATAATAGCTGTAGAGTACCTCCAACTTTTCTTGTTCTGTTTTTACTGCATTGTTATCTTATGCCTCTAGTAGACTTAGTGGGCAGACCGTCGGGCTTGGTGGCGGTACCCACTGAGAACTACGTGTTGATGTAGTTCTCACACCCTTTGGGAGTTCTCCCCCTCCTTTTTCTTTCCTCTTCTTTATTTTGCGGAGTCATCTGTGGGAGATGCTGATTCTGCTGTTGCTGTTCGAGGTGAGGGAGTCGCGAGCTAGATCCCTACCTGTCTTTGGAGAGTAGCTGTACCCCCATATTGGAGACTTGTAGTACAGTCCGTAGATTAGTTTTATTTATGCTCATGAGAGATTATTGTAGTGAGGTTATGATTTGTACTGAGAGCCTGTACACTGAGGTATTATTTCAGGTTGCCCTCCCTGTTGAGTTCTGGGTTTTGTATCTGAGGATTTTGTATTTGATCATGTTTGGGAGGTGGATATTGTATCTTTATTTTCAGTTGTACAGTGTTGGATTTGGGTTCTTTTCAGCTTTTATTTTACAGCTCCGATATCTGTTTAGCTATAGTAGTTTTTCTTTGCAGGTTGGACGTTTCGCCTATGCGGGGTTCTGTATAGGCGACGGATCTGTTGGCGAGCCCGAGTCGCAGTTTCAACCCCGGGGCGTGACAGATTAGAGTGGTATCAGAGCCTAGGATGTAGGTCATGGTGGACTTTAGAAACCCTAGGCTTGTGGTTGGACCCTAGGATGGCTTCGTGAGAGTCGTGATTTTAGCGAGAGTCCTGATTGAGTTTTATACCTCTCCCAAGGGATGGGATGAGTGATCGGCATGTTTATTCTCCTAAGTGATTATGTTGGCTGCAGACAACATAATGCTGTGGAATGGGTGACATGCCCTAGACTTTCGCTGGATTGGGTCGAGTGTTTATTTTATGCTGATGCGCTATTTTGTCGTGGTGAGCGGTGTCTCCCCGACGCTGAGTTTTGACCTGTGTGTATCCTCTGTGGCAGCGATTTCAGTAGCGCCGATGGTGCGAGTAGCCCCTCTGTGCCGACGATTAGTGCCGAGGCATCGAGGCAGGGTGGATAGCTGACAGCTGATGAGCTGTGGGACATCATCGATCAGTTGAGCCAGTTTCAGCAGATGAACCACCCCGATTCATGGGTTTGAGTTGGAGCCTTTTGTAATATCACGACTTTTGTGTATCATTTTGCCCTCTTGCTAATAAAGTACAAGTTAGAGAAAATTGAATTAACAGGTTTTCTTAAGTTGATAAGTATGCGGTGCGGATATTTTTCTGTGATAGAGCTCGAAAAACGATGAACGGCGGTGCGACCGGATCTGAGTTCCAACTTACGGATTCCCCAGAAAGAGGTTTTGAAGATCGCGGTAACCGTAGTGAGCATCGGAATCCGTGTAAAAGATCGAGCACACTTTTCGAGGGGATAAGAAATTATCTCTCATGATTAAATAATTATTATTTAATATTAAATATTCGAATGTGGGTTTTACGGTACGTACTAAGAGAAAAAAAAATTCAGTTCTTTCCGAAAAGAAAAGAGAAAACCCTAGCCGGAGAGAAAAGAAAGAAAAGAGGAAGGAACACCCTAACCGAAGGAAAAAGAAGGAGAGAAGAAGAAAGCGGAGGAGTCCGATCGCTTCCGATCTGCGTGCCGGAGCCGGAAGTGTGAGTGGATCATTTTTCTTCGACGAGATCGTGGTCCGGGTGCCGATTGTAAGCGTGTTGCTGCCTCCAGGTGTTCCGGTCAGCACTTTTCGAGGTGAGTACCTTTTGGCATTTCCGATGTTTAGTCGTTCCAGTGTATTTCGTGAAAATAAAGTAGATGTTTCTTTGGTAAACTGTCTAACCCATTGCATGAGAATCCCATTTTTATTTCTAACTGAGGCGACAAAGGTCGCGGTGCCCTATTGCACGCCAGTTTCCGGCATACATGCTCATAATTGCTTACACGCACACCGGCGGTCTGGCCACCGCACAGGGTATATTTTTTCGGAAAGATGGTACGTTGACCCGTGTACCCCACAACTAGTGATGATGGGGACCCCTCACGGTGAGGCGACTGCTTCTTGGGCACTAGAGGGGTTAAAAGCACCAAGGAATGAGCGAAGTAACTCTGGGGTAGGTGCCCAGCAAGATTTCAACAGGGGATATGGCGATTCATGAGGGGGAAGTGGAATGCTCTGGGGTATCGGTTTGTTCATTACAGTATTTATAGCATTTACTTATTTATCATCTACTTTATTAGTCACTGACTACCCACACTGTGACAGGTCCGAGCAGGGGTGGGAACCGGGACGACGGTGAGGTAGCGTTTAGAGGACCTTAGCCGCTTGAGGCTGATGAACGCTTTATTTACTTGCGGTTATCTTTTTATTGCTTTTGGTTAGTAAGCTTGTGTTTGCTTGTTAGTGGAATAATGTAGATGTTGGGTTGAGATCCTAGCTTAGGGATGGCATCTTGTATCTGTGCTTTCTTAGACTTATATATGCGGCTTGTTTTCAAATATCAAAATGGTTTCGAAAGCGTTTTCAAATTAAGTGTCGTGTGGGCACCGATTTTCAAATCCGTGGATTTATCCTTTCAAGCTATGTTGCCGCCTAATGGAGATTGCGAAAACGTTTTGAAAAATCGGATGTCGTGTGGACACTGTCTTTCAAGCCTATGGATTTATCCTTTCATTTGTGTTGTGGTGATTATAGTTATGGTTAAGTGTGATCTCTCCTTTTTATTGCTCTGTGATTGCATGGTTAAAGTACAAGTCGTGTTTGAAACGCCGTACATATACAAAGGAGACTCCGTCCGTTTGTGGAGTGAATTTGTATATGTGGCGGGTCTGGCGCGCACCGGAAGAGAGGTTAATTTCAAAAAAAAAAAATATACACGTCTTTCCGCTCTTTTAGAACCTCCGGGGCGTGACACCTTTGGAGGCAGAATTGTGGTTGGTGGTGATGGAGAGACTATTTGAGAGCCTCCTTGTGTCAGAACGTTTATTCCATTGTTGAACTGCGTACTCCAGGTTTTGAGAGACGAGGCGCATAGGATATGTGTGACTGGGAGTGGATTGTGCCAGGATATCTTTCAGTTTATTCGGTTCCTCCGTTTTGGATTATGGATGCCTCGATGGAGTAGGCTTGAGTGGAGTGTGGCACTATAATTCCTTTTGGATAGGGATCTACTGCCAGAGGTGAGTTCTGGATAGAGGCGTTTGGCGATAGCTGATGGAGGACAGATCGGCCGGCAGAGGCATTCTCGATTTCCTTTTCCAGGATCGTGGATTTCTGTGACGCCAGGGGTCAGGTGGACCCCGATAGCAGTACCAGCATTAGTAGCAGTAGCAACGATAGCGTGGATGTGTTATCTGCGAAGGACCACATTCGTCGCCTCAGTGTGAGCAAAGATAGAGGTCGGTGCTCCCTATGTGATTGGTATAGATATTTTCTGGCAGACCGATTTGATGACGAGGCTGACGTAGCGACGACCACTTGCGTCGAGCGGATGGGTCTGTGCTGCCTGGTTTGAGGCCGCCACGAGAGTTGATCGAATTGTTTCGGGTGCGATTTCATTACAGTACTTTGAGTTGGAGCATTGTGCATCCCTGCATGGACTAGAGGCAGAGTCATTACCACGTGCACTAGAGGTACTGGTTCCTATCGGTGTGTAGTGCATGTTGTGAGGACCCGGATCCCAACGGCAGGGTTTTATGTTGGTTTGGAGGTTTTCTGGGTGTGTGTGTGTGCGGTCGTCCCCAGATTTGAGTTTCTGGTGAAATTGGAGCTTGTTTTCTTTTCTGGAAGTCCATTTTGGGTGTGTGTAGGGTGTTTGCTGCGGGCTTAGTGGAGCCTTGATGTGGACCGGGACAAAAAGTGGATCAAGTCTACTCTTCCGGGAATTTTTGGGAAAATTTAGAAGCGGAATTTGGCCGAACGGACCTCGGATTGGATTCAAGGGCGCGGGGGGGGAAAACGAGCGAAATGGACTATTTACTGAATTTTTCGGAGCCCGGAGCGGAAAAACACGAATTTCGAGGCTCGGGTTATGTTCCGGCGGCCGGAGAGGCGCGGCGGCCGCCGG
>JAQOTM010001875.1:0-24613 GCA_029168755.2 Tillandsia fasciculata
CCCAATCAAACAAGAACAAACTCCGGCGACTCCTGAGATACGGAAAGGAGAAACACTAGTATACCAAATCATGAGAGTTCAAAAGCATTCTGGGTTCAAGGTCCTGATACATACGCACTCCACGATCACAACGTGGTCGTAACGAGAAAACGACGTCACAACTAGAAAGCCTTGACCACCTTTACTCTAAACGTTCCAAACCACAAACACTGGCCTACACCACAGCCACCACACCACCAGACCCCCCTCACCCCCCCCAGGCCCGAGTGAAACACCCATCCCACAAAACTCTGACCGCTCGGCCCACTACCCGGGCGAGGAACTCTATGTCCAGAATGAAATGCAGTGTGTGGAATGTCTAAAGCATAATAGAAACTAGCCCAGATTAAGGTTCTCTATTGGTCTGGTTGAATACATGCAACATATGACGGGGGTGCTAGTTAAGTTCCAAGAAACACTTAAACTAGCATGCAATCCTATCATAATAGAATTAGAAGGAAGTCCGTAGACTTGGAGAGAAACCAACCCACCTTGGATCGCCCCCAATTGCTTGTCGACACTTGCAATTGGGCTCAGCGGGCTTACCTGGCCTCCACGAGGTCCGCACGCAACCCGAAGTACGGTGCCGGAACCCGCACGCAAAACGAAGTCACAAGGTCGCGTCCCAGTCAGATGCCAAACTACACTGCAAACTGCCAGGAAAGAAGAAATCGCAAAATCAGTCAAAACAGTCGAAAACCAAGCATCCGGCGATGAAAACAGCCTTCATTAGCGAAAAACAGCGCGCGGCGCGAAAACAGCCCTTCATCGGCGAAAAACAGCGCACGGCGCGAAAAACAGCCTTCATTAGCGAAAAAACAGCCTCCGTCGGAGAAAACAGACTCCGACAGCGAAAACAGCGGTCGACGGCGAAAAACAGCGGTCGACGGCGAAAAACAGCTCGCGGCGGCGAAAACGGCGGTCGACGGCGAAAAACAGCTGTCGACGGCGAAAAACGGCTCGCGGCGGCGAAAACGGCGGTCGACGGCGGAAACCAGCATCGACGGCGAAAAACAGCTCGCGGCGGCGAAAACGGCGGTCGACGGCGAAAAACAGCTGTCGACGGCGAAAAACAGCTCGCGGCGGCGAAAACGGCGGTCGACGGCGAAAAACAGCTGTCGACGGCGAAAAACAGCTCGCGGCGGCGAAAACGCGGTCGACGGCGAAAAACAGCTCGCGGCGGCGAAAACGGCGGTCGACGGCGAAAAACAGCTGTCGACGGCGAAAAACAGCTCGCGGCGGCGAAAACGGCGGTCGACGGCGAAAAACAGCTGTCGACGGCGAAAAACAGCTCGCGGCGGCGAAAACGGCGGTCGACGGCGAAAAACAGCTCGCGGCGGCGAAAAAACGGCCTCCGACGGCGGAAAAACGGCCTCCGTCAGCGAAAAACGGCCTCCGTCGGCGAAAAAAGCGTCCGACGGCGAAACCGGCCTCCGTCGGCGGAAAAACGGGCCGGCACGCAAACCGAGGCGTCGACGAAGTCCCGGGGCACGCCGAGCGACGAAGACGGCGGACGCGCGGCACAAGGAACCGGCCGAGCGGAGCAGGGGCCCGCCGCGCGGCGCCGGAGCGCGCCGCGCGGCGCCCCTGCGGCGCTGCGCGCGGCGCCAAGCGGCGCTGCGCGCAGCGCGCAGCGGCGCTGCGCGCGCCCGCGCGCGCAGCCAGCCGCGCGCAGCGGTGCGCGCCCGCGCACCCGCTGCGCGCAGCGGTGCGCGCCCGCGCAGGGCCCGCGCCCGCGCAGGCCCGCGCGCGGCCCGCGCGGCCCGCGGGGCCTGCGCGCGGCCCCTGCCGCGCGCGCCTGCGCGCGGCCCGGCGGTTGCCGCGCGCGCCCGCCTGCGCGCGGCCCTGCCGCGCGCGCCTGCGCGCGGCCTGGCGGTGCCGCGCGCGCGCGCCGCGACAGCGGAAAAATTATAAAAAAATTTAAAAAAAATCTAAAAAAATTCCAGAAAATTTTAAAATAATTTTCAACTTAATTAGCTCCAAAAATTTCAAAAAAACCCTCAAAGCATTAAAATTCCCCAAAAACCATTTTTTGCCAAAATCCATTTTTTTGCTCTTAAAAAAAAATCCAACAAGAACCCTTTTCTTGCTTTTTAAACAAATCTATCAATTTCAAAGCTCAAAATTAAAATCCAAGAATTCCCAAAGCTCTTTGATAAAATCCAAGCTCAAATTAAAAATCCAAAAATCCCAATCAAACAATTAAGCTCAAATACTTAAGAGAAAAACCCAAAAAGCTAACCTCCACAGCACAAACTCCAAATCCACCTTGTTCCTCTTCATCTCCTTCATCTTCTTCTTCTTCTTCTCTTCTTCTCTCTCTTCTTTCTTCCTTCTCTTTCTTTCTTTCTTTCTTGCTTCGTGGGAGCTGCAGAGGGAGGAAAAGGGATGGTGATGGAGGTAAGGCTAACCCAAGGTGAGGTTACCTCCATCAAAAGCTACCAACTTAGCTTAATTAATCCAAAACCTCAATTAAGCTTAATTAAGCTAAGCAAGGAATTAATTAAGAAGTAAAGAAAACCACTTACCTCTAATCCAAAACCCCACAACCACTCTCACAGCCACCAAGCAAGAAAACCTTTTAATTAGCAACTCTCACTAATTAAGTTAATATAATAATCCAAAAAGCCCAACTCCAACTCACTTTTCGCCTTCGGGCCTTCCGCCGCCACCCGGAACCACCCGAACCCCGCTGTAAATTGAAAGTACACGCGTCCACAGCTTTTTCTCTTCAAAAAGCTCATCCGTTGAGTCGGGGTGCTCAATTCAAAAACCGGCTCCGAAACTGTCAGTTCCGACTCACTTTTTGCCCCCGGATCCTCCGCGTCAGTCCGGAACCTCCCGAACTTCGCTGTAAAGTGAAAATATACCTGTTCCAAGTGTTCCCGCATTTCCGGCACTCCACTGTGAAGTCAGAAATTCCAAATCTCATCCTCAATCGGCATACAAAGCCCGGAAAAATCCCGAATCGAGCTGGAGCTTCTGCGTTGATCCAAATCAACCCGGCATCAACTGTAAACTCAGATGCAACATGTCCGAGGCAATCCCACCACTCCAAGCCATCACATGTGGTCGGCGCACTGTCCGAAGTCCCGGTACTCTACATGGCGTGCAAGAGCACGTCCTTTCTAGCCGTCATCTCCGCGTCACGGGCTAGGAAATTGATGGAGGGCGGGTGCGTGGCCTATCTAGCCTCGGTAGATCTAGCCACCCGACCCGTCCCCTCACCCACGGAAATTCCCGTAGTAAGGGAATTCCCGGATGTGTTCCCGGCAGAGCTTCCCGGAATGCCGCCGGAACGAGAGGTTGACTTCCCAATTGAACTTCTCCCCGGCACCAAGCCCATCACCAAGGCACCGTATCGGATGGCCTTTGCGGAGCTGAAGGAACTCAAGGCACAGTTGGAGGACCTTCTGGACAAAGGTTCATCAGACCAAGCGCGTCACCCTGGGGCGCGCCCGTCCTGTTTGTGAGGAAGAAGGACGGAAGTCTCCGGTTGTGTATCGATTACCGGGAGATAAATAAGGTGACGATCAAGAATAAGTACCCCCTTCCAAGGATCGATGACCTCTTCGACCAGTTACGGGGGGCGACGGTGTTCTCAAAGATCGACCTGCAGTCGGGTTATCATCAGGTCCGAGTCAAGGGGGAGGACATCCCCAAAACGGCTTTCCGTACTCGCTATGGCCATTACGAGTTTACGGTAATGCCATTCGGGCTCACTAATGCCCCGGCGGTGTTTATGGATATGATGAACAGGGTATTCAAACCCTTCCTGGACTTATTCGTGGTGGTCTTCATTGACGATATCCTCATCTACTCCCGTACCGATGAGGAACATGAAGAACACCTGCGCACAGTCCTCCAGACCCTTCGGGAACAGAAACTCTACGCCAAACTCAAAAAGTGTGAGTTTTGGCTCCGTGAGGTCGGTTTCTTGGGGCATGTGATCTCGGCGGCTGGAGTCGCGGTGGACCCAAAGAAGATAGATTCGGTGACAGACTGGCCCCAACCGACGACGGTAACGGAGATTCGGAGCTTTCTGGGATTAGCCGGGTACTACCGGCGCTTTGTGGAGGGCTTCTCCAAGATAGCCACCCCCTTAACCCGCTTGACGAAAAAGGGGGAGAAGTTTGCCTGGACGGACAAGTGTCAAAGAAGCTTCGAGGAGCTCAAGGACAGGTTGACGCGAGCCCCGATCCTCGCCCTGCCAGAGCCTGGGGAGGACTATGAAGTTTATTGCGACGCATCGCGAAATGGATTGGGTGGAGTACTCATGCAACGGGGAAAGGTTATAGCCTATGCATCAAGGCAGCTCAAGGAGTACGAGCGGAACTACCCCGTGCATGATTTGGAACTCGCAGCGGTGGTGTTTGTGCTCAAGCTCTGGAGGCACTACCTGTACGGGGCACACTGTAATGTGTACTCAGATCATAAGAGCCTCAAGTACCTTTTCACCCAAAGGGAGCTAAATCTGCGACAAAGACGGTGGCTTGAGCTGTTAAAGGATTACGATCTGACGATCCACTATCACCCGGGAAGGCCAACGTGGTGGCCGACGCCCTGAGTCGCAGAGGACAGGCCGCGGAGGCCGATGTAAGCGCCATTACACAGCAGGATAGTCTAGTTGCGGAGTTCTCGCGATTGAGACTAGAAGTGGTACCTGCAGGGACAGTCGCCCAACTTCTGACGCTGGTAGTCAGACCTACTCTGCTGGACAGGATTCTCGAGGGCCAATCGACTGATGGTCAGCTCCAGCTGGTACGGAGTAGAATAACCGCCGACCAGGAAGGTGATTTCGTGGTGAGCTCCGACGATGCAATACGTTTTCGCGGACGAATCTGCGTACCGGACCTGCCGGAACTCAAGGAAGAAATCCTACGGGAGGCGCACACTGCCCCGTATGCGGCGCATCCCGGAGGAACGAAGATGTACAAGGACGTCAAGCAGACCTTCTGGTGGCCCAAAATGAAGGAGGACGTGACCCGATTTGTGGCTCACTGCTTAGTATGCCAACGGGTGAAGGCCGAACATCAACGGCCGGCGGGAAAATTGCAACCTCTACCAGTGCCCGAGTGGAAATGGGACATGATTACCATGGATTTTGTGACCGTTTTCCGCGGTCGCCACAGGGACACGATGCGATATGGGTGATCGTGGACCGTTTGACGAAATCGGCCCACTTTTTGCCCATACACACGACGTGGACCCGGGAACGACTGGCGCAAACGTACCTCGATGAGATAGTGAGGTTGCACGGTGTACCGACATCCATCACGTCGGACAGAGACACGCGTTTTGTGTCGAACTTTTGGCGAAGTTTGCAACAAGCGATGGGGACCAAGTTGCACTTCAGCACAGCTTTTCATCCGCAAACCGATGGGCAATCGGAGCGGGTGATACAGATCGTGGAAGACATGCTTCGAGCGTGCGTTCTGGACTTGGGCGAAGGGTGGGCACGGTGTCTGCCCCTGGTGGAATTTGCCTACAACAACAGTTACCAGGCCAGTATTCAGATGGCGCCGTACGAGGCCCTGTACGGGCGCCGCTGTCGGTCTCCGATTTGCTGGGATGACTTAGGTGAGCGAAAGTTTCTGGGCCCAGATCTAGTGGAGGAGACCGAAGCAAAGGTGCGTTTGATTAAACAAAGGCTGCTGACCGCCCAAAGCAGACAGAAGAGTTATGCAGATAACAGACGCCGAGATTTAGAGTTCATGGTGGGCGAGCATGTTCTGCTCCGGGTTTCACCCTCCAAAGGGAACCGACGCTTCGGCATTAAGGGGAAGTTGAGCCCCAGATACGTGGGACCGTTCGAGATTCTGGAGCGCGTGGGACCGGTGGCGTACCGGTTGGCCCTGCCCCCGAACCTCGAACGAGTCCACAACGTGTTCCACGTTTCGATGCTCCGGAAGTACCTGGCAGACCCCTCTCATGCCTTGGATGCCTCCACCATTGAGCTACGCGAGGACTTGAGCGTCGAGGAGACACCGGTGCGGATTTTGGCGAGAGAGGACAAGAAGCTACGCAACCGAACGATCCCCTATGTGAAAGTCCAGTGGAGCAACCACGAAGAGCGCGAGGCGACGTGGGAACTGGAATCAAAGATGAAGGAATGTTTTCCCGAATTGATTAAGTGAGGTTTGAGTTTAAGTTTCGGGACGAAACTTTTTATAAAGTGTGAGTGGTGTAGTGACCCGACCCTTCGGGGTATTTTCGAACTCACATGTAATCGCTTAGGCCTTAAGCGAAATAAAATTTATTTAATTTTGAAAAGTCGGCCGGGCAGGGTGTGTGTATTTTCCTGCGATAGAGCGCGAAAAGCGATGACCGACGGCGTGATCGGATTCGAAATCCGATACCGGGATCTCCCGGAACGGGACCCTTAGCGATGCGGTAGTTAGTCACGCATCGGAAACCGTGCAAAATATCTTGCACCCGTAATAGATAAGGTGGGTTATCTCGTAAGGATAATTAATTAATTAATTAATTATCCGGTGACGGAATTTAAATCCTCCTACGTACGAATTAATTAAGGGATTTAAATTGGTGGGATTCTTATCTCGTGATTAGATAAGAGATAAAAATCAGGATATTTTATTAAGGGATTTAAATTGGTGGGATTTTATCTCGTGGATTGGATAAGAGATAAAGTCCGGATATTTAAGTTGGGAATTTGATTTCCCTTGATTATTTAATAAAGGTGGTTAAATAATCGGCGACTGGGATTTGGATATTAAAGATTCAAATATCCGGGTAATTTGAATCCAATTGGGAATTTGATTCCCCAAGATTAATTGATAAAGGTAATCAAATAATCGGTGGTCAGGATTTAAAGGTGAGAAATATCCCGTCAGTCGGATATTTTCTTGAGAAACAGAAACGGGGAATTATGGGTTTCCTACGTACGTAAATAAAGAAATCAAACGATTAAATATGGGGATCGACGGTGAGGATAATAATCAAACAATTAACTAATAGGGTTATCGGTAGGGATTAATTAATTAACGAATTAATTAATCAGAGTCAAAACACCCGAAAGGGGTTTTTGACGGTGCGGACTTACAAATTGGATATATCCATAACAGGGATTATTTATTTCCCCGCTCACCGAGCGAAACCCTATTTCGATTTTCCGCCTCCTCAAACCCTCCTCTTTCGTACGTGCCGAAACCCCAACCGGAGGAAAGGAGAAGGAAAAGGGGGGGAGCCGATCGCCCCAAACGCCGACCCGAAGGCAAAAAGTGAGACCGGGCGACCTTCCCAACGATCCTCGGTGAGCAAATAATTTTTAGAAAATTATTTGGATTTTTCCTATCTATTTTTGTTGTTAGTTCTGGACTCCCCCGTCGTCCCCGCCACCGACGCCGTCCCCGTCGTCGCGACGCGGGGCAAGGGCGGGAAGGACCCGGACGGCGAAGGCGGAGGAGGACCGCGAACGGCGTAGGTAAAATATAATAAAATAAAAATAAAAATCGCGAACGGTGAAGGCGCGACGGGACCGCGCGAGCGCCGCGCGGGCAAACCCGCGCGCGGCGCCGCGCGGGCAACCCGCGCGGCGCCGCGCGGGCGGCGGGCGGCCGCCGCGCGGGCCGCCGCGCGGGCGACCCGCGCGGGCGCCGCGCGGGCCGTGCCCGTGCGGGCGCCCGCGGGCCCGCGCGGGGGCCCGCGCCCGCGCGGGCACCGCGCGGGCACCGCGCGGTGCGCCGCGCGGGCCCCACCCGCGCGGGCACCCGCGCGGCCCGCGTCCGCGCGGGCGCCGCGCGGGGCTCCGCCCGCGCGGGCACCGCGCGGGCTTGCACCCGCGCGGCGCCGCGCGGGCCCGCACCCGCGCGGGCGCGCCGCGCGGGGCTCCGCCCGCGGAGCCCGCCGCGCGGGTTCGAGCCGCGCGGGGCTCCGACGGGCGGCGACGGCGGTGCGGGTTGTAGTCCGGTTTGACCATCGAACGATGCCGGACAAATTCCGTCAAATTGTAAGGTGGGGGTTTTTCTGTTTTAAGGTGTTAGTGTGTGTTTTGACCATAGTTTATCTGTGCGGACTTTTCTTAGGTCCGGGTACACAGCGGGAGAGCGCGAAGGACATTGGTGTTCCGATTTCTCTCCAATAAGGTGGGTACGGTTGCGATGAGTGCAACCGGTGCTGTAAGTGCATCTATCATCATTAAAAGTACTCCTTAATTTACCTAACAAAGTAGATGAATAGTTTAACCTTTCAATTGTTGTTAATTATCTAATAATTGTGCGGCTGCGGTCGCGGTGCCCAGTACACGCCAATCTTGGCGATCCGGTTTCGGATGCTGCACGTACACAGGCGGATTGGCCTCCGCATGGGTGTACTTTTCCGGAAAAGTGGTCCTTTATGACCCGTGTGCCCCGTAAAGGTAATGGTGCAAGCGGGGACCTCTTCGCGCCAGCTAAGGTGTCACACCAGCACCGCGAGTGAGAGGTAAAAGCATCAAGTAGGTGTTTGTGCACGAGGGGGGGACTTCAGTCTCCCCGACAAGTGGTCTGGGAATGGTGCCCAGGGTAAATTAATGTGCAAGTGTTTAACGAAAGGTTATGGCGTAATCGGCGCGTTCGTATGTTTTATCCCTTTTGATATTGTTACACATCTACTTTGTTTGTCACTGACTTTACCCACTCCGTGACAGGTATTCCTAGGTGCGTTAGCCGGGATGGCGGTGGGACTGCGTCGTGAGGATCGTAGTCGGACTCTTGGTTATCGTATTTATGACTCATTTCCCTTTATACTATTTCTAGTTGCTTGTGGATCACCTTATATGTGGATATGTTTTAGTTAGCTCTGTGGATGAGGTGTAGTTTTCTGTGATGATCCTTTCAGTAGTGTTTACATGGCGGCATATTTTATGATAAGATAAAGGTTGCGAAAATGTTTTCTCAAAAAGGAAGTGCCGTGTGGGCACGGGTTTTACAACTCTGGTTTTATCTTTTCCAAACTTTGACGCCGCTTAAATGACGTGCATTAATTAAACTCTGAATATGATGTATGTCTACTGCATGGTTGTTGGTTGGTGTGTGATGTATGATGTTTATGAATGATTTATATGTTGTAGTGAGACGCCGTACATATACGAAGGAGACTCTGTCCGTGGACGGAGTGAATTCGTGTATGTGGCGGTCTGGCACGCACCGGGGTGAAGTATATGCCACCTTATTAAAAGAAAAAAAAAAATATAGACACGTTTTTCCGCTTCAAAAGACTCAAAAACCCCCGGGGGCGTGACACAAGGATTGCCACCGCAGGAATTGTGAGTTAATCACCAAAGTTGGTGAACAGTCGTTGTGATGCCTCAACCTAGTTGGGAGAGGTGTACAGGAGTCATACGCGTGTATAAGCAAGTTGCTTAACACTAGATATTTGCGAGTTATCATGGGGGCGCTGGATGCCCAACTGTTCGGGTGCTCATGGAGCACAAGTATCGTTTAGCCCGAGAGAGCTGATTAGGTGGCGTATTAGCCTTTGCCCAGTGGGGCCAGAGTTGATATAGAGAGTTTGGGTCGGGGATTGACGACTTGTTAGTTGATCTTGCTCAGTGAGCATAGTGGTCGCGTGGCGACGATTAGCGGGTTCGCTTGGGGACGATCCGTGCCTGGACCATGTTTGTGGACTGTGGGCCTGTAGCCCAGTGGGCAGGCGCAGTCAGCTGTGTGAGACAGCGGCCCGAGACCTGACGGCGGGGCATGATAGAGATTTGGTCAGGACGGTAGTCCGAGCGATGACCCGGGAACGTGGAATGCCACGTGTGAGCATTGAGACTGTTAGTACACTGAGAGTGTGATGTGATCAGGCAGTAGTGCTAGTGATGATTGAGGTGCTATAGCTCCTAGTTGGAGTGTTGGTGTAGCAATCCTAAGTGAGGATCCACCCGTTTGATGATTGGGTCTGTGTGCTAGTGAGAGCCATTGTACAGAGTTGGACTGGTTGGGCTATAGGCCCTTATTGGACCGTGGTCTGTGGACCTATTAGTAGTCCGAGATATCGGGTTAGCTGATAACCCGTGGACTTAGAGCGCTAGTAGCGTGTGAGATAGTTGAGGACTTGTGGATTGGCCTTGCACTCCACTTTAGGCAGGGGAGCGACCGGGAAAAAAAAAATTACAGTAAGTGTAATTGGTTGCAGATGCGACCTCGTTGTGAAAAGAATGATGGCGGAATTAAAGTAAAAATTCTGCAAATAGAGACTGGGTCATTCGTGGCAATTGAGAGAGCAAGTGCTCAACTGTGTCTTTCACCTACTTAGTGAAAGTGGTCAGACACCAAGTCTGAGATTTTCCTTGGATTGAGATAGGGATTCAAGAATGAGTTGCTCGTGTAGTCTCGGCGAGCAGACAATTTGATGCCGGTCACGATATACAGTGAGCCCAGTAGTGAGGGCAAGATTCCTCCCGCTCGATCAAGTAAGAGTCGAGATGTGATTCAAGTTTCGAGGACGAAACTTATTTTAAGGGGGTAGAATGTAAAGTACCGGATTTTCGGCACATAAATAAATATAAATAAAGGTGGTATGAAATACTATTGTTATGAAAGTTAGGAGTAAAGAATATGTGGAAGCGAGTTGGGCCCAAATCGGGATAAAATATGGAGATCTGGAATTTTATTGGGGAAAGGGGGCCCAGATTTTTAGCGAAAAATTCACAGTGTCGGAAAATTCCGAAAAAATTACGGGAGCCCCGTAAATATGTCTTAAGGCCACAGAAAAAGTTTCGCGTTGATCGGAGGCCGGGTAGTAAGAACGGGCTCCGCCAACAGTGTCGAAAAATTCTGAGAAAATTTGGGGAGCTTCGTAATTATGTTTTAAGGTTACAGTAAAAATTTCGTGTTGATCGGATACCCGGATTGTGAGAACGGGGTCCGCCAGCTATTTTGGATACAGGAGGCTTTTGGTGGCCCAGAAATGGCCCAAACTGAAAATTTAAAATTTTCTGTGGTAATTTAAGCTGAAACGAAGTCGTCTGTCAAATTTGGACGGAAACGGACGAAAAATGGACAGAAAACGGGACGAAAATGGATTTTAACTTTAAGTGTAGGTGTTGGGATATTTTCTTTGGGTGCATTTAATGCACCCAACCACCCCCCACCTACCCCACTTTAATTAGCTTGTAGCCAATTAATTACGCCACTTCACCCCTTCTTCCACCTCTTGGAAACAGAGGATTGTGTATGAAACAGAGGAAGTAGAGATAAGTGAGGAGATGGAAGAAAAGGAAGAAAAGAAGAAGAAGAAGAAGAAGAAGAAGAAGAGGAGGAGAGATGAGGAATTGGAAGAGAAAGGTGGGGACTCTCTGCTAGAGGCCGCATGGAGCGGCGCGTGCGCGCGTCGATCTCGGCGAGGTAGGTTGCAACGTTCTTTATTTATTCATTTGGTGTTTGGTTTTGTTTTGGAGGACTGTTGTTGTGGGGGGTTGGGCTTGCTGTCCTCGATGGAGTAGCAAGCGGCGGGCAGCAGGCTTCGCGGAGCGCAGCAGAGGCGCCGCTTGGCCGCGGGCGCGCAGCATGCGCGTGGCCCGCATGCGTGCAGCCCGCATGCGCGCGGCGCGCAGCATGCGCGCAAGGCCTACATGCGCGCGGCAGCAGCAGCGCAGTGACAGCAGGAGCGGCGCGTGGTGGGCGCGGCTGCGCCATGGGGGCGGCAGGCAAGCCGTTGTCGCGTGGGTTATGTGGGCTTGGTTTTTGAAGTGTGTTGGTTATATGTTTTTGGACCAGATGATTATGTTAACTATGAAGGAATTAAATTATGCACTTTTCTTCATTAGCGTAGTTATCTTAGCATGTGCTGTGGGTGTTATGGTGAGGTGTTTAATGTAGTATGGTGTTGATGCTTGGAGGCTTTGTTGTGCTATTTATTGGCTGGGTGTGCACAAGGTGTGTGTGCAGGGGAGGTAAAAGTGATAAATTGTATATTGAGAGCTTATAATTTGTGAGTATGCTTTGGATTATTAGAGTGTGTGGATGGTTGGTGTAATTATACTTTATATGTGAGCAGGTGTGAGCTAAGGTGGACCTTTTTGTGATATGTGCTTGTATTGTGGAATTATCTATTGAGGATGGAATTAAGGGATTTTGTTTATGTGATTCTTGGGAAGCAACTTATGCTGGGGATGTATTAGTGATGTGTGGTGTGTGATTTTTGGAATGCATCACAGCATGCATGCATGAGGTGAATGTGGGCTGTGGATGTAAATTGAGTGTAACGAAGGAGGTAGATGTAGCTTATGTACTGTGAGTAGGTGGATTTGAATAACTGGGTTTGTGTGTGCACATACTTATTAGTAAGGGGGAGTTGAATAATGGTGTATGAGAACATTAATTATTTGTGTGCAATTGGAGCTGATTGAGAGTATAAATGGAGCTTACAGATTAATTTATGTGAGTTTATGTGTTTGATTTGGGGTGGTTTGTGAAGGAATTGATGGACAAATTAATGTGTTCGTGTGTGCTGAGGATTACCTATTTTGCTTTTGGGCTTGGAACCTTGTGGTAAAGTATTTATGTGGGAAGTGTATGTGAGCTGTGGACTTTAATTACTAGTATGCTTTGGTACTTTGGGAGGCTGTAACTGTTGGTGGTTTGTCTTTGTGAGTGTAATAGAGGAGGCAGGTGTGAAGTGTGAGGGTGTTTGTGACTGCTTGGTGTATATGTTGAGTATTGTGGCCTTATGTGAACAGGAAGAGTTGGTGTGTGCTAAGGGGGCTTTAAAATGAGCTGTAGGAGTTCATTTTGGAAGAGATGATGGAAGCTGGTGTTATGTTAAGAGTGTTGTGGTGTTATAGTTGGACTTTTGTAATTTGGGTATGTGAGCAGATGTTGGTGAGCATGTAATTTTAATTAAGTTGTTAATTGGAACTTAAAGAGTTTATGAGTTGAGTGAGCATTGATGCTGCTTGCATGTTGAGGGAGTTCTGTAGGGTGTAAGTGGTTTGTGCAAATTGGATAAATGAGCATTTATTTTATGAGCATGCAGATTTAAGGTAAGTGCACCATTTTGCGTGCAAGTTTTATTAACGTGCACCGTTTTGCGTGCAGGTTTGGAGGACGTGCACCGTTCTGCGTGCGGACGCGAGGGATGCGCACCGTTATACGTGCAAGCTCGAGGAAACAAGAAGAATCGCGCGGAGACCAATTGCAAGTGTCTACAAGCAATTGGGAACACCACAAGGTGGGGAATTCTGCCGAAATTGGGTGACCTCTCCCCTTGCTCCTTTGCTTTTCGATTCGAAGCATGATAGTAGCCTGTTAGAGGCGTTAGGTTGATCATGATTATGATTGCTTGTGTAGATAAATTCAGATAGAATAGGGGCAACTGTTGGTTGCCAGAGATAGAGGAATAGAGGTGTGTGCGCAATCTGACACAGAGATAAAGTGCAACTGTTGGTTGCCAAAGATTCTTGATGAATATGCATGCGTAGAAGTAATTACTAATTGATGAATGAATGAAACAATTACATGTATAAGAAAGATTTGTTGATTATGAGTATGATCATGTTAGGGTATAACTCTAGGAATCATGTGCATTAAGGAAAAGGACATGTTGGTAGTAAGACTAGGAGAAAACCTAGTTTAGGGGTTTGACGAGTGACATTGAACTAGGAGTTATCCTAGGATTGGACGAGTGGCATGGTCTTAGGTGATAACCTAAGGACACTGGATAGAGTGATCAACATAGAGTCAGAAAACTCTAGGGTGTATATGATATGGAACTTAGGTTAAGGAAACCTAAGGTGAACTAGAGGTCAACATAGAGTCATGGAACTCTAGGACAAGTATGACATGGGACTTAGGTAAAGGGAACCTAAGTTAAGTTAGAGGAGTTTAAACTCACAAACAGAAAAATAGAGTTAAGTTAACTCTGGGATTCAGTGAGGAATCAGGAAAGTGGGATAAGATCCCAAGGTTAAAGAATTAAATAAATATAACCCTAGGAAGTCATAGGGTGTCTGGGCAAATAGACAATAACTTTAACTTCAATTTGAGTTAAATAAGTGAAAGTGAAATGTAAAGAGTCCAGGAGACTCTCTAGTTATCCTTATGGCGAGACCTAGGATAAGAAATAAATTGTTGTGAAAAGGCAAAGTTTAAAAACAAGCTAAAAGTGGCTAAAAAGTATAAAGAGAATGTAAATGGCGCCTTCGAATTTGAGACTCGTCAAGTGGAGCAGCACTCCCTGGGCAGTGACCCGTCGGACGAGGTACTTTCGAAGGGCTAAAAGTGAAAGCAAGGGCTAAATGCTCAAAGAAAAGAGAAAGCAAATTGCCAGTGGCAAAATGGGAGCTTTAAGCTCGAATAAGAAAGGAAAGCAAGTGTTCAAAAGCAAAGAGGCTAAGAACTAAAATAAAAGAGAAAAAAAAAAGAAAAGAAAAGAAAGAAAATTAATGATAAAACGGGCGTACCTCCGGGGGCGAACGTACAACGGTCAGGAGTTGGACAGGGTCCCTCTCCCGGGCAGCGACCCGTATGACTGGTAGATAGAGTACTCTTGTCAGAGTTGGGCAGTGACCCTGTCGGGCAGTGTCCCGTATGACAAGTCCCCCCGGCAGGACGGGGTAACACTTGCGGGTGTTATCGGCAACCTTAGAAATCTTATCTTATGGCAGCAGGACTGCCGGGCTCGGGCCCGTTGGATAAGAATTTCTGAGGGTTAACTTGAACTAAAGCATCAGAATCTAAAGAATAAAGAAGGATAGAGTGGCCAAGGTGGCCGGGTTAGTTTGACCCTGTATATAGCGGCATAGTGGCCGAGTTGGTGCTTAGCAGCCTAACGTGGCTAGACAAGAGTAGTGATGGTTGGTGATTAGACATAGATAGTGTAGTGTAGTGATATGTTATATTACATAGTTACATTTTGATATTGAGGATTTTAGTTTCCTAGCACTATTATTATTGCTTCCATTGGACCAAGTGGTGTAGGACATTCTTTCTCGGTGGTTGAACCCACTGGGAACTCAGATGAAGTTCTCACACCCCTTGGGTGACCCCCCCCCCACAGGTTCGGGAATGGATGCAGCGGTCGAGACAGATCCGATGCAGACGACAGCGAGGCATACGACAGGGGCAAGAGCCCAGCAGCATAGAGACCTAGAGGGTCTAGCAGAGGTACCATTTTTATATTTCTTGAGTGAACCTTGTATGGTGAGGAATTATGTAAAGAAAATGTAATAATTTATTTGCAAGTTCAGAATTGTAAAGTGTAATAAGTTTAATTTATGGTTCACTCCTGTATGTTTTCATTTCCGCATTAGTTATTGAATGAAAGTTTTAAATTTATAGTGATTTTTAGTACTCTGATATTGAGCTTCCGCATACACTTGTTGTGTTATTATGGATGTTACCGTTCCTTTCGGGTAGAAAAAGGTTTTACCCGATTGGCGGGTCTGTTAGCGTGCCCGAACCGTACAAATTGGCGGACTCCTCTACCTCACGTTACGCATCTCCAAGGATCACCCTGAATCGAACATAATTGGAGATCCACAAGAAGGAGTTAGAACACGGAGACAATTGGTTTGCGGATTTGCATGCTATGTATCACAAATCGAACCAAAGAATGTTGATGAAGCTCTCCAAGATGATTATTGGATTAAAGCAATGCAGGAAGAGCTCCATCAATTCGAGCGAAACAAAGTCTGGGAACTGACGAAGCCTCCGAAGCAACACAATGTGATAGGTACCAAATGGATCTTCAAGAACAAGAAAAACGAAGAAGGTACTATCATCAGGAACAAAGCAAAGTTAGTTGCTCAAGGCTATTCTCAAGTAGAAGGTATAGACTTTGATGAAACTTTCGCCCCTGTAGCTAGACTCGAGTCCATTCGTATATTGTTTGCGATCGCTTGTCATTTTAAAATCAAATTATTTCAAATGGACGTTAAGAGCGCCTTTTTAAATGGATTTTTAAATGAGGAAGTTTATGTAGCTCAACCGAAAGGTTTTGTGGATCATAAACTACCTAACCATGTTTTTCGTCTGAAAAAGGCTCTTTACGGTCTGAAACAAGCACCGCGAGCATGGTACGAAAGGTTGACAAAGCACCTTTTGGAAAAGGGCTACACTCGAGGGGGAGCTGACAGGACTCTCTTTGTGAAGCATTATCAAAACAATTTCATAGTTGCTCAAATCTATGTCGATGACATTGTTTTTGGAGCAACAAGAGATAATGATGCTTCTAAATTCGCGGAGACCATGGAAAGCGAATTTGAGATGTCCATGATGGGCGAATTGAATTATTTTCTTGGATTACAAGTTAAACAAAACGATGAAGGAATTCACTTGTGTCAATCCAAGTATGCACTGGAGTTGGTCAAAAAGTTTGATCTTGAAAATTCTAAGGATTTTCCGACTCCAATGGGAACTAGCCATAAGGGACTTGGAAGTGAATCACAAGTGAGAATGTAGACGAGAAACTGTACCGCAGTATGATTGGAAGTCTACTATATCTCACGGCTAGTCGCCCGGATATATCCTTCAGTGTTGGGATTTGTGCGAGATATCAATCAGCACCGAAGGAGGTTCACCTGAAAGCGGTGAAACGGATCATCCGGTATATCAAAGGTACAATCAATTTCGGAATTTGGTATCCTATGGGAACGACTTTGGATATTGTTGGATACTCAGATGCCGATTGGGCTGGATCGGTGGATGACCGGAAAAGCACGAGTGGTGCATGCTTCTATCTTGGCCACTGCCTTGTTGCATGGCACAGTAAAAAGCAGAACTGCATAGCACTCTCGACTGCCGAAGCGGAGTACATTTCTGCAGGAAGTTGTTCAACCCAATTGATTTGGATGAAAAGCGTGTTGAGCGATTTCCGGATTTCAACATCTTCGGTAACCATTTTATGTGACAACACTAGTGCTATTAACATTTCTAAAAACCCTGTGTTGCACTCTAGAACAAAACATATTGAACTTAGATATCATTTTCTTAGAGAGCTAGTTGAATCAAACATTCTTCAACTGTCATATATTTCAACTGAGGATCAATTAGCTGACATCTTAACAAAACCTTTGGATCAAAAACGTTTTATTCACTTGCGTAAAGCAATTGGCATGCTTTCCTTGAAATAAACTCTTTTTGAAACCTTTGCTTAGATTAGGTTTTGTTTTTGTTCTTGTTTTTGTTTTGTTCTTTATCTATGTTTTGTACATAGGACATTAATTGAGCATAAATCATAATTGACTTTAATTGCATCCTTTTATGCATTTAGAAATTTATTATGCTTTTGATGTCATAATATTTCAATGTTGCAATGATCATTTACGTTAATTAAACCATCTTTTAAGTGATCAAAGTCAATTTCTCTCTCAATGATCTCTTGGTATAGTCATTATCATATTTGATTGCTTAGTCGAGTATGAATTCGAGATCAATGGTTTGGTTGAATACCTTATATATTAAATAATTGATAGCCAATTGAGGGGGAGTCAATGAAATGTAAAATGCTCAAAAGATGTGGAAAGAGTTACATCCCAATGAGGAGTGTGAAAACTACCACCACATGGAGAAAATAAAAAAAAAAGATACTCCATGAATGAAAAGCAATTTTTGTTTTGAAATTGTTGATGAAATTCATATTGAAATACTTGACTCAGTCGTATTTCATGGTTGGTATAAGGTGGGATTTTTATAAAAGATGCTCAAAGAGCCACTCCTTCAACAGATTGTCTAGATATATTATCTAACTTATCTGGGATTTCAAACATCTATTGATCTTGGTATTTCATTTTCTTTACCAAAATTGATGATTTGATAAAGGCATTACACATAAGATCAGGATAGATGTAATTGAAGTTGTTCAACTTTAAGTGTTTTAACTTTCGTAAATTTTCGTTTCATTTTTGAGTATTTTTGATAGATTTTGTATAATCTATTTCTTGTTGTATGAAACGATGATTTGTTTAAAGTTGACATGGTAAAGTGCTTACATACTTTTTCTGGATTTTATGGAATTTTTCTAAATTTTTCTGAAGAAAAAGTTGAAGCCGATCCGGATCGAGATAAGTGATCCGGATCCCGAACGCAGGCTTTTCCCTGCGGGTAGCCGATCCGGATCACATTCTCGGCCGATCCGGATCACGGCTAGGGTTTTATATAGAACATACAGATTTTGATTTCTTTACCCTAATCTCTGGTTTTCAAGCCTCTAGAGTTTCTCTCTCTAGATTTCTTGCTTCTTGGAGCTTCAAAACTCAAAGTTCTTCGGATTCAAGTAAGTTTTCATGATCAAAACTCGGTTTTTCACAGTTTTTATGGTTTTCATCAAACGTGAGTTGAAAAATTGGAACTTTTTCGTTTGTGAATGGTTTTTGATCAAATTTCTTTTGAAATAAGAACTCTGGGTCAATTAGTTTTGCTTTTATGCTGGGATTTTACTTGATTAACGAGTTTTTAGGCTTCGATTTCTAAAAATTCGGTTTTAGGGCATAAAAGAGGAATTTTTGTAAATCATGGAATTGATCTATTTTTAAAATTCTTTTTGGAAAACTAATTTGATTCTTGGCTTCTCTACATGATTATGATTGTCTAGGTACAATGTTTTCAAATTTTTCAAAATTGACGATTTTTCATATGTTCTTGAGTTGGTTTCACAGGACACTTTCTTAAACTCAAAGCACTAGACGCAATGGCTTCTCCTGGTTCATTCTGCTACTGGTTACGATGGTGCTCACGAGCAACTATAAGTTGAAAGAGCCAAGAAACTCCAAAGAAAAGGAGAAGTCGATGTCTAAGTGACACTGAACTTGAAAAGAATGAGAATGAGATTCCTGGGACATGATAACAGATGATGATGATGATGAGGTATTGCCGACTAACTCAACACGAAAAGGAAAAGCTCCCTTGGACACTGGGAAAGCTCCTATGCCTGCCCCAACTATCTCTATAAACGAAGCGACTTGCTCGACGTTTTGGACTGAGACAGGAGACCAAGGTTGACCCACCAATAGCTCCTGACTCTCCGCCACGTGTTGAAGAAGTATTCGTTAACAGTGACCGTCTTAGAGCGTTTGAACATCGCGAATGCATTGGCGAAGGCATGTGAACATTGAGGCTCTACATTCACTCCCCTGAATTTGGACTTTGATTGAACAAGCAAATCTCATTCAAGTATGTCGCTTCCCAGAAATCTCGTACTGCCTGCACCAGTGAGGACCTTCTATACCAATGCACGTCATCTTCGAGAATTTGAAAACGGTCCTATGGAGTTCTATACGAATATCCAAGGCACGAGATTCAAAATCACTCCACAGTTGATTGGCGAGGTTTTTGGGAATGAAGCCAGCAAGAAAGGAGTCCACTACCTGAAAGATAAATTTGACAAATACTTTATGGCGAAAAGTTATCGAAGGAATTTGTCTCGAGGGAACACAGTCAACCGAAAAATCAGTTCGATCTAAAGAACTTCGTCTTGAATATCGCTTCTTAAACTTCATCACGTGTTACAATATCTTCCAAACATGCAGACGAAGGTTGTGAGATGGAACGATTGCTGTTCTTATATCTCATGGACATCCATCAGAGGCAACGGCATTGAATATCAACATCCCGTACATCATCTGGAATAGAATGGCACGATATGTTGAGCATCCTCACCCCAGCGAAAGACTTCCTTTTCCACTGATTATAATGAGGATCTTAAAGAAATTTCAAGTTGATCAGCTCTACAACCTATCATCAATGTCTGAACATGATAGATGATCCACAATTGTCAAATCCCTTCACAAGTTGCCACATGTCACTCAGCTTCTGCATCTGGAAGAGCCTGACAAGCAACGGCTGCATCACCATCCATCAAGCACCTGGCACAGATGATGACGCATCATTGAATTCGATTTCAAGGAACAACAACGACTCTATCAAGCAGAACAAATTTTGAAAGACAACACGGATTCCAATGAGCTAAAATATCACAGCAGCTCACATCACCATCACGAAGAAGATAAATTCAATGGACAAGCGGATGCGAAAGATAATGTCCAAGATTGGGTTGCACAAGTTCTGAAGACTCAGATTCTGAAACTGACCTTTTCTTTTTTTGTGCAGGATTTTTTTTTAGTTTAGTTTTTCAGTTTGTGCATACTATTAGGACTTTATGTTTTCTTTAACTCTCCTTACATATTGTAGCTCATGCTACGTTTGGCTTTGTTTTGTGACAAAAAGGGGGAGAGAGTGAGAGAGTTAGAACAACTCTGAACAATGAATGTGAATTGTGAATATCGATGATATCAAGGTAAGTATGAACTCAACTCAACTTTGGTTTTTCTTTGTGATTTGTGACATGCTTCTACTAACTATTCGACTAACTATTTGGGCATGTAATATGACTAACAAGTTGATGTTGGACTAACATACTTTGACATTTGGTTTTCAACTGCTTAGAAGATATGTTGGTTTTTAACTATGATTCTTTCACATATCTGAATTTTTCAAATGTCATGATGAGAATAAACTCTATCTCTGTATTTGGTTTTGTATGTTTCAATTCTTGAGGTATCTAACGATTTGTTTGTCAAGAATGTTTTCTGTGTGCAGAGATTACAGATGTCTAAGTCTAGAGTCTGTTCTAGGAGTTTATCTCATGTTTTTAATTTCTGGAACTCTTTTGTAAATTTTTGTTGTATGGTGATAGCAACAAAAATATCTTTTTGAATTTTCTTTGTGGATTTGTGTTTTGTCACGAAACCGCCAAAGGGGGAGATTGTTACGGAATTTGAGTTGGCGTATTTCGTGAATGTATTAAGTCTTGAAGATTGAAGATGAAGAAACTTTGGATCATATACCTCAATCTCAAGAAAGAAGAATTCAAAAGGATCAGGTACGTTTAACTAAAGAATTTTGATGATCCGAATACTTCTTATAGTGTAGAAACACCTGGAAGAGGTTTTAATTGCTTATTCATCAAAAACTGGACATGGGACATGTTCAGGATCCGGATCGTGGCTTTCAATCCGGATCCCGAAGGTGTTTGTTCATACACTGGTTCAATCCGGATCGCAGCACTCTCTGATCCGGATCCCGAACACTAGTTTTACCTGTGTGCTTCTTCGATCCGGATCAGGAATTGCAATCCGGATCCCGAACATGATGTTCTGGTAAAACTGTATGAACGATCCGGATCGGGGACTACGATCCGGATCCCGAACAGGCAATTTTCTGGAAATCGTCTTTGTGCTTCTGCAATCCGGATCGCCCAATCCAATCCGGATCGCCGTCGGTAAAACTTTCCAGAAAAGGCTGTTTTTGATCCGAATATTCTTCCTAGGGTTTCTAACCTATAAATAGCCCTTCCATTCATTTCTAGGGCATCCGCAATAGATCGGCTGGTTCAGAAAAGATAGCCGAAAAAAAATCCACATATATAGAGAAGAACGGAAATCATTAGATCTATTCTATGGTTCTTCATCTATATTGATTGATTTGATTCTAGGTTTTCCATACTCACATTTTGAGTAGAATCAAATCAATGAATACTTAGATGGTATTTCCGATCTATCTTAATCTAAGTATTCGGCGGATCATCACCACCCAAACAAACAACGATTTACCCCAAAATCGGCGCGTGGACTCGCGTGGCCTTGTGGATTCAAGGTGTTACCGCTCTCGTGGATTCGGAGCGAGGTGCGTTCGTGGATTCGAAGCGTGCCATTGGGTGAAGACCGTGGATTCGGTTGGACGTCGTGGACTCGACGTTGGACGCTGTGGATTCAGCGTTGGGCGCGGATCGTGGATTCGAGAAGCGTCGTGGAGCGAGCGGAGAAGATCTACTAGGAGCGTATGGTAAAAGGTTGAGTCGTCTGTGAGTACGTTATATCACCTTGTACGTGTGTTAATTCTAGTGGATTTCGCCGTGTTATCGGTCCCGTGGTTTTTTACTCCGGTTTGGAGTTTTTCCACGTAAAAATCTTGCGTGTTCTTTTATTTTTCCGCATTGGGTTTTATCGCACAATGATTTTTTGAGTGTTTATTGTTTACACCTATTCACCCCCCTCTAGGTGTTTTTTCCCCTATTAGATCCTTATTAACCTAAACCCAACAGTGCGTGCCTAGTCTGTGGCCGCCGCCACTCCGGCCGCAGAACCGGTCCCCTTGCCTGGCCCCGTGCACCACCCGTTTAGCCGGAAGTTCGGTAGCTCCGTTTTGGGTCCGTTTTTCACACCGTTTTGAGCGCGTTGTTTTCACCCTTGGGATCACCGTGTCCGCCGTTTTTCTTGGCATGGCTACCAAACGGATTCATCTAAGTCACCGTTCGCCCATGTCAGATGCTAATTTCGCTGTCGCTCCCGCGTCCGGACCAAAATCGTCGGGGTCGCGCCGTGTCGAGGCCTTTTTCTTTATCGTTTTTCCGCCGTCGGGGTCTTCCTCGTCTTGACCGTTGACATCCGAGTTGGCTGCCAGTTGATAAATTGGTTGTTTGATTTTTCGTTAGCGGATGTTGGGTCCGAAGGAGTTCGCGACGATAGAGTCCGCGATTGGTTGTTGTTAACCATCGGTATTTACCGTCAGAAGAATCCGGATTGATCGGAGTTTTACAGTTTAACATTGACAAGTTTTGAACGTGTTGATTTTCGATTGACAATGCGGTCTTCCTTTGGCACAGTGATTTTTGGTTTACGTTGGTTTTATTGTTTGTCACCGCCCCGTGGGTTTTTTATTTTACGGAAACGGTAACACAAAGGTAAGCGTAAGGCGCGTACAAAAATTTTCTTTTAAAACCTTCTTCCCCGCGCGTGGCCCAGACCCGCCACATATACAGATTTCCTCGAAAAATCGGGCAGAGTCTCCTCCGTGTATATCACGGCGTCGCGCTATTACAACCGCACCACACAAATCATTTACAATTTAATCACAACCGTTTGAGGTAGCATGGTGCTGAAGACTAACAATACCCGTGGCCATCAAGTTGAAAGTATAAAACTCACTGTTTTGAAAAACAGGCCCACACGCTTAGTTTGAAACAGTTTACGAAGTCCTTTTTCTTTTGCTTTCTGGTTATTTGTTTAGAAAACGGCCAACCGGAATGATAAAGGAAAAGAAATTACTCAACATCCAAACGACCCCACAAGGGTATCGAGAACCACACAATAACTTACAGTTCCGAATGAAAAAGCAGAGAGAGAATAAACAAAAAAACAGCAGACCTAGGGCCCTCAGCCGACTGCTACCACCCTCGCCTCACCGTGGCGCCTACCTCTACCCCCCTGGAGGTACCTGTCACGAGTGGGTAGTCAGTGCACTATCATAAAAACAGTACTAAGCAGTAAAGTAGTACCAACATAAAGTGAGACTAAAGCTGGGGTCAATCCACTTCTCTCAAACGGGTAACACCTGTTATCACCTGTAACACCAGCAATACCTGTAAACACCTGTAACACTTTTATCACCTTACCCCTGTAAGACACCTGACCGCGTCGGATCCAATCCCGGCGGTCCCACACCTGACCCCATCGGGATCCAATCCTTCGTCGGGTCCCACACCTGACCCCATTGGGATCCAATCCTTCGTCGGGTCCCACACCTGACCCCATCGGGATCCAATCCCTTCGTCGGGTCCACACCTGACCCCATCGGGATCCAATCCCTTGTCGGGTCCCACACCTCTGACCTATCGGGATCCAATCCACTTCGTCGGGTCCCACACCTGACCCCATCGGCGATCAATCCCTCGTCGGGTCCCACCGCTCGCACCTTCGTGCCTCAAACCCCACACCTACGGGGGCCCCCTACGTCACCTCGTGGAAACACCGGTCAAAGACCGCCTTTCCGGAAAAGAGCACCCTTTGCGGTGGCCAAACCGCGGATAGCGCCTGTC
Organism: Tillandsia fasciculata; assembly: GCA_029168755.2. Taxonomy (NCBI): domain Eukaryota; kingdom Viridiplantae; phylum Streptophyta; class Magnoliopsida; order Poales; family Bromeliaceae; genus Tillandsia; species Tillandsia fasciculata. The sequence continues at coordinate 23,854 of JAQOTM010001875.1, forward strand.
GCACTCGAGCATAGTAACAAAACACAGGGTAATATATTAAATCATAGAAGCCGTCAGTGTTAGTACAGGTTAACATAATATTTAACATCCTCCCCGGAACAACTAACATACCAAACCTCGGAAGAAACCCACACTGTTTCAATCCAAGCACAAGGTCCATATAAAGTTTAGAACATCCCTTCTTTTCTATATTTTCTTTTTCTCTTTGTGCTAAACGTTAGGCACAGTCAAAACAAGTAGTGCCTATCACCCTCGATCTTTAACCCCAAGTACGCACAAGATTGAACCCACCAATTTAGTAGAATTAAAGCAAGGACTGAAAGCAACAACCATAAAACACTCTAATATCCTAGTGGTTGTAACAGCAAGGAGAAGTAAACTACCCCCTAAAGCACTCTAATATTCCTAGTAGTTATAAACAGAAAAGAGAAGTAAACTACCATAAAGACCATCCGAACCCCTGATTCGACATCCGATCACTGCCTGCTATCCCCTGTTCTGGGATTCCTCATCACTGCTTCCACCCGGGCAGCTGGGGAGATCCGTTCACAACCTGTGGGCCAGTCTCGTTCGGCGAGGCGGGATGGGGACTCGGTACCCGAAGAGTCCGTCAGGCGTAGGTCGTCCGGTCTCGGAGCCGGGGGTCTGGTGACGGCCGTCTCCGGGGGCAATCGTAACGCTTGTGGCGCGGCCTGCCACCCGGAAGCCATGTCCGTTTCCGCCAGGGGCAATTCATCATTGGATGCCACCACCACAAATG
>JAQOTM010000687.1:0-47633 GCA_029168755.2 Tillandsia fasciculata
CGAGTCAAACAAGTGCGTTTCCTATGTCGGTTGTCAAGCGCTACTATGCACACCACAACGAAACAACCCAGCCCAAAACTTAGCCATTTTGAGACATTTGCGCAGGTCTAATATACCGACAGAAAAGCTCGTCGATTCTCAATCATGCGAAAGTATAAGAGGGTACTCCTTTTCATCTCCAAAATTACTGTGTCGGCCGCCAACGTATTAGTCCGAAGAATGAAAGCTCATTTCCCTCGATCAGTCCCAACATCCTTCGTGGGAACAATAGTAACCAATCAATTACTTTCGCCCCACCACGCACCCTCTCGTGCCTAAACCCTAGAGTCTCCCTTTGGTTGCTAATCACCTTGGACTATTCCTAGGCCTCTGATACTGCTCTACTTTGTCACGCCCCGAGTCCGCCAATTTGTACGGTTCGGGCACGCCAACAGACCCGCCAATCGGGTAAAACCTTTTTCTACCCGAAAGGAACGGTAACATCCATAATAACACAACAAGTGTATGCGGAAGCACAATATCAGAGTACTAAAAATCACTATAAATTTAAATTTTCATTCAATAAACAACCAGTTTAAGCGATAATGAAAGCATGCAAGAGTGATGAACCATAAATTAAACTTATTACACTTTACCATTCGAATCTTGCAAATAAAATTATTACATTTCCTTTACATAATTCCTCACCATACAAGGTTCACTCAAGAAATACATAGAAAGGGATACCTCTGCTAGACCCTCTAGGTCACTATGCTGCTGGGCCCTTGCCCCTGTCGTATGCCTCGCTGTCGACTGCATCTGATCTGTCTCGACGCTGCTGCATCCATTCCCGAACCTGTGGGGGGGGTCACCCAAGGGGTGTGAGAACTTACGAGCGAGTTCCCAGTGGGTTCAACCACCGAGAGAGAGTGTCCTACACCACTTGGTCCAATGGAAGCAATAATAATAGTGTGCTAGGAAACTAAAATCCTCAACATCAATAGGCAGCTATGCAATAATATATCACTACACTATCTGTGTACAACCATCGACCCAGCACTACTCTGTCTAGCCACACTAGGCTGCTAAGCACCAACTCGGCCACTATACCGCTGTATACTGGGTTCAACTAACCCGGCCACCCTGGCCACTCTATTTTTCTTTATTCTTTAGATTCTGGTGCTTTAGTTCAAGTTAACCCTTGGAAATTCTTATCCAACGGGCCCGTGCCCGGTAGTCTTGCTACCATAAGATAAGATTTCTAAGGTTGCCGATAACACTCGCGAGTGTTACCCCGTCCTGCCGGGGGAACTTGTCATACGGGACACTGCCCGATAGGGTCACTGCCCAACTCTGACAAGAGTACTCTATCTACCAGTCATACGGGTCGCTGCCCGGGAGAGGGACCCTGTCCAACTCCTGACCGTTGTACGTTCGCCCCCGGAGGTACGCCCGTTTTATCTTTAATTTTCTTTCTTTTCTTTTCTTTTTCTTTCTCTTTTATTTTAGTTCTTAGCCTCTTTGCTTTTGAACACTTGCTTTCCTTTCTTATTCGAGCTTATAGCTCCCATTTTGCCACTGGCAAATCTCTTTCTTTGTTCCTTGATCATTTAGCTCTTTGCTTTCACTTTTAGCCCTTCGAAAGTACCTCGTCCGACGGGTCACTGCCCAGGGAGTCCTGCTCCACTTGACGAGTCTCAAATTCGAAGGCGCCATTTACATTTTCTTTATGCTTGTTAGCCACTTTTAGCTTGCATTTAAACTTTGCATTAATTACCTCTTATCCTAGGTCTCGCCGTCAGGATAACTAGAGAGTCACTTGGACTCTTATCATTTCTCTTTTATTCATTTAACTCAAATTGAAGTTAAAGTGATTGTCCATTTGCCCAGACACCTTATGACCCACTCTAAGGTTGTATTATTTAGCTTTTTGACTTTGTGATTACACAAACTTTTCCTTAGAGTTTGACTTTAAGTTGATCACTTTGCTATCAGTTTATTTCTTTAAACTTTGTGGCCACATACTCTTTTTATTGCCGAACCTGGAGTTACATTATCTCTATTTACTTGTTGCACTTTGCATTTAGAGTTACCTTGACTCTAATCCATTTTCTGTGAGTATAAACTCCACTAGTCACCTTAGGTTCTCTTACCTAAGTTTCATATCATGTTTAACCTAGAGTTCCTTGACTCTATGTTAACCAGTCTATTCTCAACCTACTAACTTACCTTAGGTTTCCTTTACCTAAGTCTTATATCATGCTCATCCTAGAGTCCTTGACTCTATGTTGATCACTTTATCCAGTGTCCTTAGGTTATCACCTAAGACCATGCCACTCGTCCTCCCTAGGATAACTCCTAAGTTTGATGTCACTCGTTAAACCCTGAATCTAGGTTTTCTCCTAGTCTTACTACCAACATGTCCTTTTCCTTAATGAACATGATTCCTAGAGTTATACCCTAACATGATCATACTCATATTCAACAAATCTTTCTCATACATGTAATTATTTTATTTCATTCATCAATTAGTAATTACTTCTACGCATGCATATTCATCCAGAATCTTTGGCAACCAACAGTTGCACTTTATCTCTGTGTCAGATTGCACACACACATCTATTCCTCTATCTCTGGCAACCAACAGTTGCCCTTATTCTATCTGAATTTATCTACACAAGCAATCATAATCATGATCAACCTAACGCCTCTAACAGGCTACTATCATGCTTCGAATCGAAAAGCAAAGGAGCAAGGGGAGAGGTCACCCAATTTCGGCAGAATTCCCCACCTTGTGGTGTTCCCAATTGCTTGTAGACACTTGCAATTGGTCTCCACGCGATTCTTCTTGTTTCCTCGAGCTTGCACGTATAACGGTGCGCATCCCTCGCGTCCGCACGCAAAACGGTGCACGTCCTCCAAACCTGCACGCAAAACGGTGCACGTTAATAAAACTTGCACGCAAAATGGTGCACTTACCTTAAATCTGCACGCTCATAAAATAAATGCTCATTTATCCAATTTGCACAAACCACTTACACCCTACAAAACTCCCTCAACATACAAGCAGCATCAATTGCTCACTCAACTCAAAATGCTCACAAACAAAATTACAAAACCCACATTCATAGCACCATCACAATTATTCAAATCCTCCTACTCTCTCTCCAGTTGCAACTGCACACACTACATACAACCATTACTACATTCGAGTCCACAGCCCACTACAAGAAGCTCCAATGCAAACCAATAATCAATGTCCACATACACAAATTGCCTCTATACATCCACAACATCAGCACAATTAAAGCTCCAACATCACTTAATTAATTAATGTTCACATAACCACAACCCATAAAACATAACATATATATTGCTTCATAAGGAGAAACACATAATCACCAATACCCTGTAGCCCCCACAACACACATACACCAAAAGTAAGCTTAAAAGCTCCAAATAGCACATTAATAAATTAATGTTCTCTTAATCACAATATCCCTTAAATCCATCAAAGTCTCATAGCACCCCTTAATAAAATCCACAACACATACCCTTATGCTCCTAGCACAATTAAAATACATAATCACTTAAACCCAAAATTACATAATCCCAAGTCCATCCATATACTCAATCTACATATCCCCTGTACACTCCACACATACCCAACAATCAACATCCCATACCACACTTCCTCCCAGCACAACCTGCTTCCAAAGAAATCACCCACATCACATAAAAAAAAAACTCCATTTGCACACCAAAACTAAAGTCCACGTGCACAATTCCTTAATTCCACCGTTACACACTACCAGTTTGCAAGATTAAATCCGATTAATCTGATGGTGTTCCACGTGCTGCCACTGCCGGTCCCAATTGCTCGCGCGGCACCGAGCTCGCCGCGCGCACACCGAGCTGCTGCAAAAAAACCCAGGAAAAGAATACAAAAACCATCAGGACTGCTAAAAAAAAACGAAACTCACGCTCGCCGGCAAGGACCAGCCCCCCGCTCGCTCGCCGGTCTCGCGCAGCAGCCGCACACGACGCTTCAATTTCACACCCATAGCATCCCACAGCAACAGCAAAAACAAGGGTTCAAGCACACCTCCAATTCACCATAGCACCATCATTAAACATCTGCCCCAAATTAAAATACATGATCACATATATTAGTCTGGAAGCTCCATTACACTCAATTATCTCCAATTGCATACAACTAATTAAAGTTCACATATACACAATGACCTACAGCCAACAACTCACATTAAAAAAAAACATAATTCCATTTGCACCCAACAGGTTCACAAAACACACACTTCCCTCTACATCTCCAACAGCACAAAACAAAATCCATAAAGCCAATAAATTTTAAATTTGCTCCCAGCTTAAAAGCAAGTCCTCCAACCATCAACACACTTAATTAAAAGCTCACCACACCACTAAGCACCTACAGCTCCCAAAATAAATTACATAAACCATAGGCACCCTACAAGCTCCAAGGTAATCAATAATTAATAACCATTACATATAACCATTAATTCCACGCTCACCCTCTACAACATACACCAAAGTAACCACCCTCTCACTTGCGAGAACCCCCCCAAAGCTCCAAGGTCCCACAATAAAACCAAAAAAGAGAGATCCTAAAACCCACACAAAGCTTAATCCAAGTTTTTTTTTTTTTTTTTTTCTCTCTCTCTCTCTCTAAGAAAACGCACAGGTTACCTCGTTGGAGGCTCGGCGCGCCGCATCACACGCTCCACACAGCTCCACACAACCAACATCAAAACCACCCTCAAAATCATCCTTTTTCTCTTCCCTAACCTTCTTTTTCTTCTTTCTTCTCTTCTTTCTTCCTCTCTTTTTCCCCTGTTTTGGCTTGCTTCCTCTGCTTGTAGGAGAAGAGGTGGTGATGACGAGGCGTAATTAGCTACAGCTAATTAAAGGGGAGAAGGGGTGGTTGGGAGCATTAAATGCTCCCAAAGGAAAATATCTCAAACCCACTTAACAACCAAATCCACTAACTCAATTCCCCTCATTCACTAATTCTTCTCACTTTCTGTCCCGTTTCCTGTTCGCTTTTTGTCCGTTCCGTCCAAATTTGACAGGCAGCTTCGTTTCAGCCTAATTAACCACAGGAAATTTTAAATTTCCAGTTTGGGCCATTTCTGGGCCACCAAAGCCCCACTGTGTCCAGAATCATTGGCGGACCCCGTTCTCGCAATCCGGATATCCTATCAACCCGAAATTTTTACTGTGACCTAAAAACATAATTACAAAGCTCCCCAAATTTTCTCAGAATTTTTCGACACTGTTGGCGGAGCCCGTTTTCACTATCGGGTATCCGATCAACGCGAAACTTTTTCTGTGGTCATAAAACATATTTACGGGGCTCCCGTAATTTTCTCGAAATTTTCCGACACTGTGAATTTTCCACTAAAAATCTGGGCCCCCTTTCTCCAATAAATTTTTAGATCTCTCCATTTTAACCCGAATTGGGCCCAACTCGTGTCCAAATGTTCCTTATTTCCCCAACTTTCATAACACTAGTATTTCATACCACCTTTATTTACATTTATTTATGTGCCGAAAATTCGGTACATTACATTCTACCCCCCTTAAAATAAGTTTCGTCCTCGAAACTTGAATCACACTTCGACTTAATTTGATTGAGAGGGGAGAAATTTTGCCCTTCCTACTGGGCTCACTGTATATCGTGACCGGCATCAAACTGCCTGCTCGCCGGGACTGCACGAGCAACTCATTCATGAATCCCTGTCTCAATCCAGGGACAAACTCCGACCTGGTGTCTGGCCACTTTCACCAAATAGGTGACAGACACAGCCGAGCACTTGCTCTCTCAATTATCACGAACGACCCAGTCTTTACTTGCGAAATTTTCACTTTAATTCCGCCATCATTTTTTTTTTTTTTTCACAACGAGGCTGCATCTGCAACCAATTACACTTACCGCATTTCCCGGTCGCTCCCCTGCCTAATGTGGAGGGCAAGGCCAATCCGCGAGCTCTCAGCTATTACACACGCTACTAGCGCTCTGAGTCTACGGGTATCAGCTAACCCGACATCTCGGACTACTAATAAGTCCACAGACCACGGTCCAATAGGGGCCTGTAGCCCAAATACTAGCCTCACACTGTGCAACGGCTCTCTCTCTAATCCACAGATCCAAACGTCGTACGGGTAGATCCACACTTAGGATTACTACCCCAACACTCCACTAGGAGCTACAGTACCTCAATCACCACTAGCTCTACGGCCTGGTCACATCACTCTCAGTGTGCTAACAGCCTCAAGGCTCACACGTGGCATTCCACGTCCCCGGGTCATCGCTCGGACTACCGTCCCCGACCAAATCTCTATCATGCCCCGCCATCAGGTCTCGGGCCGCTGTCTCTCACAGCTGACTGCGCCTGCCCACTGGGCTACAGGCCCACAGTCCATAAATATGGTCCAGGCACGGATCGTCCTAACGCGAACCCGCAAATCGTCGCCACGCGACCACTATGCTCCACTGAGCGAAAACTAACTAACTAGTCGTCAATCCACAATCCGAACTCTGTATCGACTCTGGCCACACAGGGCAAGGGCTAATACGCCATCTAATCAGCTCTTCTGGCTAAACGATAACTGTGCTCCATGAGCACCTAAACCGTTGGGCATTTTACGCCCCCATGCTAACTCGCAACAATCCAGTGTTAAGCGATTTGCTTAAACACCCCAACGGCTCTCGTGCAACTCTCCCAACTGGGTCGAGGCACCACAATAACTGTTCACCAACTCTGGTGATTAACACGCGAATCCTACGGTGGCAATCCTTGCCGTTACACCGATCCATCAAATCGGCGCCACAAAACTCCCGCTCACTTGCGAGGTTTTCGAATCTCGAAACCTGTCCCGGGTCTTACCAACCCCACAATGCGGCAATTTAGCCACAATTATAGGCCACACGGTCACTACCGTTATCAGGGCGAACTTTCGCCACAAGGCCCACAAGTCTTTCTTGTCCTAACCTTTAGGACATAGCAACATGGCTCTTGCAACAGAGCGATCACCGGCATTTCACGAGTCGGTCCCTCACTGGACCTCATCAACTATACTTTGCCAGCATCCAGCTGACACAAGCTTATGGCATCTCTTACAGAAGGTGCAGGGTGCGCCGATAAAAGCTCGGCGGCCACTGCCACTCTCCCTACCGTCGCCCCTAAAGGCGGCGACGCTGTACACTCATGCGTCATTTATGCAGCCTCAACTTGCTGCGTTATCAGCCACTGGAGCCTATCTATCTGCTCCAACTGTCACGCTGACGCTACTCTTAGGCGTCGAAACCTGTCTTCCTGTCGGCGAAGAATTTTCGTCGACGGCAAGAAGTCTGACCTACTGTTGGACCACTCCAACAAGTGCGGTCACCTGCTATCGCAGCTCGTATACCACGTTTGACTCCGAGCCCTCTCGTGACTCGAGTCAAACAAGTGCGTTTCCCTATGTGGTGTCATCGCTACTATGCACACCACAACGAAACAACCAGCCCAAACTAAGCCATTTGAGCATCGCGCAGTCTATATACCGACAAAAAGGCTCGTCGACTCAATCATGCGAAAGTATAAGAGGGTACTCCTTTTCATCTCCAACATTACGTTGTCGGCCGCCCAACGTAATATTCGAAGAATGAAAGCTCGTTGCCCTCGATCAGTCCCAACATCCTTTTTGGGAACAACAAAACCCAATCAAGTACTTTCGCCACCACCCACGCACTCTCTCGTGCTAATCCCTAGGGTCTCCCTAAGGTTGCTAACCACCTAGGACTATTCCTAGGCTCTGATACCACTCTAATCTGTCACGCCCCGAGTCCGCCAATTTGTACGGTTCGGGCACGCCAACAGACCCGCCAATCGGGTAAAACCTTTTTCTACCCGAAAGGAACGGTAACATCCATAATAACACAACAAGTGTATGCGGAAGCACAATATCAGAGTACTAAAAATCACTATAAATTTAAATTTTCATTCAATAAACAACCAGTTTAAGCGATAATGAAAGCATGCAAGAGTGATGAACCATAAATTAAACTTATTACACTTTACCATTCGAATCTTGCAAATAAAATTATTACATTTCCTTTACATAATTCCTCACCATACAAGGTTCACTCAAGAAATACATAGAAAGGGATACCTCTGCTAGACCCTCTAGGTCACTATGCTGCTGGGCCCTTGCCCCTGTCGTATGCCTCGCTGTCGACTGCATCTGATCTGTCTCGACCGCTGCATCCATTCCCGAACCTGTGGGGGGGGTCACCCAAGGGGTGTGAGAACTTACGAGCGAGTTCCCAGTGGGTTCAACCACCGAGAGAGAGTGTCCTACACCACTTGGTCCAATGGAAGCAATAATAATAGTGTGCTAGGAAACTAAAATCCTCAACATCAATAGGCAGCTATGCAATAATATATCACTACACTATCTGTGTACAACCATCGACCCAGCACTACTCTGTCTAGCCACACTAGGCTGCTAAGCACCAACTCGGCCACTATACCGCTGTATACTGGGTTCAACTAACCCGGCCACCCTGGCCACTCTATTTTTCTTTATTCTTTAGATTCTGGTGCTTTAGTTCAAGTTAACCCTTGGAAATTCTTATCCAACGGGCCCGTGCCCGGTAGTCTTGCTACCATAAGATAAGATTTCTAAGGTTGCCGATAACACTCGCGAGTGTTACCCCGTCCTGCCGGGGGAACTTGTCATACGGGACACTGCCCGATAGGGTCACTGCCCAACTCTGACAAGAGTACTCTATCTACCAGTCATACGGGTCGCTGCCCGGGAGAGGGACCCTGTCCAACTCCTGACCGTTGTACGTTCGCCCCCGGAGGTACGCCCGTTTTATCTTTAATTTTTCTTTCTTTTCTTTTCTTTTTCTTTCTCTTTTATTTTAGTTCTTAGCCTCTTTGCTTTTGAACACTTGCTTTCCTTTCTTATTCGAGCTTATAGCTCCCATTTTGCCACTGGCAAATCTCTTTCTTTGTTCCTTGATCATTTAGCTCTTTGCTTTCACTTTTAGCCCTTCGAAAGTACCTCGTCCGACGGGTCACTGCCCAGGGAGTCCTGCTCCACTTGACGAGTCTCAAATTCGAAGGCGCCATTTACATTTTCTTTATGCTTGTTAGCCACTTTTAGCTTGCATTTAAACTTTGCATAATTACCTCTTATCCTAGGTCTCGCCGTCAGGATAACTAGAGAGTCACTTGGACTCTTATCATTTCTCTTTTATTCATTTAACTCAAATTGAAGTTAAAGTGATTGTCCATTTGCCCAGACACCTTATGACCCACTCTAAGGTTGTATTATTTAGCTTTTTGACTTTGTGATTACACAAACTTTTCCTTAGAGTTTGACTTTAAGTTGATCACTTTGCTATCAGTTTATTTCTTTAAACTTTGTGGCCACATACTCTTTTTATTGCCGAACCTGGAGTTACATTATCTCTATTTACTTGTTGCACTTTGCATTTAGAGTTACCTTGACTCTAATCCATTTTCTGTGAGTATAAACTCCACTAGTCACCTTAGGTTCTCTTACCTAAGTTTCATATCATGTTTAACCTAGAGTTCCTTGACTCTATGTTAACCAGTCTATTCTCAACCTACTAACTTACCTTAGGTTTCCTTTACCTAAGTCTTATATCATGCTCATCCTAGAGTCCTTGACTCTATGTTGATCACTTTATCCAGTGTCCTTAGGTTATCACCTAAGACCATGCCACTCGTCCTCCCTAGGATAACTCCTAAGTTTGATGTCACTCGTTAAACCCTGAATCTAGGTTTTCTCCTAGTCTTACTACCAACATGTCCTTTTCCTTAATGAACATGATTCCTAGAGTTATACCCTAACATGATCATACTCATATTCAACAAATCTTTCTCATACATGTAATTATTTTATTTCATTCATCAATTAGTAATTACTTCTACGCATGCATATTCATCCAGAATCTTTGGCAACCAACAGTTGCACTTTATCTCTGTGTCAGATTGCACACACACATCTATTCCTCTATCTCTGGCAACCAACAGTTGCCCTTATTCTATCTGAATTTATCTACACAAGCAATCATAATCATGATCAACCTAACGCCTCTAACAGGCTACTATCATGCTTCGAATCGAAAAGCAAAGGAGCAAGGGGAGAGGTCACCCAATTTCGGCAGAATTCCCCACCTTGTGGTGTTCCCAATTGCTTGTAGACACTTGCAATTGGTCTCCACGCGATTCTTCTTGTTTCCTCGAGCTTGCACGTATAACGATGCGCATCCCTCGCGTCCGCACGCAAAACGGTGCACGTCCTCCAAACCTGCACGCAAAACGGTGCACGTTAATAAAACTTGCACGCAAAATGGTGCACTTACCTTAAATCTGCACGCTCATAAAATAAATGCTCATTTATCCAATTTGCACAAACCACTTACACCCTACAAAACTCCCTCAACATACAAGCAGCATCAATTGCTCACTCAACTCAAAATGCTCACAAACAAAATTACAAAACCCACATTCATAGCACCATCACAATTATTCAAATCCTCCTACTCTCTCTCCAGTTGCAACTGCACACACTACATACAACCATTACTACATTCGAGTCCACAGCCCACTACAAGAAGCTCCAATGCAAACCAATAATCAATGTCCACATACACAAATTGCCTCTATACATCCACAACATCAGCACAATTAAAGCTCCAACATCACTTAATTAATTAATGTTCACATAACCACAACCCATAAAACATAACATATATATTGCTTCATAAGGAGAAACACATAATCACCAATACCCTGTAGCCCCCACAACACACATACACCAAAAGTAAGCTTAAAAGCTCCAAATAGCACATTAATAAATTAATGTTCTCTTAATCACAATATCCCTTAAATCCATCAAAGTCTCATAGCACCCCTTAATAAAATCCACAACACATACCCTTATGCTCCTAGCACAATTAAATACATAATCACTTAAACCCAAAATTACATAATCCCAAGTCCATCCATATACTCAATCTACATATCCCCTGTACACTCCACACATACCCAACAATCAACATCCCATACCACACTTCCTCCCAGCACAACCTGCTTCCAAAGAAATCACCCACATCACATAAAAAAAAACTCCATTTGCACACCAAAACTAAAGTCCACGTGCACAATTCCTTAATTCCACCGTTACACACTACCAGTTTGCAAGATTAAATCCGATTAATCTGATGGTGTTCCACGTGCTGCCACTGCCGGTCCCAATTGCTCGCGCGGCACCGAGCTCGCCGCGCGCACACCGAGCTGCTGCAAAAAAAACCCAGGAAAAGAATACAAAAACCATCAGGACTGCTAAAAAAAAACGAAACTCACGCTCGCCGGCAAGGACCAGCCCCCCGCTCGCTCGCCGGTCTCGCGCAGCAGCCGCACACGACGCTTCAATTTCACACCCATAGCATCCCACAGCAACAGCAAAAACAAGGGTTCAAGCACACCTCCAATTCACCATAGCACCATCATTAAACATCTGCCCCAAATTAAAATACATGATCACATATATTAGTCTGGAAGCTCCATTACACTCAATTATCTCCAATTGCATACAACTAATTAAAGTTCACATATACACAATGACCTACAGCCAACAACTCACATTAAAAAAAAAACATAATTCCATTTGCACCCAACAGGTTCACAAAACACACACTTCCCTCTACATCTCCAACAGCACAAAACAAAATCCATAAAGCCAATAAATTTTAAATTTGCTCCCAGCTTAAAAGCAAGTCCTCCAACCATCAACACACTTAATTAAAAGCTCACCACACCACTAAGCACCTACAGCTCCCAAAATAAATTACATAAACCATAGGCACCCTACAAGCTCCAAGGTAATCAATAATTAATAACCATTACATATAACCATTAATTCCACGCTCACCCTCTACAACATACACCAAAGTAACCACCCTCTCACTTGCGAGAACCCCCCCCAAAGCTCCAAGGTCCCACAATAAAACCAAAAAAGAGAGATCCTAAAACCCACACAAAGCTTAATCCAAGTTTTTTTTTTTTTTTTTTTTTCTCTCTCTCTCTCTCTAAGAAAACGCACAGGTTACCTCGTTGGAGGCTCGGCGCGCCGCATCACACGCTCCACACAGCTCCACACAACCAACATCAAAACCACCCTCAAAATCATCCTTTTTCTCTTCCCTAACCTTCTTTCTTCTTCTTTCTTCTCTTCTTTCTTCCTCTCTTTTTCCCCTGTTTTGGCTTGCTTCCTCTGCTTGTAGGAGAAGAGGTGGTGATGACGAGGCGTAATTAGCTACAGCTAATTAAAGGGGAGAAGGGGTGGTTGGGAGCATTAAATGCTCCCAAAGGAAAATATCTCAAACCCACTTAACAACCAAATCCACTAACTCAATTCCCCTCATTCACTAATTCTTCTCACTTTCTGTCCCGTTTCCTGTTCGCTTTTTGTCCGTTCCGTCCAAATTTGACAGGCAGCTTCGTTTCAGCCTAATTAACCACAGGAAATTTTAAATTTCCAGTTTGGGCCATTTCTGGCCACCAAAGCCCCACTGTGTCCAGAATCATTGGCGGACCCCGTTCTCGCAATCCGGATATCCTATCAACCCGAAATTTTTACTGTGACCTAAAAACATAATTACAAAGCTCCCCAAATTTTCTCAAAATTTTTCGACACTGTTGGCGGAGCCCGTTTTCACTATCGGGTATCCGATCAACGCGAAACTTTTTCTGTGGTCATAAAACATATTTACGGGGCTCCCGTAATTTTCTCGAAATTTTCCGACACTGTGAATTTTCCACTAAAAATCTGGGCCCCCTTTCTCCAATAAATTTTTAGATCTCTCCATTTTAACCCGAATTGGGCCCAACTCGTGTCCAAATGTTCCTTATTTTTCCCAACTTTCATAACACTAGTATTTCATACCACCTTTATTTACATTTATTTATGTGCCGAAAATTCGGTACATTACAGTTGGTCCCGTGGTTTTTCTCCTGGATTGGAGTTTCCACGTAAATCTCGGTGTGTTGATTTTTATTTCCGCATTGTTTTTTATTTTTGCACTGAGATTGCTTTTTATAATATTACACCTATTCACCCCCCTCTAGGTGTTTGATAGTACCTATTTAGATCCTGGTGGATCCTAAATAACTCTACATAAGAAACTGTGTGAAAACTTGAAACTGAGGTAAGTATAACTTCAACTCTGGTTTTAACTTGTGTTTTGAATGCAGGTCCCTACTAACTATTCGTCTAACTATTTGGGCATGTAATATGACTAACAAGTTGATGTTGACTAACATTTTGTGACATTTGGATTTTGAATGCATAGAAGATATGTTGGTTCTTGATTTCGATTCTCTTACATATCTGAATTCTTAAATGTCATTGTGAATAGAAACTCTATCTCTGTGTTTCGGTTTTGATTGTTGAAAATTCTTGAGGTATCTAACGATTTTGTTTGTCAAGAATGATTTATTTTGCAGAGAATACAGATGTCTAAGTCTAGAGTCTGTTCTAGGAGTTTATATCATGTATTTATTTTTATTTGGTTCTCCCTTGTAAATTTTTGTTGTATGGTGATATCAACAAAAATATCTTTTTGAATTTTCTTGAGTGGATTTGGGTTTTGTCACGAAACCGCCAAAGGGGGAGATTGTTACGGAATTTGAGTTGGCGTATTTCGTGAAATTTGTTAAGTCTTGAAGATTGAAGATGAAGAAGTTTGGATCATATACCTCAATCTCAAGAAAGAAGAATTCAAAAGGATCAGGTACGTTTAACTAAAGATTTTTGATGATCCGAATACTTCTTATAGTGTAGAAACACTTGGAAGAATTTTTAATTGCTAAAAATCAAAAACTGGACATGGGACATGTTCAGGATCCGGATCGGGCATTACAATCCGGATCCCGAACAGAGGTTGGTTCAACAGCAGCTTCAATCCGGATCTTGGAATTTAAGTCCGGATCCCGAACGTTGGTTTTTCATGCGCAGTCTCAAGTCCGGACCAGGAATTTAATCCGGACCCCGAAAGTGGAAATTGTTGAAACTGCATGAACGATCCGGATCGTGGATCTCAGTCCGGATCCCGAATGTCCTCTTTTCTGGAAATTGTCTGTTTCGCTGAGACAGTCCGGATCGCCAAATCCAGTCCGGATCGCCGTCCTGTAAAATTCCAGAAATGGTTAGTTTTTGATCCTTATCTTCTTCCAATGGTTTCTAACCTATAAATAGACCCTATGATTCTTTTCTAGGGCAGATCAAAAGACGTGTGAATAAGAAAAAATCCACATATAGAGAAGAAAGGAAATCAATAGATTTAATTCTATGTTTCTTCATCTATATTGATTAATTTGATTCTAGGTTTTCAAACTCAGATTTTGAGTAGAATCAAATTAATGAATACTTAGATGGTATTTCCGATCTATTTATAATCTAAGTATTCGGCGGATCATCACCACCCAAAAACAACGATTTTCCCAAAATCGGCGCGTGGACTCGCGTGGCCTTGTGGATTCAAGGTGCAACCGCTCACGTGGATTCGGAGCGAGGTACGTTCGTGGATTCGAAGCGTGCTACTGGGTGAAGACCGTGGATTCGGTCGGACGTCGTGGACTCGACGTTGGACGCCGTGGATTCGGCGTTGGGCGCTGATCGTGGATTCGAGAAGCGTCGTGGAGCGAGCGGGAAGATCTACTAGGAGCGTATGGAAAAGGTTGAGTCGTCTGTGAGTACGGTATATCACCTTGTACGTGTTTAATTCTAGTGGATTTCGCCGTGTTATCGGTCCCGTGGTTTTTTACTCCGGTTTGGAGTTTTTCCACGTAAAAATCTTGCGTGTTATTTTTTTTTCCGCATTGGGTTTTATTGCGCAATGATTTTTGAGTGTTTATTGTTTACACCTATTCACCCCCCTCTAGGTGTTTTTTTCCTATTTAGATCCAATTATATTTAACCCAACACAACAATGGCAGAGAAGGCCCCGTCGCACAAGCGCCGTCAAAAGACGCTGTCCCCCTCCCCCGATGCTGTGGATGCTCTGCCTCTCCATCTCCGTCCTCTCTTTTAGTACCCAAGAAACTCAAATTTGAATTTTAAGGATTCAAATGTTAATGTGATTGAGAAAATGCAAAAAAAAAAGTGAACCTAAGAGGTTGTGTACCGGTGTGCAAATTGCACAGTTTACGGAGCACTATTTCTACCTTCTAGATCCGAGTTTGAGCTCGAAAATCTGAAATCGCCAGTGCGACCGTCTCGTCGAATCGATTGAAAATGATATAAACTGATTTTCGATCCGACGGTCGGATGGTCCAGAAATCAGCGAAGTTACGGGTGGGACCCGCGACTTAAGTGAATAGTACCAATGAATAGTAGCCCCTGATTTAATTCCCTTGCCGGCCAACGTTGGTCGATCGATCATCTGGAGTCCAATAGTACCAATGAATAGTAGCCACTGATTTAATTCCCTTGCCGCCAACGTCGGTCGATCGACCGTCTGGAGTCCGAATATGACGATTTAGGTAGTCGATTTGAATGGCATCATCGTTCTGAGCGCTGTGGCACTGACGGAATTTGCATTTGACGAGCCTAAAGCATCGTAAAACATGTTGAACTGTATAAATTACGGTATAAGGTGGATTTTAAAAATTATGAAGCTCAATTTTAGCGAACCAAAATCACTACCTGATAGGTTTCGTCGAGCCGAACGTCGTGGCGGTGTCTGTTTTTTAGTTTGACAACCCGGTTGTCTCGAAAAGCATGAAATATGCAAAAAGTTGCCATATTTTGCGAAGAGTGCTTATATTTTATATGCCAAATGGATCCAAACTTATGGACGAGGGGTTTCTCTGCAATTTGGTTCTACAGTCAGGGACCCAGACCTAAATACTTAATGTAGAGGGACTTAATTGCATTTTGTTGCCAAGTATTATTGCAATTAGGGTTGCATTGAAGAACCCTAGCCGCGGCCCCTTTGTTTAACCGAAGCCACCCCACGACTCCCACGATCCTTCTGCTACCCATCCCGAGCTACTGCGTCGCCGGCCACCACCCCTGGTCGCCGGAAAAGCAAAGGGAATCAAGGAGCTTTCTTGATCCTCGGTTTGTGGAGAAGAGAAGCACCCAAGCCCCTAGACTTGTGGCCAAGCCTCTCTGCAGTCATTTCCTATATTCAGAGGATAAGCCGGGGTAGCCCTGTGCACTATCGTGGCCGCGGGACGCCGGGAAGACCACCTTCTTCTTCCTCGGATCCGGTAAGGTAAGCTCTCCCTCTTCTTTGTTTTTCTTGCTACCTAGACACCCTGTGCATCTCCATCACCTCTTGGTGAACCTCTCAGCCGAACCCCAACGTCGGGGATGTTTCCGGTCGCCGGCGGGGAAGTTGCACCCGCCGGAAGGCATGAATGCTTTGCCGCGGCTGTTTGCCGCAACCGATGGCTCAAACTCCGAACCAAAATGGTGGAAATTTTTTGTAGGGCCTGTGGAACCTTCCCATGAAGTTTTAGGGCATTTAGATTAGGGTGCGCTTCGCAGATCCGAGCCCTAGTTTCGGGCTAACCTTGCTCCGGCCGAGCACTTTGCTCCGGCGCCGGCGCTGCTCCTCGTCGCCGGCCAAGGCTCCAGTTGTCTTCCTTTGGTGGAGAGGGACTCAAGGAGGCCTTTGCATGAGACCCATGTAGCTCGGGTGTGGGTCACCATTGTTAGTGCTTGCTCCGGCCGAGCTTGCTTCGCCGCCGCCGCCGCCGTGTCTCGCAGCCGGCCATGAGCCCAGCGAGCTTCTTAGAGTCAAGATGCACCTACAGGCGCTTGTGCATGAGACCCAGAGCCGTTGTATAGAGATCCACCATTAATGCCTTCAAGGTTGTGTATTAAGCTTTGATGCCCACTATGTGTTCGGGAAAATGCCCGAGAGAACTCCAACTTTGTTTTAGCTATTTGTAGACTACCCAATTGTGGGCCCTCGACTACTACTGTCCTCCTGAGCATGATGGCCATCTTATTTTCCAAGTTGAATGCTTGGTTAGATGTTTTTAGTAAACCGAGCTCTATAAGCTTGAGTTTTGAGCCGTTTTGCTCCGGTGATGTCTCCGGTTTCCCCGTGACACCTGGTTGGTGAGCCTCTGAGTCCTTTCGACCTAATGAGTGTGATGCTCACCCTAAATCTGGGTTTGGTCGAGTGTAAGTAAGAAAAATAGCAATTTGAGCCTTTTATGCATACTGTATGTAGACCCAAAGTTGTTCTCGGGTTCCGCGGTGCCCCCAAATGGTGAGCACGGTGTTCAGCATGTCGAGGCCCACCTATTGGTGGCCTCGGTTCAGTTTAAAAGCATTTCGGAATTAAATGCAAGTGGAAAAAGGCAAGAAATTGAATTTTTTTATGCAATTTGGTAAAATCCTGGGGGCCTAAATGCAATTGTGACCATACTAGCTGCTTGGTGTAGTGTACACATGATCTCTAAAACTTTTGTTGGAGGTATGATGCTTTTCGTTGAGCGGGAATTGGATCCCGAACCGTAAATCGGCAAAATCGTCGATTTAACGGCGATACGGCATTAATCACGCAGTTCGAGAAATTTCAGTGATTAATTTGTGATGCCAAATATCCTTGGCTATTCCCGGTGCTATTCCAAAGAGCCCGGTGATTTTAGTTCTTAGTTTGCAGCTTCCGGAGCCAAAATAGGCTTTCCGGAAATGTTTCAATGGTTATGACACTGCCGGTGCACAGGATTACCCAGAGTCTGGTGTTAGGGCCTAAATGTCTTAAGTTAGACATTCTTGGGCAGCATGTGAAGTTTCACGAGTTTTGGTTATTGTTCAGCACAGATTGGGTCATAGTGGATCTATCGGCGGATTTTCAAAAATTTCGAAAAATTCCGGGACTTCAGCGAAGTTCCCCGTTTAGCTTGTCTGCACACAGTGTGTCAGTGGGTTGGGTATGTGTGAGAGTCTATTTTCAGACCTGTGCATATGATTCAGGTCCCAGCAGTCAGTCGCCAGCTTGCGAGCCATCCAGCAGCCACCGTGATCATCTACATTGAGGTGGGTTTATCTTCGGTCCCGGCTTTATCGGGTTGGCCTTATAGGGTGCCGTGGTAGGTTGAACCCCTATTTTTGGTGTAGTCTTGAACCTATGCTTGAGCCTTTCTATTTGCTTTCATTCCAGTATTCAGTCATTACAGCTATGTTTGCCTTGATCTTACAGTTGAGCTCTCTATATGCTTTCATTCTCAGCACTTAGTATGTATAGTGATATACATCTGGACGTATGCTATGCCTGATTGGACATTAGCTAGAGTGATTATCAGTTCACTTTATATCAGTATTTCCTATTCTTCTACTGCATATTAGAATAGGAGTTCAGCTTCTGCTATACAGCTCAGATATTCAGCTCAGTCTCTGATATGATTTCAGGTTCAGCATTAGTATGTATATATATACAGCTTGACATATACCATGTTTGTTTGATTATCAGCCTAGTTGTATCAGCATTTCCTGTTCTATGATGCATGATAGAATAGGAGTACAGTTCTGCTATTCAGTTTCAATTACAGCTCAGATATTCAGCTTCTGTTGTTCAGATTCGTTTATACAGCATCCGTGATTGTTACAACCTTCAGCATCCCGATAGGGATTTCTCGGCTTATTGCCGTGTGTGTGGTCTTTAGACCATGAGCTTGAGCATCAGCATTATGATCGCCACAGAGCCAGCTGTTCTTTCACGTACACTAGCAGACTAATCTCCCGCAGTGGTGTACTTTACTGGTAAAGTGGTCAGCAGTGGCGACCCGTGAGCCTAGAGGGTTATGACAGCAGATTGGCATACAGGTGGTATTTAGCCTGAGGTCCCAGTGACCAATAGTGGCATTGATTGGGTATTTATTGTTATTCAGCATTTCCAGTTTATGTTGGGTTGTATATATTAATTGGATCTAAATAGGGGAAAAAACACCTAGAGGGGGGTGAATAGGTGTAAACAGTAAACACTCAAAAAATCATTGCGCAATAAAACCCAATGCGGAAATAAAAAATAACACGCAAGATTTTTACGTGGAAAAACTCCAAACCGGAGTAAAAAAAACCACGGGACCGATAACACGGCGAAATCCACTAGAATTGAAACACGTACAAGGTGATTTACCGTACACACTTATGACTCAACCTTTTCCATACGCTCATAGTAGATCTTCTCCGCTCGCTCCGCAACGCTTCTCGAATCCACGATCAGCGTCCAACGCCGAATCCACGGCGTCCAACGTCGAGTCCACGACGTCTGACCGAATCCACGGTCTTCACCCAGTAGCACGTCTCGTATCCACGAACGTACCTCGCTCCGAATCCACGAGAGCGGTAGCACCTTGAATCCATAAGGCCACGCGAGTCCACGCGCCGATTTTTGGAAAAATCGTTGTTTTTGGGTGGTGATGATCCGCCGAATACTTAGTTTAGAAATAGATCGGAAATACCATCTAAGTATTCATTAATTTGATTCTACTCAAAATCTGAGTTTGGAAAACCTAGAATCAAATTAATCAATATAGATGAAGAAACATAGAATTAAATCTATTGATTTCTTTTCTTCTCTATATGTAGATATTTCTATTTCGGTCGTATTTTTCGTGTACCCTAAAAGATGAAACATAGGGTCTATTTATAGGCTAGAAACCATTGGAAGAAAATAAGGATCAAAACTAACCATTCTGGAATTTTACAGGACGACGGTCCGGACTGGAATTATGGCGGTCCGGACTGTCATGACGAAACAGACCTTTTCCAGAAAAACATACCTTCGGGGTCCAGACTGAAATTTCTACGGTCCGGACTGTTCATGCAATTCCTTCAATTTCCATATTCGGGATCCGGACTGAAATAACCAAGGTCCGGACTGGAATTGCGCATGAACTAACCTATGTTCGGGGTCCGGACTGTGTCACGCGCCGGCGTCGAAACTGCGACCCGGGCTCGCCAACAGATCCGCCGCCCATACGGGAAGCCCCGTATAGACGAAGCGACAACCTGCAAAAGATCAACTATACTATACAGATATCAGAGCTGAAAGTAAAACTGCTAGAAATAAAACTATATACAAACCAAGACCTCACCAAAATACAAAAATCTCTCGAGCAGTAAAATAAATACAACTCTATACCTCACTACAAAGTTCTCTCAACATGAACTCACCAAAAGTAATAAGGGTACATCTACTCTCAGGACGACGACTGATAGGGATCTAGCTCGCGACTCCCTTACCTCGATCAGAAGAAGCAGCAACAGGAGCAACTGGAACAGGAGTAGAAGTCCCTGTAGGAAAAGACACCACGACGGGTGTGAGAACTACGTCCCAAGTAGTTCTCAGTGGGTGCCGCCAACAAGCCCAACGGTCTGCCCACTAAGTCTACTAGAGGCATAAAGTAACAATAATAATACTGAAATGAAAGGGCTGGAAAAGTAACTCTACAGCTACTATGCCTCTATCTAGATGCTCAAGAAAATGAAACAGATGGAAACATGATGCATCTACTAACTCACACAGTACAGTCACCCAATCTACACTGACTGCCGCATAGGGTCCAGTCAAACCTGCGCCTACCTACTGCCGTGACATCCCGGAGGACCGGACTTACGTAGGGCGTTCGTGGCTGCCACTAACCTGTGAGGTCCCGGAACCCCCGCGTAGGGTTTGCTGGTTGTTGGGGCAGCTTTTAGTGGCCGTTGGGAGTGTTTGTGCGCTTGTCGGGCCCGAAAAAGGGATCTGTGATGCAATTTGGAATTTAGTTGCATCACTGGAGGCCTGCGTGGTGTGTCGGTGGCGTTTGTGCGCAATTTGGACACAAGTGGTGGACTTCGGATTTAAAAAAAAAAAAAAAAAAAAAGAAATCGCGTGAGTAATTGGAAGACCCGAAATCCTTGTGAGTTGGGTTACTAGTGGATTGGTAGCTCGTCGGCATATTTTGGGTGTGTTAGAGTCGCCGGTGCGCGAAGAGGACGCGAAAATCGAATCCAGTGCGAAAAACCGCATAACGGGGATGTGCGGAAGTGCGGTGGTTGTACAGTTATGTTTTGGAGAGTTTTGAGTGTGCTTTCTCGGTGTGTCGGAAGCCTCGGTTCGCCAAATGGACGAGAAAAATGGACTCAGAGCGAAAAACTGTGCAAAATAGGCTATTTCTGGATTTTTCTGGGCTTAAACAGTGATTTTGACTGTTGCGGGTGCGGTGGACCGGGTTCACGGGCTCTGGGCGCACGGCAGTGGACCGGGTGGTGCAGCGCGGTTCATGGCCGCGCTGCACCCGGTCCATGCGGCTGGGCGGGCGCCCGGTGCATGCGCGTTGCACCGGGCGGCCATGCACCACGTGCGCATGCATGCGCGCGCGTGGCGCGCGCCCGAGGCCGCGCGTGGGCCTGGGCCGTGCCGTGTGGCGGGGAGGTGGGTTGGTCGGACGGTTTTGTCCGACCCCCCTTGCACCGGATCGGGTGCAAGGGGGGATTTGAGCGAGAGGGGGAGTTGGTATGGAGTATTATGCACCTTAAGCCCCTTGGTTTGAGTTTGTTTAGCCTATCTAAGGAAGATTAGGAGCTGGGGTTAACTCTTTTAGACATCTTTTACTTCCTGGCTGTTAAGGAGTCCATGATGCAACCTTCATCTTCATCTTCTTCATCAAAGAAGCCACCATTGTTGGAGCATGAGGTTTGCTGGTTTTGGTTCCACTTCGTCACATTTTCTTCCAGGAGGTCTCCAGAACTGTAGGAGTGGAATGTTTGGGTGATTCTTGCGTGGTTATCTTCACAACTTCATGATCTACAACTTTGGTATTGAAGAGGAGACCTAATTGAAGCTCTAAACCAGGTAAATTTTGCTATCTTTGAGATACTTATTTTCTGTGGAGGATTTCGAGCAGAGGTTAGTGTTTTTACTCTCCTGGGATGTACAAATGGAATTTTAAGTTGATTTTTGTTGGTAAATTTTCAGGACTTACAGAGATCCAATTTTCATATTTTGTGGAATTTCTAATTTGGACTCGAAGTTAGGTAAATTGAGCCATCTTTGAGATTGTTGTGTGCAGCTGAAATTTTGGATGTGGTTTTGAGCAATGCTCAGTGTTTTTGCTCCCAAGGATTGAAAAAGTGGAATTTTAAGCTGATTTTTGCGGGTAATTCACCAGGACTCAGAGATCTACATCTTTCATATTGAATAGAAAAGCTAAATCTTGCTACAAATCAGGTGAATTTCATCATCTTTGAAGCCCTTGGTTCAGTTGCAGTTTTAGGCAGCATCGCAGAGTTTTGGCCGTAACTTTGCGCACCGACATCGGATCGAGGTGATTCAAAAGGCGATTCTCATCTACTTCTCGCGAGGAATCTCCTGGATTTTTCTCAGAATTTTCTGAGTTTGCTTCGAAGGTGAAAATCTTTCTTCTTCCCGAGTTTTATCTGTGGAATTTTATACAGTTTAGTTTGGGGTGTTTCTCTTGCCGATTTTATATCTCAGTGTAGAAAACTCGGAATTGGACGTGCAGGTATTCGTTTCGAAGCTATCGACGCGTAGATCGCGGAGATATTTTATTTATATTTTTCCGAGCACTTTCAGCAGGTGGATTATTCGCATCTTTACAGCTGAACTTTTAGGGTGATTTTTCTCGGCAGATTTTGGGGATTTATGGGTAACTGGAACTTTGTGTTGTACCAGGAAGGTTTGTGGACAGTTCTGGACCCGTTGGACTTTGAGTTGCTGTTTTTCGGGTATTATCAGCTGTAGGACTTTCGGCAGTTCGACTGGTCAGGTGGGTGGCCTCGCTTTCAAGATTTGCGATCTGTACA
Source organism: Tillandsia fasciculata (assembly GCA_029168755.2). NCBI lineage: Eukaryota > Viridiplantae > Streptophyta > Magnoliopsida > Poales > Bromeliaceae > Tillandsia > Tillandsia fasciculata. The sequence continues at coordinate 22,876 of JAQOTM010000687.1, forward strand.
CTAATTCTAGCTGTATAGGGATATACATGTATTGTTTTACCTCCGGTATAGCATGTTAGAGAGCATGAGTTGGGATTCTTTGTTTATTCAGTTTAGCATGTGTTGCTTATTATTTTTCCCCACATCCTTATTTATTGCTATCTTTGGACTTGACCTAGCACCACTGTCATATGCAGCATGTTCAACCAGACTAGTAGAAAACTCCAACTTGGGCTAGGTTACTTTATTGCTTTAGACACTTCCACTGTCATCACTATTTCATCTGGACTTAGTTTCTTCCTCGCCTAGATAGGGGGCCGAGGGGTCGGGTTATTAGTGGGGTGCATTTACACTCGTGTCGAGGGACCGAGTGGAGTCTGATAGTGGGTTATTGATCAGAGTGTCTTTTGATTACTGTCTAAGGGACAGGGGGTCTCGGCTGTGTAGTGTTCCAGCCAGTGAGTGAGACAGGGTTCTTTTGATTACAGTCGATCTTGTTGATCGTGGATTTGGATTATAGCCTGCATGGGCCACATTGAGCTCGACATAGATGCGCAGATACTTTACTCGGTGGGGTCGCGCCCCTCGAGTGCCACTCCGGAGCTAGGCGGGTTACTTGCTTTTGCGGCTTGTCGATGCAGTCCCTCTGGCTGGCCAGCTTGGCAGTCACGGACGCCCTACGTAAGGCCTCTCCTCCGTGGACGTCAGGCAGTAGGTAGGCGCAGGTTTGACTGGACCCGATGTGGCAGTCAGTGTAGATTGGGTGATTTGAGTTGAGAGTTAGTAGTGATACCAGATTTCTTTCTATTCCACTTTTGAGCATCTAGTTAGAGGCATAGTAGCTGTAGAGTTATTTTACCAGCTTTTCTTTCCAGTATTGCATCTGTTACTTTTGCCTCTAGTGGACTTAGTGGGCAGACCGTCGGGCTTGTTGGCGGCACCCACTGAGAACTACTTTGGGATGTAGTTCTCACACCCGTCGTGGTGTTTTTTCCCAGGGTCCTCTACTTCTGTTCTTGCTGCACCAGTTGCTGATCCTGCTGATCGAGGTAAGGGAGTCACGAGTTAGATCCCTATCAGATGTATTCTGAGAGTAGCTGTACCCTGCATATTTTGAGAGTTCATGTTGAGTGATCTTGTAGTGAGGATAGAGTTGTATTTCCACTTTACACTTTAAGAGACTGTTGTAGTGAGGATATTTGTGTATTGAGAGCTGGTATATTGATGTATTTATTGGAGATATCTCCCTTTTGGGTTTTATATATTAGAGGACTTTTATACGATCGTATTTGGGAGTTAGATATGGTATTATCTTCAGTTGTACAGTTTTTGGATTTCAGCTTTTTAGTAGTTTTACTTTTAGCTCTGATATCTGTTTAGCTGTAGTTGATTCTTTTTGCAGGTTAGACGCTTCGTCTGTACGGCAGTTTTCGTACAGATGGCAGATCTGTTAGCGAGCCCGGGTCGCAGTTTCGACCCCGGGGCGTGACTGATTAGAGTGGTATCATAGTCTAGGTTGTAGGTCATGGTGGACTTAGAAACCCTAGGCTTGTGGTTGGACCCTAGGATGACTTACGTGAGAGTCGTGACTTTTAGCGAGAGTCCTGATTGAGTTTTATACCCCTCCCAAGGGGCGGGAGGAGTGATTGGCATGTTTATTCTCCTAAGTGATTATGTTGGCTGCAGACAACATAATGCTGTGGAACGGGTGACATGCTTTAGACTTTCGCTGGATTGGGTTGAGCGTTGTTGTGTGTTGTTTTGTGGTTTCGTCGTGGTGAGCGGTGTCTCCCCGACGTTGGGTGTTGACCCGTGTGCTTCCGATCATAGCAGTTGAACTTGAGCGATTGGTTTTGGGCCGGATACTTGGATTGAGGTCAGAGAATTTCGGACCCAGATGACAGGATTGTCAAAAGCTTATCAGCGGCAGAGTGAGCAGCGGGTCTTGGTGACACAGTTGTCGGAGCACTGAGTAACCCCCTCCGTGCCAACGTTTAGGGCCGAGGCACCGAGGCAGGGTGGAGAGTGACGGTAGAGGAGCTGTGGGTCAGGATTGATCTATTGAGCCAGATTTGGCAGATGACCCACCCCGACTCATAAGATTGAGTTGGAGCCATTGGAGGCAGAGTCGTGGCTGGTGGTGATGGAGTGATCAATTAAGAGCCTCCCTGTGCTAGAGAGTTTTTGGGCAGTTGTTGAACTGCGCGCTCCAGGTTCGAGGGGCGAGGCGCTTAGGATGTGTGAGACTGGGAGAAGACTGCGCCAGGATATCCATCACTTGGTGCATTTTCGGCGAGTGCCGATGTTAGATCCAGCGATTGAGCATGCTCGATGGGTTGACCGAGGATCTGTGATCATGTCAGAGAGAGACGGAGTGCCAGGGACCAGCTCCGGGGGTAGGCGTCCAGTGCCGCCTGAGTTTGGACAGTCGAGTAAATTGGGACCCCCGGGGCCGTCATGATCCCAGTTTGAGGGTCGTGAGTCTTAGAGGAGATAGAGACCAGGAGGTTCTCCACAGCTGAGGTGTCAGTAGCAGCAGCGGGATGATGGTGTCTTTTGTGTGGGCCGTATTCTGCGCCGCAGTGTGACCACGGGTTGGGGCGATGTTTTTCGTGTGGATAGTCGGGACATTTCCAGGCAGATAGTGTCACGCCCCGGGTGTAAACCAGAACCCGGGCCCGTCTACAGATCCGCCGTGCACACGGTATTTTCCGTGTACACGAAGCGTCAACAACCTGCTCAGATATAAAAGATATAATAAAAGAGCAATAAAACAGAGCTGAACTAAAACTAATACATCTCAGACTGAAGCTGGAAATAAAATACAATACATCTGTATAAATGATACATCAGTCTCTCCCAGCTCACAATAAATAAATACAACCTGCTGGCAAAAGCCAGTCCCAAAAGTGAAAGTACAACCGTCTGAGGAAAACTTGGGTACACCAACAGTCCAGCTAACACGCTCATCCTGCCTCGAGATCTATCTACACAGCCGTCCTCTCTCCTCGACCCGCCACTGAAAGTCCAGTAGCACCCGCAGAAGACTCTGCAAAACAAGGAAGAAGAAAAAGAGGAAAGAAGAATGGGGGTGAGAACTACTAGTAAACCAGTAGCCTCCCCTAGTGGGTAAAACCTCAAACTCTGACGCACCCACTAGGTCTACCAGAGGCGAAAAGGAAAGAAGAGTGGTAAGAAATGAAACTGCTGAAAAAGGGAGATCTACCACTACTATGCCTCTAAAATGCAGTCCTAGACTGGAATAACCGTAAGAAACAATAACCAACCGTCCCAGATGAACCCAATCTGTACCGCCCTCATCATCGGGCAAGAAAGCCGCGCCGATGTGATAGCAAAACTCCTGCTGCCGCCCTCATCATCGGGCAAATAAGCCGCGCCGATGTGATAGCAAAACCGTCAATAACTGTCTGACCCCGGCCTCCGGAGGGGAACTCGAGGGGAGCGACCCACACGAGGAAAGCATCACCGGGCAATAACCGCGCCGGTGTAAAAAGTATCAAAAGCAGGACTGCTTCACAACTATAAAGCCCCAGTGGAACACAACCCTCCACTAAAAGAAAACTGATTCCCAATCAGATGCAAAAGTAACCATCCGGTCAATCGCCCAATATCCGCGATTGCCGCAATACCCCAAAATCCACGACCAGGTCTCACAACCGACCTCCGGTCAACCGCGCAACATTCGCGGTCGCCGGAATAACCCACAATCACAATCATGTCCCACATCCGACATCTGGTCAACCGCCTACTATCCGCGGTTGCCACAAAACCCCGTAGTCCATAATCATACCCTATCACCGATGTCCTATAACCGACATCCGGTCAACCGCCCAATATCCGCGGTCGCCGCCAAAACCCATAATCCACAATCCAGGCCCCGGCTACACTATCCCAAACCCCTGCTCAAACCCGAGCAACAAGAACCACCTGACTAACGAAAAGGAGAAAAGAAGCAAACAAGGTTTCTCCTAAGTCAAGTTCCAGCATGAAAGTGTAGCGATAAAAGATGGCCTATCTAGATGTCCATACAAGCATGCAAGTGTTCTCAAGAAAATAAAGGAAAAGGTGTCCAATAGTGGTTCCACATGTGTAACAATTAATAGCTCCGCATAGATATAACCATCATGCTAAAACATTATCCAACCACACATGTCTATAATCCATGTTCCATGATAAAGCATCACTATCCACCTATGCATGTCATAAAATCCTCAAATAGTACCAACCACTAACAGGATAATCATATAGTCCAAAATAAATAATCCAATCCACATGCAAGGTTAAACGCTAACATTCCATCCATACCAACATGTATAAGTCCCAACCACTATCAAATATCCACAATAGTAATTTCCATATGAAGGGCTCACAATTTTATATTACTTTAAGCATGCATGTCCAAATAGAGGGATCACTCTAATATTCCTAGTGAGCATGTCAAAATAGAGGTAAACAACAACCACCCACCTGAAGTGCAACTGTCCCAATCCGTACAGCTGAAAATACCAAAAACTCCAAATCCTTGCTCCCACAATTTTAGCACACCCGTAATATTCCTGATACAATACAAAGCTCACTAATTACACTTAGGCTCCCAATTATAGCACTTATAACCACATACAACCTCGGATTCGAAACTGTTAAATTATCACCTGCAGAAAGTGCCCAGAAAATTCCAAGAAAAATATCACAGCGATCCTTGCGTCGCTAGCTTCGCAACGGTACCTTGCACGCCCAAATCAGAGTTCGGTAAGTCAAGATAAAAATCCGGCAAGGTGGTGATCCAAACAACAAACTGTGGAAAAAGACTGCGCACTGTACACTGAGAAAACAGTGATTTTCACCTCGAAATAAATCTCATAAAATTCCAAGAAAAATATGAGCGCGTTCCTTGCGATCTGTAGATGAAAAAGTTGTATAAGCTCGTCTCCGTCAGACGCTCGTGCGCGAAGATACGGCCAAAATACTCCGATGCTGTCCTCACAATCCTCACAGAAAAATGGGTCACATTAATGCCTCGGGATCCGTGCCAAGGAGTTAAAATCAGAATGCGCGATCAAAATGAAAGTTGAAGCCCTACCTGTCGTGAAGCCAACGGCGCAAAAATCACAGAAGAATGATCTCGGGGTAGACCAGGAGAGCTAAAACACTGCTGCTGCGCCGAAGAAGAACACAGGAAATGCAACGTCGCGCCGCGCCGTAAAATCCAAAACCTCGGGATTCGAGCCTCCTAAAATCCTGAAACTTGGCGGGTGTAATCCTCACTTGAAGGAGAAGAAATCTCCTTCTCACCTCCCCTTCGAGCTGAGGTCTCGAAGGGGTCGAAAATCCCCCTTGAAGAGCCCTCGGATTGCACTTAAGGGAAAAACCAGAAAATCTTTTCAGAAAATACCCAACAAGTCCCCAAAAAACTTCGCTGCGCCCGGAGCATGTGCGCCCGCCAATGGTGGCGCGCCACGTGGCCCCAACCACCGTGCACCGCCCGTGCACCGCGCACGCCGCACCAGCCCGCACGTCGCGTACGGCACCTGCTCCACCCATTGCGTGGACCGCGCGCACAACACCGCACCAATCAACAGCCGCCACGTGTCAGTCGGTCCACCGTGCACCCGCGAAACTCCGTGGACCGCGCGCTGTGAGCCGCCCAACCACCATCCGCCACGTGGCACCGCCACGGTGCACGCCCGCCGCCGTGGACCGCGCGCCTGCCCGCGCCCCTGCGCGCTGCCCGCGGCCGCGCGCCGCCTGCCCGAGCGCCCTCCGCCGCCTTCCGCCGCTGCCCGCCGCCTTCCGCCGCTGCCCGCCGCCGCCGACGCCGCCGGCGATCGCCGGAAAATACTGTTCCGGCCGTGAACAGTAAAAACACTGTAGCAAGCTCCGAAAAATACAAGTAAATAGCCCATCTTGACCGTTTTCGCGCGCTGATTCCAAATCCGGCGTCCGTTTTGCCAAATTCCAATCCTAAAATTTGCCGGAAGCTCCCGGAAAGGTATTTTCAATCCGAATTTCACGCCGAGTCTAAATTTGATATCCGATTTGCGCGAAAACACTTCTAAACATCCGACGGGGTCTTCCGGTTACCCAGGTGATCCAATAAAGCTCGAGGTTCAACACTTGTATCTAATCATGCACCAACACCTCCCGAAACACAGAACAGGCTCCCCCGAAGTCACCGATGACCCTACCACAACTCTGCAGAGATCCAGGTCATCACATCCTCCCCCACTAAAAGAAAGTTTCGTCCTCGAAACTAAAGTCGTTCCTCAACACGGAATCTCAACCAGATAGAGGGGGTAATTATCCGATCATCCGCCACTCAAGCTCCCAAGCTGTCAAATACCTCCTCCAGGGACACGATACAACCCTCGGGTCTCTAATTAGAACAAAAATAGAGGCGGGCATTCCAGAAAAACCGCACCACCTCATCCAAGTACAGCTGGGCTAACCGCTCGAGCTACCAAGTAGTCTGCATCGGTACAAGCATCCGCTCCTCCCAGGGCCACGATAATCCAACCACAAGTCCATGGACACAAAAGCTTGATCCCAATACCTCTGTTCTCCCAAGGTATCCAATATAAGTCCCCCAATTGATCACGTAGACTCTGATCTCTAATCTTTAAACCGTCGGGGTGTAGAAGCAATTCCCCAACTCTCCGGCATCAACACACAGCCATATGCAGTCGAAAAAAAAACCAGATTGCAAATCCACCATGCTCGACAAGGGTACTAGCTCCAGATGGTCACTTCATCTAATTCCCGGGGATCCACGCAAAGCCGAAGTGAACCAACCTTCCATAACTCGAATAGCACCGGCGCCCCAAAGGCGACACACTTGATCTGACAAACTTCCAAAACATCGAATCCTGGAGTTGTGTCCTCAACTCCCAAACTAGTGACATGCAAGACCACTCCGATAGGAGAACAGCTGGGAACTCGCAACCAAAGGGGGGTATCCCCGAGTCCCAGCGCCGCCGTAGGTCCCTCAACCACACCAGCCAAGAGTCTACTCATCCACTGTGAAACACCCGCCTCGCTCCCGAAGTCAAAACTATAGAGGCGAAGATAACCCTCAAGTAACCCAAGTGCACCAACACCTCCGGGCCTGGCTCCCCAAGAAAACTGTCCTTGCGGCATAATCAACCGCCGCGAAAGAAAACTGAACCCGCCAGCCCAACAAGTACCACCACACCGACCACTGTAACATATGTGCTCCGACAGTCTCAGAAATCCACTATCCTGGAAAAAGAAATCGGGAATGCCTCCACCGACTGATCTGTCCTCCATCACCCGGCGCCAAGCGCCTCAATCAGAACTCGCCTCAGGCGGTAGATCCCAACCCAAAGGAACTACAATACCACGCTCCACACCCGGCGCCTACTCCAATGAGGCGTCCCTAATCCGTACTGGAGGGACCCAATGAGTTAAAAGGTATCTTGGCGCAATCCACTCTCAAACACTCGTATCCTATGCGCCCCGTCCCTCTACACATGGAGCGTGCAGTTCAGCAACTGCGTTAACTCTTGACATAAAGAGCCTCCAAGTACTCTCTATCCCCCCACCGAACAAGACCCTGCCTCCAAGGGCTCCATACTCAATCCACGAATCTGGATGACTCATCCGCCAAAACTGGCTCACTCGATCGTTGCAATCCCACAGCTTACCCGCTGTCAACTATCCACCCTGCCTCGGTGCCTCAACACTAAACGTCGGCACGGAGGGGGCTACTCGCTACTCCGACAACTGTGCCACTGCGCTGCTCCGACAACTGTGTCACTGCTCCGACAACTGTGCCACTGCGCTGCTCCGACAACTGTGTCACTGCGCTGCTCTGACAACTGTGCCACTGCGCTGCTGATCTGCCCCCCAACACTACTACCCTTCGGGTCCGGAGCTCTCAGACCCCAATCTGGGTATCCGGCCCGAAACAACCAGCCCAGACCCAACTGCCGCACCAAGGTGCACCCGGGTCAGGGCCCAACGTCGGGGAGACATCGCTCACCACGACAAAACCGCAAATCAGCACACCCCAACACTCGACCCAATCTAGCGAAAGTCAAAGACATCCCCCTATTTTTGTAACTTTATGTTGTCTGCAGCCAACATACCTGTCCAACAAAAATAGGATATGTCGATCCCTCTTCACTCACAGGAAGAGTCAAAGAAATAAATCACCGACTTTCGCAAAATGTCGCGTCTCTCACACCCTAACATCCTAGGGCCCGCCATAAGCCTAGGGTTTCCTAAGTCCCAACTGACCTATCCCTAAGCTCTGATACCAACTTAATCTGTCACGCCCCGGGTGTAAACCAGAACCCGGGCCCGTCTACAGATCCGCCGTGCACACGGTATTTTCCGTGTACACGAAGCGTCAACAACCTGCTCAGATATAAAAGATATAATAAAAGAGCAATAAAACAGAGCTGAACTAAAACTAATACATCTCAGACTGAAGCTGGAAATAAAATACAATACATCTGTATAAATGATACATCAGTCTCTCCCAGCTCACAATAAATAAATACAACCTGCTGGCAAAAGCCAGTCCCAAAAGTGAAAGTACAACCGTCTGAGGAAAACCTGGGTACACCAACAGTCCAGCTAACACGCTCATCCTGCCTCGAGATCTATCTACACAGCCGTCCTCTCTCCTCGACCCGCCACTGAAAGTCCAGTAGCACCCGCAGAAGACTCTGCAAAACAAGGAAGAAGAAAAAGAGGAAAGAAGAATGGGGGTGAGAACTACTAGTAAACCAGTAGCCTCCCCTAGTGGGTAAAACCTCAAACTCTGACGCACCCACTAGGTCTACCAGAGGCGAAAAGGAAAGAAGAGTGGTAAGAAATGAAACTGCTGAAAAAGGGAGATCTACCACTACTATGCCTCTAAAATGCAGTCCTAGACTGGAATAACCGTAAGAAACACTAACCAACCGTCCCAGATGAACCCAATCTGTACCGCCCTCATCATCGGGCAAGAAAGCCGCGCCGATGTGATAGCAAAACTCCTGCTGCCGCCCTCATCATCGGGCAGGTAAGCCGCGCCGATGTGATAGCAAAACCGTCAATAACTGTCTGACCCCGGCCTCCGGAGGGGAACTCGAGGGGAGCGACCCACACGAGGAAAGCATCACCGGGCAATAACCGCGCCGGTGTAAAAAGTATCAAAAGCAGGACTGCTTCACAACTATAAAGCCCCAGTGGAACACAACCCTCCACTAAAAGAAAACTGATTCCCAATCAGATGCAAAAGTAACCATCCGGTCAATCGCCCAATATCCGCGATTGCCGCAATACCCCAAAATCCACGACCAGGTCTCACAACCGACCTCCGGTCAACCGCGCAACCGGAATAACCCACAATCACAATCATGTCCCACATCCGACATCTGGTCAACCGCCTACTATCCGCGGTTGCCACAAAACCCCGTAGTCCATAATCATACCCTATCACCGATGTCCTATAACCGACATCCGGTCAACCGCCCAATATCCGCGGTCGCCGCCAAAACCCATAATCCACAATCCAGGCCCCGGCTACACTATCCCAAACCCCTGCTCAAACCCGAGCAACAAGAACCACCTGACTAACGAAAAGGAGAAAAGAAGCAAACAAGGTTTCTCCTAAGTCAAGTTCCAGCATGAAAGTGTAGCGATAAAAGATGGCCTATCTAGATGTCCATACAAGCATGCAAGTGTTCTCAAGAAAATAAAGAAAAAGGTGTCCAATAGTGGTTCCACATGTGTAACAATTAATAGCTCCGCATAGATATAACCATCATGCTAAAACATTATCCAACCACACATGTCTATAATCCATGTTCCATGATAAAGCATCACTATCCACCTATGCATGTCATAAAATCCTCAAATAGTACCAACCACTAACAGGATAATCATATAGTCCAAAATAAATAATCCAATCCACATGCAAGGTTAAACGCTAACATTCCATCCATACCAACATGTATAAGTCCCAACCACTATCAAATATCCACAATAGTAATTTCCATATGAAGGGCTCACAATTTTATATTACTTTAAGCATGCATGTCCAAATAGAGGGATCACTCTAATATTCCTAGTGAGCATGTCAAAATAGAGGTAAACAACAACCACCCACCTGAAGTGCAACTGTCCCAATCCGTACAGCTGAAAATACCAAAAACTCCAAATCCTTGCTCCCACAATTTTAGCACACCCGTAATATTCCTGATACAATACAAAGCTCACTAATTACACTTAGGCTCCCAATTATAGCACTTATAACCACATACAACCTCGGATTCGAAACTGTTAAATTATCACCTGCAGAAAGTGCCCAGAAAATTCCAAGAAAAATATCACAGCGATCCTTGCGTCGCTAGCTTCGCAACGGTACCTTGCACGCCCAAATCAGAGTTCGGTAAGTCAAGATAAAAATCCGGCAAGGTGGTGATCCAAACAACAAACTGTGGAAAAAGACTGCGCACTGTACACTGAGAAAACAGTGATTTTCACCTCGAAATAAATCTCATAAAATTCCAAGAAAAATATGAGCGCGTTCCTTGCGATCTGTAGATGAAAAAGTTGTATAAGCTCGTCTCCGTCAGACGCTCGTGCGCGAAGATACGGCCAAAATACTCCGATGCTGTCCTCACAATCCTCACAGAAAAAGGGTCACATTAATGCCTCGGGATCCGTGCCAAGGAGTTAAAATCAGAATGCGCGATCAAAATGAAAGTTGAAGCCCTACCTGTCGTGAAGCCAACGGCGCAAAAATCACAGAAGAATGATCTCGGGGTAGACCAGGAGAGCTAAAACACTGCTGCTGCGCCGAAGAAGAACACAGGAAATGCAACGTCGCGCCGCGCCGTAAAATCCAAAACCTCGGGATTCGAGCCTCCTAAAATCCTGAAACTTGGCGGGTGTAATCCTCACTTGAAGGAGAAGAAATCTCCTTCTCACCTCCCCTTCGAGCTGAGGTCTCGAAGGGGTCGAAAATCCCCCTTGAAGAGCCCTCGGATTGCACTTAAGGGAAAAACCAGAAAATCTTTTCAGAAAATACCCAACAAGTCCCCAAAAAACTTCGCTGCGCCCGGAGCATGTGCGCCCGCCAATGGTGGCGCGCCACGTGGCCCCAACCACCGTGCACCGCCCGTGCACCGCGCACGCCGCACCAGCCCGCACGTCGCGTACGGCACCTGCTCCACCCATTGCGTGGACCGCGCGCACAACACCGCACCAATCAACAGCCGCCACGTCTCAGTCGGTCCACCGTGCACCCGCGAAACTCCGTGGACCGCGCGCTGTGAGCCGCCCAACCACCATCCGCCACGTGGCACCGCCACGGTGCACGCCCGCCGCCGTGGACCGCGCGCCTGCCCGCGCCCCTGCGCGCTGCCCGCGGCCGCGCGCCGCCTGCCCGAGCGCCCTCCGCCGCCGCCCGCCGCCGCCGACGCCGCCGGCGATCGCCGGAAAATACTGTTCCGGCCGTGAACAGTAAAAACACTGTAGCAAGCTCCGAAAAATACAAGTAAATAGCCCATCTTGACCGTTTTCGCGCGCTGATTCCAAATCCGGCGTCCGTTTTGCCAAATTCCAATCCTAAAATTTGCCGGAGGCTCCCGGAAAGGTATTTTCAATCCGAATTTCACGCCGAGTCCAAATTTGATATCCGATTTGCGCGAAAACACTTCTAAACATCCGACGGGGTCTTCCGGTTACCCAAGTGATCCAATAAAGCTCGGGGTTCAACACTTGTATCTAATCATGCACCAACACCTCCCGAAACACAGAACAGGCTCCCCCAAAGTCACCGATGACCCTACCACAACTCTGCAGAGATCCAGGTCATCACAGATAGGGCCACGACGTCGGGGCAGACTGAGCGACGACAACTACATCGAGCGGATGAGTCTGTACCGCCGGTGGGAGGGCGCTATAGCAGCGGACCAGGTTGTCGCTGGCATGATTTCTTTATAGCAGTTTGAGTTGAATGTATTTGGCTTTCCTATCTGGACTGGAGGTAGATTTGTTACCACATGCACTAAAGGTACAGATTTCTATTGGTATTGTGCATGTGGAGGAGGCCTGCGAATTATGTCCAATGCAGCTGAGGCCGTGAGTGGTATCGGCAGACTTGTTGGAAACTGTGGCAGTTCGGTGTTTTGACCCACCGCTTGGGGATTGGTTGGCATAGAGCACACAGGTTTAGCGACAGTGAGAAAGGTGCTTACAGTGTCACTGGGACTCAGGGATATCTTGGTTGCCCATGAGATCCCGGGTGTGATTTCATTTGAGCTGTTGATAATGCCGCCGGTAAGGGAGATAGAGATTGCGTTTGACATGGTTCGGGGAACCGCGCCACCCCTGACAGCACCTCATTGGATATCGCCCGTGGAGTGAGAGAGCTGAGGGCGCAGTTGCAGGATCGGATGAATCGAGGAGTCTAATTGACCTAGTGCCATGCCGTTGGTACACGGTGGTGATGCCACGTTGTAGATACACGGCTGTGAGGGTCCTGTTATGGTCCGAGTGTAGACAGGACCGGGTGGTACCTAGAATCTTTTGAGGGAGTTATACCCCGGCAGTTGGGGTATGATGTGAGCACCTACTTGGAATCTGACAGCCGAGGACTTCGCCTAGATGGCGTTCGGGACACGGCAAGGGCATTAGGAGGGCATAGTGAGGCCCAATGGAATAATTAATGCCCTGTTGTTTTTGAGATTTGGGAAGTGTGTGTTCCGGTTGTACCTGGACAGTTGGGAGTGGCGTTCTCCAGGGATTTTGATTTACTCCTGAGCGACTTGGAGCACTTGTGGATAGGCTACCATACCTGTGTGGATTAAGCGGTAGGCCAAGTTATTGAGGTACGAGTTTTAGCTCCAAGTGATGCCTCCCTTAGTGGCTGTGGAGTACCGTGGGTTAATTTTCGGTTCGCATTTCATCAGTCCCACCCTATGAGTTTGAGGCAGGACGAACCGCTGTTTTGTAGGCAGCTTGGATCCCACAGTAGAGCCTTTTGGTATGCTCATGATTTCCAGCTTTGATTGATATACCTGGGCGTAGGCCATGCCTGCTGGGCTATCAGTTCTGATTTCTCAGCATTTCTATGCTCTACTATGATAGGTTAAGATTCAGCTTCAGTTTACAGTTTCTGCCCTGTGGCACCATTGGAGACTACAGCTTTCGGCATTTTGAGTGGGATTTACGCGAATTGTCGTTGATGGTTCGGACTTTTGACCGCGAGGTTGGGACGGCTTTTAGAACCCGGTACGGGCATTATGAGTTTACGGTTATGTTTTTCGGTTTAACTAATGCCCTGCTGCATTTATGGATTTGACGAACCGGGTGTTTCAGCCGTACTTGGATCGGTTGTCGTCGTATTCATTGACGACATTGTGATTTACTCCCGAAGTGATATGGAGCATGAGGAGCATTTAAGGATAGTGCTACAGCTTCTGCGAGAGAAGAAGCTGTATGCCAAGCTTAAAAAGTGTGACTTTTGGCTTCGGGAGGTTGCTTTTCTAGGCCACGTTATATCAGCCGCAGGAGTGGCAGTGGACCCAACGAAGATTGATGTAGTTCGGGATTGGCCTAGACCGACGACGGTTACTGAGGTTCGTAGCTTTTTGGGTTTAGCAAGATATTACCGTCGTTTTGTAGAGGGCTTTGCGAAGCTCTCTACTCCCCTTACCAGCTTGACTAGAAAGGGGATAAAGTTTGTCTGGACTGAGTGGTGCCGAGAGAGTTTTGAGGAATTAAAGAGAAGATTGATTTTGGCACCAGTTCTACACTACCAGTGATGGGCGATGGATTCGTGATCTTTAGTGACGCCTCTCACAGTGGTTTGGGTTGTGTCCTGATGCTGCATGGTAGGGTAATTGCTTATGCTTCACGGCAATTAAGGATTATGAGAAGAATTACCCTACTCATGATTTGGAGCTTGCAGCTGTGGTGTTCGCACTGAAGTTATGGCGGCATTATCTCTACGGGGAGCACGGTGAGATTTACACGGACCATAAGAGCTTAAGGTATTTGTTACTCAAAAGGAGCTGAACTTGAGGCAACGCCGGTGGTTGGAGCTATTAGAGGACTATGATGTGAGCATCCTTTATCATCCCGGCAAGGTCAATGTTGTAGCAGACGCTTGGAGTAGGAGATCAGCGCAGAGCTTGAGCATGTTGATCACTCAGCAGACACCGCTTGTGGAGCAATTGAGGCGTCTACAGAATGAGGTAGTATCCCCTGGGGTCTCTGCTAGACTCATGTCTATGGTCTTGCAGCCCACTCTGTTGGACAGGATTCGGGAGACACAGAATGAGGACCCCTACTTGATGTGGTCTGGTGCGTATTGCACTAGTGGTTATTTCAGTTTTCCCCAGCCTTGTATTGGAGTTTTTGGCTTTTCGCGTCTCAGCTCAGGAGTGATGTGTTTTTCCTCGCCCGTGATTGACTTGCCCCTTTGAGATCTGTGATTGTTGGGAGTACGAGGGACGCCTGTTGCAATTTCTGGCTCGAGAGACGAGAGAATTGCACATCGGGCCATACCGTACTTGTTGTTGTTGTTGTTGCGGAGTAATCACGGGGAGTGAGTGGTGTTTTCGGAGCTGGAGGCGTATTGATGGATACCTACCCGTGGTATTTGTGACTCCTGATGGTCTTGACCTAGTTTCGAGGACGGAACTTTCTTTTAGTGGGGGAGGATGTGAGATCCCGGAACCCCCGCGTAGGGTTTGCTGGTTGTTGGGGCAGCTTTTAGTGGCCGTTGGGAGTGTTTGTGCGCTTGTCGGGCCCGAAAAAGGGATCTGTGATGCAATTTGGAATTTAGTTGCATCACTGGAGGCCTGCGTGGTGTGTCGGTGGCGTTTGCGCGCAATTTGGACACAAGTGGTGGACTTCGGATTTTTTTTAAAAAAAAAAAAAAAAAGAAATCGCGTGGGTAATTGGAAGACCCGAAATCCTTGTGAGTTGGGTTACTAGTGGATTGGTAGCTCGTCGGCATATTTTGGGTGTGTTAGAGTCGCCGGTGCGCGAAGAGGACGCGAAAATCGAATCCAGTGCGAAAAACCGCATAACGGGGATGTGCGGAAGTGCGGTGGTTGTACAGTTATGTTTTGGAGAGTTTTGAGTGTGCTTTCTCGGTGTGTCGGAAGCCTCGGTTCGCCAAATGGACGAGAAAAATGGACTCAGGGCGAAAAACTGTGCAAAATAGGCTATTTCTGGATTTTTCTGGGCTTAAACAGTGATTTTGAGTGTTGCGGGTGCGGTGGACCGGGTTCACGGGCTCTGGGCGCACGGTGTTACGGAATTTGAGTTGGCGTATTTCGTGAATGTATTAAGTCTTGAAGATTGAAGATGAAGAAACTTTGGATCGTATACCTCAATCTCAAGAAAGAAGAATTCAAAAGGATCAGGTACGTTTAACTAAAGAATTTTGATGATCCGAATACTTCTTATAGTGTAGAAACACCTGGAAGAGGTTTTATTTGCTTAAACATCAAAAACTGGACATGGGACATGTTCAGGATCCGGATCGAGGCTTGCAATCCGGATCCCGAAGGGTGTTTGTTCATACACTGGTTCAATCCGGATCGCAGCATCTTGATCCGGATCCCGAACACTGGTTTTACCTTTTGCTTTTCCGATCCGGATCAGGATTTGCAATCCGGATCCCGAATGTGATGTTTGGTGAAACTGTATGAACAATCCGGATCGGGGACTACGATCCGGATCCCGAACAAGCAATTTTCTGGAAACCGTCTTTTGTTCTTCTGCAATCCGGATCGCCAAATCCAATCCGGATCGCCGTCGGTAAATCTTTCCAGAAAAGGCTGTTTTTGATCCGTATATTCTTCCTAGGGTTTCTAACCTATAAATAGGCCCTGTATTCATTTCTAGGGCATCCGCTATTACAGAAGAAAATAGCCGAAAAGAAAAAATCCACATATATAGAGAAGAAAGGAAATCAATAGATTTATTCTATGTTTCTTCATCTATATTGATTGATTTGATTCTAGGTTTTCCAAACTCACATTTTGAGTAGAATCAAATCAATGAATACTTAGATGGTATTTCCGATCTATCTTTAATCTAAGTATTCGGCGGATCATCACCACCCAAACAAACAACGATTTACCCCAAAATCGGCGCGTGGACTCGCGTGGCCTTGTGGATTCAAGGTGCAACCGCTCTCGTGGATTCGGAGCGAGGTACGTTCGTGGATTCGAAGCGTGCCACTGGGTGAAGACCGTGGATTCGGTTGGACGTCGTGGACTCGACGTTGGACGCTGTGGATTCAGCGTTGGGCGCGGATCGTGGATTCGAGAAGCGTCGTGGAGCGAGCGGGAAGATCTACTAGGAGCGTATGGTAAAAGGTTGAGTCGTCTGTGAGTACGTTATATCACCTTGTACGTGTGTTAATTCTAGTGGATTTCGCCGTGTTATCGGTCCCGTGGTTTTTTACTCCGGTTTGGAGTTTTTCCACGTAAAAATCTTGCGTGTTCTTTTATTTTTCCGCATTGGGTTTATTTGCGCAATGATTTTTTGAGTGTTTATTGTTTACACCTATTCACCCCCCTCTAGGTGTTTTTTCCCCTATTTAGATCCAATTACTTATAACCCAACAAGTGGTATCAGAGCGGGAATAGGGTTGTAAACAATGGTTGAAGGTGGAAACATCAATCGACCCCCTTTCTTTGATGGAACAAATTATGCGTACTGGAAAGTGCGGATGAAAGCCTTTTTAATTTCCATCGACGAAAGGGTGTGGCAATCAATTGAATTAGGATGGTCTAATCCAACTGAAATTTTAGATGATGTTCGCACCTTAAAACCTAGGTCGAAATGGACCAAGGAAGAGATAGACTTATCTTCTTACAATGGCAAAGGAATTAATGCTCTATTTAATGCTTTGTCACAAACTGAGTTCTCTCGCGTCTCGGCATGTGAGACTGCGAAAGAAATCTGGGATGTTCTTCAAGTTACGCATGAGGGAACTAACCTAGTGAAGATTCAGAAACTGCAAATGCTCACGAGCAAGTTTGACTCTATCTCTATGGCAGAGAATGAATCTTTCACTGACTATTACACACGATTGCAAGATATCGTAAACTCATGTGCTAACTTGGGAGAGAAGATTCCAGAATTTAAAGTTGTAAGAAAAATTCTAAGAACTCTTCCTGAACGATTTCGCCCGAAGGTCGCAGCCATTGAAACAATTAAACACCCGGACGAAATGCGTGTAGAAGAATTAGTAGGTGCTTTACAAACTTATGAAATGACATTTCCTACTAACTATTCTTCTGGAAAGGCATCCTCTTCTAAGTCTTCAGGTTACGCATTGAAAACAACTAAAGAAGAAGACGCGGATTCATCCTCCTCGGACGACGACGAGAACCTTTCTATGGAGGACTTTGAGAAGCAGCTCGCTCTCTTGACAAGGAAGTTTCGCCGCAACTTTCGAAGGGGTAATCCAAGCAAAACTCCATCCTTCGGAAAGTCGAAGAAAGGCAAGGGTTCTTCAAGCTACAAGTCAAGAAAGCAAGAGAACTTCTCAAGGGATAAGAAAAGTTCTGAGGGACAAGTTCAGTGCTTCAAATGTCGAGGCTACGGCCACATTGCAACGGAGTGTCCCAACAAGAATCCGGCTAAGAAGAAAGCGATGCAAGTCGTTACTTGGGATGACAACTCCACGTCAAATGAGTCATCCTCAAGTGATGAAGAAGACAACGCGACAGCTTTCCACGCGTCCACTACATCTTCGCCCTTCATGTGCTTAATGGCAAGTACATCCGACTCACTGTCCAACTCCACTGTTGAAAAGATTGCAACGGACGATGAATCAGATGATTCTGAAGGTGAAGATTTTGCTTTAGCCTACCACAGACTTTTGAGGGATTCAAAGAAACTGGCTAAGCAAAACAAGGGGTTGAAAGGGAGATTGCAGGATCTCGAAGAAGAAGTAAAAAGGGTAACCTCTCTCTCAACCGATCTTGAAGTGGAAAGGGATAATTTGATTAAAACAAATGTTTCCCTTCAAGAGTCCAATGAGCAACTCGAGAAGAATTATATGGATATGGTGAACAAAGCGAATTACTTCTTGAAGCTCAACGGCGAGGCTCGACAGGAAAAATTGGAGATGACGGAGACCATACGCCAACTGAAGGATGACTTAAAGAGATTTTCTTCTGGAAGGAGTAAGTTGGACAGACTTCTTGGTCTTGGTCAAAGAAATAAGTTCGGCCTCGGATACACTCAAACTGGAGACATTCCAAGTTCGAGTGGGACAGTATTTGTGCCTCAGTCGGTATCTCCTCCTCCGACACCGGTGTTCACGACAAGCAACGACAACAAGCCTACTACATCCTCCTCGGAATCGACAAGAATCAAGGTATGTTTTCGTTGTGGTATTTCAGGGCACATAAGGAGAAATTGCAAGACGGAAGTCAAACGCACACCTCAAGCACCTCTTGCAATGACTACCAAAAGGCTATTCCTCGAAAATCAACTGCAACTCAATTGAAGGAAAAGAGCCTTGGTAGTACACCGCTCAAGACGACATCATCAAGGAGCAGCAATTCTTCAAGCAAGACGCTCTCACCTAGGAGATCAACTTCACGATCATTACCGACGCATTCCAAAAAGGTTTGGGTGCGCAAAGGTGAAATTTTCCCTTGTCTTGCTACCAATGTTTCCTTGCATGCATATGATAGTTCGTCTTGGTACCTGGATAGCGGGTGTTCCCGTCATATGACCGGTGACAAAAACTGTTTTCAAACATTTGAGAAAAACTCCGGAGGACTTGTTGTTTTCGGAGATGGTCGGTCTTCCAAAATTGTTGGAAAGGGAACGGTAGCTATTCCAGATGGCCCGGTTCTAGATAATGTGTTATTTGTTCATGGCCTTAAGACTAACCTCATAAGCATAAGTCAACTTTGTGATAGTGGTTATTCAGTTAATTTTTCATCTGATAAATGCACTGTAACTGACATGAACCATGCTTTCTTTTTAAAGGGGGTTAGATCAGAAAACAATTGTTATGTAGTTCCTCTAAGATTTCTGAAAAATGTAACCTAGCATCTTTGAAAAATGAAACACTTTGGCATGAAAGGCTAGGTCACATAAACTTTAAGGAACTTGCTAGAATTTCGAACAAAGATGTGGTCAAGGGGGTTCCGAAACTTTCTTTTGAACAAAACCTTGTGTGTGGCGGTTGCCAAAAGGAAAACAGTCTAGGACTGCACACAAGAACTTGAACCACATAGGTACAAAACGGCCTTTGGAACTTTTGCATATGGACTTAATGGGGCCAACTCGTCAACCATCTCTGGGAGGTAAATGGTATATTTTCTTATTGGTTGATGATTTTCTAGATATACTTGGGTAGCTTTCTTAAAAGAAAAAGCTGATACCTTTGATTCTTTTCTCGAAATCTGCAATCGTATTATGACTGAAAAGAATGATAGGATTACTCGAGTTAGGAGTGATAGAGGTGGGGAATTCATAAATTCCAAATTCATTGATTTTTGCACTTCTAATGGCATTAAACATGAATTCTCTGCACCTTACACACCTCAACAAAATGGTGTAGTCGAGCGCAAAAACAGGGTCGTACAGGAAATGGCACGTGTTATGCTTCACAGCCGGAACTTACCTTTTTATTTTTGGGCTGAAGCGGTGAACACTGCTGTTTATGTTATTAATCGCGTGTATTTGCGCCCGGGGACATTGAATACACCATATGAACTTTGGTTTTGTAGAAAACCTAACATCAAATATTTTCGTATCTTTGGGAGTCGGTGTTTTATTTTACGTGATCGTGAGAATCTTGGAAAATTTGACTCTCGAAGTGACGAAGGGATTTTCTTAGGTTATTCTACAAACAGCAGAGCATATCGAGTTTTTAACTTAGAATCTAAGACGATCGTAGAATCGATAAATGTTAAGGTAGATGAAGCTTTTCACTTTGAATCTGAAAAATCTACCCTCGATATCTCTCTTGATGATGATACACCTGCTAATGCATCTTCTTCTAACAATTCTTTCGATAATAATGATGCATCTAACGGTTCTTCAAGTTTATCTGATGTGCAGGAATCATCTCGTGTACCTCCGTCTACTCCTCTACCTCAAACGTTACGCATCTCCAAGGATCACCCTGAATCGAACATCATTGGAGATCCACAAGAAGGAGTTAGAACACGGAGACAATTGGTTTGCGGATTTGCATGCTATGTATCTCAAATCGAACCAAGGAATGTTGATGAAGCTCTCCAAGATGACTACTGGATTAAAGCAATGCAGGAAGAGCTCCATCAATTCGAGCGAAACAAAGTCTGGGAATTGACGAAGCCTCCGAAGCAACACAATGTGATAGGTACCAAATGGATCTTCAAGAACAAGAAAAATGAAGAAGGTACTATCATCAGGAACAAAGCAAGGTTAGTTGCTCAAGGCTACTCTCAAGTAGAAGGTATAGACTTTGATGAAACTTTCGCCCCTGTAGCTAGACTCGAGTCCATTCGTATATTGTTTGCGATTGCTTGTCATTTTAAAATCAAATTATTTCAAATGGACGTTAAGAGCGCCTTTTTAAATGGGTTTTTAAATGAGGAAGTTTATGTGGCTCAACCGAAAGGTTTTGTGGATCATAAACTACCTAACCATGTTTTTCGTCTGAAAAAGGCTCTTTACGGTCTGAAACAAGCACCGCGAGCATGGTACGAAAGGTTGACAAAGCACCTTTTGGAAAAGGGCTACACTCGAGGGGGAGCTGACAGGACTCTCTTTGTGAAGCATTATCAAAACAATTTCATAGTTGCTCAAATCTATGTCGATGACATTGTTTTTGGCGCAACAAGAGATAATGATGCTTCTAAATTCGCGGAGACCATGGAAAGCGAATTTGAGATGTCCATGATGGGCGAATTGACTTATTTTCTTGGATTACAAGTTAAACAAAACGATGAAGGAATTCACTTGTGTCAATCCAAGTATGCACTGGAGTTGGTCAAAAAGTTTGATCTTGAAAATTCTAAGGATTTTCCGACTCCAATGGGAACTAGCCATAAGGGACTTGGAAGTGAATCACAAAGTGAGAATGTAGACGAGAAACTGTACCGCAGTATGATTGGAAGTCTACTATATCTCACGGCTAGTCGCCCGGATATATCCTTCAGTGTTGGGATTTGTGCGAGATATCAATCAGCACCGAAGGAGGTTCACCTGAAAGCGGTGAAACGGATCATCCGATATATCAAAGGTACAATCAATTTCGGAATTTGGTATCCTATGGGAACGACTTTGGATATTGTTGGATACTCAGATGCCGATTGGGCTGGATCAGTGGATGACCGGAAAAGCACGAGTGGTGCATGCTTCTATCTTGGCCACTGCCTTGTTGCATGGCACAGTAAAAAGCAGAATTGCATAGCACTCTCGACTGCCGAAGCGGAGTACATTTCTGCAGGAAGTTGTTCAACCCAATTGATTTGGATGAAAAGCGTGTTGAGCGATTTCCGGATTTCAACATCTTCGGTAACCATTTTATGTGACAACACTAGTGCTATTAACATTTCTAAAAACCCTGTGTTGCACTCTAGAACAAAACATATTGAACTTAGATATCATTTTCTTAGAGAGCTAGTTGAATCAAACATTCTTCAACTGTCATATATTTCAACTGAGGATCAATTAGCTGATATCTTAACAAAACCTTTGGATCAAAAACGTTTTATTCACTTGCGTAAAGCAATTGGCATGCTTTCCTTGAAATAAACTCTTTTGAAACCTTTGCTTAGGTTAGGTTTTGTTTTTGTTTTTGTTTTGTTCTTTATCTATGTTTTGTACATAGGACATTAATTGAGCATAAATCATAATTGACTTTAATTGCATCCTTTTATGCATTTAGAAATTTATTATGCTTTTGATGTCATAATATTTCAATGTTGCAATGATCATTTACGTTAATTAAACCATCTTTTAAGTGATCAAAGTCAATTTCTCTCTCAATGATCTCTTGGTATAGTCATTATCATATTTGATTGCTTAGTCGAGTATGAATTCGAGATCAATGGTTTGGTTGAATACCTTATATATTAAATAATTGATAGCCAATTGAGGGGGAGTCAATGAAATGTAAAATGCTCAAAAGATGTGGAAAGAGTTACATCCCAATGAGGAGTGTGAAAACTACCACCACATGGAGAAAATGAAAAAAAAAATACTCCATGAATGAAAAGCAAATTTTTGTTTTGAAAATTGTTGATGAAATTCATATTGAAATACTTGACTCAGTCGTATTTCATGGTTGGTATAAGGTGGGATTTTAGTAAAAGATGCTCAAAGAGCCACTCCTTCAACAGATTGTCTAGATATATTATCTAACTTATCTGGGATTTCAAACATCTATTGATCTTGGTACTTCATTTTCTTTACTACCAAATTGATGATTTGATAAAGGCATTACACATAAGATCAGGATAGATGTAATTGAAGTTGTTCAACTTTAAGTGTTTTAACTTTCGTAAATTTTCGTTTCATTTTTGGGTATTTTTGATAGATTTTGCATAATCTATTTCTTGTTGTATGAAACGATGTCTTTTGTTTAAAGTTGACATGGTAAAGTGCTTACATACTTTTTCTGGATTTTATGGAATTTTTCTGAATTTTTCTGGAGAAAAAGTTGAAGCCGATCCGGATCGGGGTAAGTGATCCGGATCCCGAACGCAGGATTCTTCCTGCGGGTAGCCGATCCGGATCACATTCTCGATCCGATCCGGATCACGGCTAGGGTTTTTATAAGAACAAAGAGGATTTGATTTCTTTTACCCTAATCTTTTGTTCTCAAATCTCTAGAGCTTCTCTCTCTAGATTTCTTGCTTTTGGAGCTTCCAAACTCAAAGTTCTTCGGATTCAAGTAAGTTTTATTGATCAAAACTCGGTTTTTACAGTTTTTCATCAAACGTGAGTTGAAATCTTGGAACTTTTTCGTTTGTGAATGGTTTTTGATCAAATTTCTTTTGAAATAAGAACTCTGGGTCAATTAGTTTTGCTTTTATGCTGGGTTTTCTCAAGATTAACGAGTTTTTAGGCTTCGATTTCTAAAAATTCTGGTTTAGGGCATAAAAGAGGAATTTTTGAAAATCATGGAATTGATCTATTTTTAAAATTCTTTTTGGAAAACTAATTTGATTCTTGGCTTCTCTACATGATTATGATTGTCTAGGTACAATGTTTCAAATTTTTCAAAATTGACGATTTTTCATATGTTCTTGAGTTGGTCTTCACAGGACACCTCTTTAAAAACTCAAGCCTGATGGCACTCTCCTGGTTAATCTGCTACTGGTCACGATGGTGCACACGAGCACATCTGTAAAAGAAGAACCAGGGTTTCAACTCAAGAACAAAACGAACGAAGCCAAGGAGGACAGCTCAGATTACGATGAGGGAAGAATGGGACGAATTCTTCAAAGATGTTCAACGAAAAATTGATGAGGAGGACAGGAAATTTACAAAGGAAAAAGATTATGAGATCTGCCTCAACAACAAACAGTATACAAGAGGAGAAATGTCCAAAGAAGTGCGAGTCAGCATAGTGGGCCTCTCACCAGAGCACGCTCACTTCTCTGGAATTCTGCAAACTGAATCTCCATGGGTTGCGGGACTGGATGCACCATCTGCATCTACACAGCATCCTTCACACTCAAAGACACGGACAACTGACACAGAGACTTTGGAATCGATTCGTCGGGAACAACAAAGACTCTCTGCTGCACAAGAGAGAATATCGAAAGAACTTCAGCAGATTTTCCTCTGAACACAAGAAGATCAAGAAAAAGTACTCAATATTAAGACATTGCTTAAAGGGATTTTGAGCAAGCTGAGTTGTACTAGTTCAGATTCTTCAGACTGAGCAGCACCTTCTGTTCACTTTTTCTATGATCTTACTCTCTTGCAGTTCGCAGTTCTTGTTCTAGTTTTCAGGACTAGTTTTTTTCTTATTATTCTTTTAGTTTAGTTCTCAGTTTGTGCATATTAATAGAACTTTTTTTTAACTCTCCTTACATATTGTAGCTCTTGCTACGTTTTGGCTTTGTTTTGTGACAAAAAGGGGGAGAGAGTTAGAGAGAACTTTGAACAATGAACTGGATGATTGTGAATATCAACTTTGTGAATATCAAGGTAAGTATGACTCAACTCAACTTTGGTTTTTCTTTGTGATTTGTGACATGCCTCTATACTAACTATTCGACTAACTATTTGGGCATGTAATATGACTAACAAGTTGATGTTGGACTAACATACTTTGACATTTGGTTTTCGATGCTTAGAAGATATGTTGGTTTTAACTATGATTCTCTTACATATCTGAATTTTTCAAATGTCATGATGAGAATAAACTCTATCTCTGTAGTTGGTTTTGTATGTTTCAATTCTTGAGGTATCTAACGATTTTGTTTGTCAAGAATGTTTTCTGTGTGCAGAGATTACAGATGTCTAAGTCTAGAGTCTGTTCTAGGAGTTTATCTCATGTTTTTAATTTCTGGATCTCTTTTGTAAATTTTTGTTGTATGGTGATAGCAACAAAAATATCTTTTTGAATTTTCTTTTGTGGATTTGTGTTTTGTCACGAAACCGCCAAAGGGGGAGATTGTTACGGAATTTGAGTTGGCGTATTTCGTGAATGTATTAAGTCTTGAAGATTGAAGATGAAGAAACTTTGGATCGTATACCTCAATCTCAAGAAAGAAGAATTCAAAAGGATCAGGTACGTTTAACTA
>JAQOTM010000687.1:47733-114380 GCA_029168755.2 Tillandsia fasciculata
TAAGTGTACAACTACAACTCTCAAATAGTACAAACCAACCTCACCAAAACAGAAAAATAAAATAAACTCTATACCTCACTACAAAGTTCTCTCAACATGAACTCTCAAAAGTAATAAGGTACATCTACTCTCAGGACGACGACTGGTAGGGATCTAGCTCGCGACTCCCTTACCTCGATCAGAAGAAGCAGCAACAGGAGCAACTGGAAGGAGGAGTAGAAGTCCCTGTGGGAAAAGACACCACGACGGGTGTGAGAACTACGTCCCAAGTAGTTCTCAGTGGGTGCCGCCACAAGCCCGACGGTCTGCCCACTAAGTCTACTAGAGGCATAAAGTAACAATAATAATACTGAAATGAAAGGGCTGGAAAAGTAACTCTACAGCTACTATGCCTCTATCTAGATGCTCAAGAAAATGAAACAGATGGAAACATGATGCATCTACTAACTCACACAGTACAGTCACCCAATCTACTGACTGCCGCATAGGGTCCAGTCAAACCTGCGCCTACCTACTGCCGTGACATCCCGGAGGACGGGACTTACGTAGGGCGTCCGTGACTGCCACTAACTGGCCCAGCCAGAGGGACTGCGTCGTACTGCCACTAACTGTCCCAGCAGATAGCAAGTAACAGGTAGCAAATCCGGAGTGGCTCTCGAGGGGAGCGACCCCACCGAGGAAAGTATCCGCGCACTCTGTCGAGCTCAAGTGGCTCTGCAGGCTATAGTCAAATCCACGCTCACGCACTCAACGAAAGATCAACCTCAAACATCTCGCACAACAGTCGGAGCACTCTCGACGACTCAGCTGATCAGCTCACGAGACACGAGACACAAGCCTCACCATAACTCACAGCACAAAACACACTGGCTGGAGATACTCCACAGCCAGGACACCCACAACAGAACACTAACTCACAGGAAAGACCGACACCATAAGGGTTCGGAAAACCGATAGGCCGGTGCTTAGAACCCTATCAAACAAGAACAGACTCTAGGCTCCGCCTATCGAAGTTCCCGACCCCTTATAGTTCGGGACACAACAACCTCGGTACAACACGCAGAAGACACCAACCAGGGCCCGAAAGTCCCGGGAGACCTACACCTACAACCCTATCAAACAAGAACAGGTTCCAGGCTCGGCCCCCGGCTTTCGTCCCGACAAAGGAACGGCCCCTAGAACCCAGACCACTCGAATCCTTTCGAGTGGGGAGATTACAGGAAAAGGTGACATTTGTTATTGAAAACCATTTTGATCTGGAAGAAATCCATATTTAATGATTTTAGTTCTTTTTAGAAAAACAGTTAGAAAACAAGTGTTTTACCCAAACCCCGAAGGGCTGATGCCTTTGTCCAATCAAACAAGAACAGACTCCAGCGGCCCTTCGATGCTTGGAAGAAAAACATTGGTAGACTAAAATCATGTGTATGTCAAAAAGGTTCTGGGTTCTAGGTCCAGCTAACACAAGTACACTACTGCCACTAACACAGTGGCGACAACCCAAACAGGGAAACAAGACCTCCCGGACCACCGTTTACCCAAACGGTTCCCGGCACAGACAAGCGACCCACTACATCTACCAGACTCCACTCTGCTCCCAAGCACGAGTGCAAATGCATCCCACACTAAAAAGAAGTCCCGACCGCTCGGCCCACTACCCGGGCGAGGATAACACTAAGTCCAGGAATGAAACAAAAGTGTGGATGTCTAAACATAAATAACCCTAGCCCAAGTGAGGGTTTTCTACTGGTCTGGTTACACATGCAACATATGACGGGGGTGCTAGGTCAGGTTCCAAGAGAACAATATTTAACAGGTAGTAGGAAGCAAAAGAGATCATAAGATCAACAGATAATACAAGGAATAACCATTCCTACATTCTAGCATGCTACCAAGTCCATCCACTATCATGCATGATTCTATATACAGAATTAGAGCACAGTCCATAGATCCTGAAAGCAAAGCCACCCACCTGAAGGTGCTAACTGTCCGGGGTCACACAGCTGAGAAACCAGAAGAACAGCAACTCTTATGTCCAACAGGTCCAGTACAGTCCACAATCCCTCCTGGGTACAACAAAAGGCTACAGTTACACTTAAATCCCAAAAATCTGCCCAAAAACACACGCTGAATTTTCAGCTGCAAAGAAGCAATATTTCACCTGCAGAAAGTGCTCAATAAATTCCAAATAAAATATCCCTGCGTTCTACGCGTCGATAGCTTCGAAACAAGTACCTGCACGCCCAAATCGGAGTCCCGTAGGCCAAGATATAAATTCCACAATACGGGCGCGCGAAAACATACAACCACATAACTGTAAAATCTTGCACAGATAAAGAGGAAGATGTATACCTCCGGGAAGGCCTCAAGAAATTCCAAAAAAAATACCACGATGATCCTTGCGTCGAGTAGATGAAAAAAGTCTATAAGCACGTCCTGATCCGAGATTTGTGCGCGAAGATCTCCTCAAAAGAAGCTGCTGCCCTCTCCAAAAACTCACAGCAAGAAGGGTCCCAATGAGCACGAGAAAACACCTCGAAAAACGCGAAATCTGAAAATGTGCGTGAAACCCAAAATCGTAGCCTCACCTGTTGCGAATCCAACGGCGAAAAAATCGCTCAAAAAGATGGTCGGAGTAGGTCGGGGGAGCTCGTGCACCGAAGAGCGACGGAAGAAGCACCGAAGAAAGAGCGTCGCGCCGCGCCAAGAAAATGAGAATCTCGAAAAGCGTGCCCCAAAAATCCCCAAACTTTGCAGATGGAAGCTACACTGCGAGAGGAACAACTTTGCTGAAGAACTCCAGTCGTTTGAAGCTCGGAAGTGCCAAAAAAGAGGAGGAAGGGAGCTCGGGCCTTTAAATAGGCTCCAGAAAACAATTCAGAAATGACGGATGTGTCCCTTTTTCCGGGCGCCCGAAAGATTCGGGCTGCTACAGTGTTGGGCCCGGCCCAACACTGTGCAGGCCCGAATCTCCCACGGGCCTCCACGTCGCCCACAACACAGCGGACAGCCGTGCAGGCCCCCCAGCGGGCGACACGTGGCCCACTGAGAGGTCGAAACGTGGCGGCTCCCCGGTCAACGCGCGCCTGACGCGCCCACGTGCGCGCGCCAGCGCCGCCTGCGCACTCTGTCGGCACGCGTCCCGAGGCCTCCAGCCTGCTCCGTGGACCGAGCGTGCAACACCGGACCAACCACACGCCGCCACGTGTCACCCTCCGGTCCCACGTACACCGCGCCTTTTCCCTGTCGACCGCACCTGCTGCGCCGGCCAACCGGGAGCCGCCACGTGGCCCATGCCCGGTGCACGCCTCCGCGGTGGACCGCACACCTGCCCGCGCCAGCACCGCCGTGCTCCGCCGCTGCCCGCCGCCCGCCGGCGGCCGGAACAGTACCAAGCTGCCTCGAAAACCGTGCGCGACATCCGGGCTCCGAAAAATACAAATAAATAGTCCATTTTCATCGTTTTCGCGCGCTGAATCCAAATCCGATGTCCGTTTCTCCAAATTCTCAACCGAAATTTTGCCGAAGGCCCCCGGAAAGCCCACTTGATCCGATTTTCGCGCCGGGTCCATTTCAAAAATCCGGTTTGCCAAATTCCATCTCTAAAAGTTTCCGAAGGCATCCGGAGAGGTGATCTTTTATCCAAACTTCGCCCTGAGTCCAAATTTGACATCCACATCGCGCGAAATCACTTCTAAACACTCGACGGGTCCTCCAAATACTCCCGTGATCCCTAATTAAGCCCGAAGTCCACCACTTGTGTCCAAATTGCGCACAAACACCACCAACACACCACACAAGCCTTCGAAAGCTGCCAAACAACCAGAAAACTCCCCCGTGGGGAAACCAGGTCCTCACATCCTCCCCCACTAAAAGGAAGTTTTGTCCCCGAAACTAAAACAACTCACAATCAAAACTAAAACAATCAATCAAGCAAGGACGCAAACACTAAACTAGCAAGAAAGGTACGGCTCCACCAGCAGGAAAGTCATCAACCCCAACCCTCGATTGAGAAAACAGCTGAAATTAGCGAAAAGTCCGAAAATTTCGAAAGATCAGTGCCTTCGCCCCAATCAAACAAGAACAGGTTCGGGCACTGTCTCCATTTCTAGAGCAATCTTTCGAAGTTTTCGTCCTGTTCGTAAATTTCAGTACAAAGGCGAGAAAAGGGAGGGAAGTGTTGGTGCCGTTCCTGCTGTGGCTACAAACGAATGCTACCACTAACGAGACTCCTAAGGACGCAACCCCTAGTCCTAAACGTCACAACTGCTCCTGAGGTGGCGTCTGTCCAAAGCCGCTGAAGCCAATGCTGCTGGAAGGATACGCCGGCAATCCGAGAAAATGAACTCCTCCAGTCCAACTCGCAGAAGGGTAACTGCTCTCATTCCATTATCAGTCGTAGCACGGCACCGCACCAACCAGTCCAACCTGAGTGCTCAATCCAAGTTCTGGAGCTGTCCTTGAATCATCAAATCAGCCGGTAAAGTTCCAAGTCTCAACTGCACTGATCAAACACCGCGATCCTCCTCTACTAGTGGGATACAGGGAAGAATCCAAACGCTAAAACATGTAGCAGAAATTCCTAACCCATACCCATGCAAAGATGCTGATGCAGATGCTCTACTAATAATGCAGAAGGATGCAGCAGTGACGAAAAGCTCAACTCAGCTAACAGAATTAAAATCATACCTGCCGCGACATGATCTGCTGCCGGGGTGTCCTCCACCAGGGCTGCATAAACCCGTCCACTAGGTGCTGCAGATCGTCGTACCGTCTGTCCCGACGTCGTGGCCCACTCTGTCTGACGGTGTGCCGGAGGGGCTTCCGCTGCATGAATAGGCAAGGGAGGTGCTGTCGCAATCGGCCGCACTGACAAAATGGCATAGGGGCAAGCTGCGCGGAAATGTCCCAACTCTCCACAGAGGAAACACCGCCCCTGTCTCTGATCACACTGCGACGGTGGATGAGGCCCGCCATAGATGACACACCGCTCCTGTCGCTGCTGCCGATACTGCTGCTGCTGCGGCGGCCCACCTGATCTCTGACGCCTACGAAACCCACGACCCTCAGGATGAGATCGTGGAGGTCTCGGAGGTCCCTGCCGGCTCGTCTGACCCTCATCATCCAGTGCTGGGCGCTTCGCCCCCGAAATCTCTACGGGAGCTGGAGCCACCCCGCCCATAACCGTCTCTCCGTGCTCCACATAGAGGGCCTGCTCCATAGAGGCATCCAGAGTCTGCAATCTCTGCGAGCGGACAAACTGGTAGATATCACGGCGCAGTCCTCGCTCAAACATGTAGATCCGGTGCGCCTCATCCCTAGCCGCGTGGGGTACACAAGCCAACAACTGGTTGAACTCTGCGATGTACTCATGCACGGGCCGATCTCCCTGTCGGAGATTCCTCAGCCGCTCCTCCAACCTCTGCCTGACGCTCTCCGGGAAAAATGCTCCAAGAAGTAGACCGCGGAACTCCGTCCAAGTAAGCAGTTGGGCCCCAGGTGGACCAACTGGCCGAACACGACGCCACCAAGCCTCGGCGTTGCGCTCCAAAAAGTGAGTCGCCAATAGGACCTGAAACCGCTCCTCGATAAATAGGCTCTCGAAATGGCGCTCCATAGCCGTGATTCACGACTCTGCCTCCCACGGCTCCGAACTCTGTCCCGAAAAACGAGATGGATTAAACTAACGGAATCTCAACAACAAATCCACCACCTCTCCCTGCTCTGCTCAGGTCAACTGCCCTGCCGTCCCGAACGGCTGCCTACCGGTCTCTAGTGCAATAGGGGCTGCCGGCACTGCTGGTACAACTAGGGGTGCCACAGCTGGCGACGAAGGTGCGGGGAAACTCCCTGGGGGGTGCTACAACTGGCTGTACCCTCTGCTCCAACATAAGCATCAACCGACCCATGGCCTCCTCCTGGCGCCGTGTAGCCTCCTGGCGCCGAACAGCCTCTGACAACCGAGCCATCTGAGCCTGAAGCTCCGGCACCTCACTCTGCTGACCCTGAGCTGGCTCCTCCTGCCCAGGCTCATCGGCGGGGGAAGGCTGAGAACGCGTCTGTACCCTGCGTCGGGGAGGCATCGTGCCCACCTGCACACACAAGCACACATCAGGACAGTACCAAACAACACTCGACCCAATTTAGCGAAAGTCAAAGGCATGTCCCCCTTCCCGTAGTACTATGTTGTCTGCAGCCAACATAGTTGCCACCGAAGGAAGACATGTTGGTCACTCATCCCATCCCTTGGGAGAGGTAAACCACTCAATCAGGACTCTCGCTAAAAGTCACGACTCTCACGCAGTCATCCTAATGTCCAACCACAAGCCTAGGGTTTCTAAGTCCATAATGACCAACAACCTAGGCTCTGATACCACCTAATCTGTCACACCCCGGCGTCGAAACTGCGACCCGGGCTCGCCAACAGATCCGCCGCCCATACGGGAAGCCCCGTATAGACGAAGCGACTAACCTGCAAAAGATCACCTATACTATACAGATATCAGAGCGGAAAGTAAAACTGCTAGAAATAAAAAAACTAAGTGTACAACTACAACTCTCAAATAGTACAAACCAACCTCACCAAAATACAGAAATCTCTAGAGCAGTAAAAATAAATACAACTCTATACCTCACTACAAAGTTCTCTCAACATGAACTCTCAAAAGTAATAAGGGTACATCTACTCTCAGGACGACGACTGGTAGGGATCTAGCTCGCGACTCCCTTACCTCGATCAGAAGAAGCAGCAACAGGAGCAAATGGAACAGGAGTAGAGGTCCCTGTGGGAAAAGACACCACGACGGGTGTGAGAACTACGTCCCAAGTAGTTCTCAGTGGGTGCCGCCAACAAGCCCGACGGTCTGCCCACTAAGTCTACTAGAGGCATAAAGTAAACAATAATAATACTGAAATGAAAGGGCTGGAAAAGTAACTCTACAGCTACTATGCCTCTATCTAGATGCTCAAGAAAATGAAACAGACGGAAACATGATGCATCTACTAACTCACACAGTACAGTCACCCAATCTACACTGACTGCCGCATAGGGTCCAGTCAAACCTGCGCCTACCTACTGCCGTGACATCCCGGAGGACCGGACTTACGTAGGGCGTCCGTGGCTGCCACTAACTGGCCCAGCCAGAGGGACTGCGTCCGTAACTGCCACTAACTGGCCCAGTCAGAGGGACGGCGTCGACAAGTCGCGATACAGAAGTAACAAATCCACCCCGGGCGTGGCTCTCGAGGGGAGCGACCCCACCGAGGAAGAGGGTATCCGCGCACTCTGTCGAGCTCAAAGTGGCACTGCAGGCTATAGTCAAAATCCACGCTCACGCACTGAACGGAAAGACTCAATCCTCAAACACCTCGCACAACAATCGGAGCACTCTCGACGACTCAGCTGATCAGCTCATGCGAAACACGAGACACAAGCCTCACCAACAACTCACAGCACAAGGCACACTGGCTGGAGATACTCCACAGCCAGGATCGACCCACAACAGAATACTAACTCGCAGGAAAGACCGACACCATAAGGGTTCGCAAACCCGATAGGCCGGTGCTTAGAACCCTATCAAACAAGAACAGACTCTAGGCTCCGCCTATCGAAGTTCCCGACCCCTTATAGTTCGGGGACACAACAACCACGGTACAACACGCAGAAGACA
Source organism: Tillandsia fasciculata (assembly GCA_029168755.2). Lineage (NCBI taxonomy): Eukaryota > Viridiplantae > Streptophyta > Magnoliopsida > Poales > Bromeliaceae > Tillandsia > Tillandsia fasciculata. Next base: position 55,404 of record JAQOTM010000687.1, read on the forward strand.
CCAACTAGGGCCCGAAAGTCCGGGAGACCTACACCTACAACCCTATCAAACAAGAACAGGTTCCAGGCTCGGCCCCCGCGGCTTCCGTCCCGACAAAGGAACGGCCCCTAGAACCCAGACCACTCGAATCCTATCGAGTGGGGAGATTACAGGAAACAGGTGACATTTGTTATTGAAAACCATTTTGATCTGGAAGAAATCCATATTTAATGATTTTAGTTCTTTTTAGAAAAACAGTTAGAAAACAAGTGTTTTACCCAAACCCCGAAGGGCTGATGCCTTTGTCCAATCAAACAAGAACAGACTCCAGCGGCCCTTCGAAGCTTGGAAGAAAAACATAGGTAGACTAAAATCATGTGTATGTCAAAAAGGTTCTGGGTTCTAGGTCCAGCTAATACAAGCACACAACTGCCACTAACACAGTGGCGACAGCACAACAGGGATACAAGACCTCCCGGGACTACCGTTTACCCAAACGGCTCCCGGCACAGATAAGCGACCCACAACAACAACCATACTCCACTCTGCTCCCAAGCACGAGTGCAAATGCAACCCACACTAAAAATAAGTCCCGACCGCTCGGCCCACTACCCGGGCGAGGATAACACTAAGTCCAGGAATGAAAGAACAGTGTGGATGTCTAAACAAAATAACCCTAGCCCAAGTGAGGGTTTTCTACTGGTCTGGTTACACATGCAACATATGACGGGGGTGCTAGGTCAAGTTCCAAGATAACTAAATTAAACAGGTAGTAGGAAGCAAAAGAGATCATAAGATCAACAGATAACTACAAGGAATAACCATTCCTACATTCTAGCATGCTACAAAAGGATCCACTAACATGCATGTTCCTACTATAGCAGAATTACTGTTCAGTCCATCAAACTTGAAGATAAGGCCACCCACCTGAAGGTGCCAACTGTCCGGGGTCACACAGCTGAGAAAACCAGAAGAACAGCAACTCTTATGTTCAACAGGTCTAGTACAGTCCTCAATCCCTCCTGGTTACAACAAAAGGCTACACTTACACTCAAATCCCAAAAATCTGCCCAAAAACACACGCTGAATTTTCAGCTGCGAAGAAGTCATTATTTCACCTGCTGAAAGTGCTCAATAAATTCCAAATAAAATATCACTGCGTTCTACGCGGCGATAGCTTCGAAACAAGTACCTGCACGCCCAAATCGGAGTCCCATAGGCCAAGATATAAATTCCACAAAACGGGCGCGCGAAAACATACAACCACATAACTGTAAAATCTTGCACAGATAAAAAGGAAGATGTATACCTCCGGGAAGATCTCAGGAAATTCCAAAAAAAATACCACGATGATCCCTGCGTCGAGTAGATGAAAAAAGTCTAAAAGCACGTCCTGATCCGAGATTTGTGCGCGAAGATCTCCCCAAAAGAAGCTGCTGCCCTCTCCAAAAACTCACAGCAAGAAGGGTCCCAATGAGCACAAGAAAACACCCCGAAAAACGCAAAATCTGAAAATGTACGAGAAACCCAAAATCGTATCCTCACCTGTTACGAATCCAACGGCGAAGAAATCGCTCAAAAAGATGGTCGGAGTAGGCCGAGGGAGCTCGTGCACGGAAGAGCGACGGAAGAAGCACCGAAGAAAGAGCGTCGCGCCGCGCCAAGAAAATGAGAATCTCGAAAAGCGTGCCCCCAAAAATCCCCAAACTTTGCAGATGGAAGCTATACTGCAAGAGGAACAACTTTGGTGAAGAACTCCTGCCGGTTTGAAGCTCGGAAGTGCCAAAAAAACGAAGAGGAAGGGAGCTCGGGCCTTTAAATAGGCTACAGAAAACAATTGGAGAAATGACGGATGTGTCCTTTTTTTTCCGGGCGCCCGAAAGATTCGGGCTGCTACAGTGTTGGGCCCGGCCCAACACTGTGCAGGCCCGAATCTCCCACGGGCCTCCACGTCGCCCACATCACAGCGGACAGCCGTGCAGGGCCACCCAGCGGGCGACACGTGGCCCACTGAGAGGTCGAAACGTGGCAGCTCCCCGGTCAACGCGCGCCTGACGCGCCCACGTGCGCGTGCCAGCGCCGCCTGCGCACTCTGTCGGGCACGCGTCCCGAGGTGCCTCCAGCCTGCTCCGTGGACCGAGCGTGCAACACCGGACCAACCACACGCCGCCACGTGTCACCCTCCGGTCTACCGTACACCGCGCCTTTTCCCTGTGGACCGCGCCTGCTGCGCCGGCCAACCAGGAGCCGCCACGTGGCCCATGCCCGGTGCACGCCTCCGCGGTGGACCGCGCACCTGCCCGCACCTGCCCACGCGCCAGCACCGCCGCTGCCCGCCGCTGCCCGCCGCCCGCCGGCGGCCGAAACAGTACCAAGCTGCCTCGAAAACCGTGCGCGACATCCGGGCTCCGAAAAATACAAATAAATAGTCAATTTTCATCGTTTTCGCGCGCTGAATCCAAATCCGATGTCCGTTTCTCCAAATTCTCAACCGAAATTTTGCCGAAGGCCCCCGGAAAGCCCACTTGATCCGATTTTCGCGCCGGGTCCATTTCAAAAATCTGGTTTGCCAAATTCCATCTCTAAAAGTTCCCGAAGGCATCCGGAGAGGTGATCTTTTATCCAAACTTCGCCCTGAGTCCAAATTTGACATCCACATCGCGCGAAATCACTTCTAAACACTCGACGGGTCCTCCAAATACATCCGTGATCCCTAATTAAGCCCGAAGTCCACCACTTGTGTCCAAATTGCGCACAAACACTTCCAACACACCACACAAGCCTTCGAAAGCTGCCGAACAACCAGAAAACTCCCCCGTGGGGAAACCAGGTCCTCACAGACCCGAGGTTTGCTTCGCGATTCTGGGGGAGTTTACAGACTACCTTGGGGACTCAGCTCAGATTCAGTACAGCTTTCCACCCAGAGACTGATGGACAGTCAGAGCGGACGATTCAGATCCTTGAGGATATGCTGAGGGCTTGTGTCCTAGATTTCGGCGGTTGATGGATTCGACACTTATCACTGGCTGAGTTTGCGTACAACAACAGTGTAAGACCCGGTTCTCCCTTTGACTTTACCATTCGCCTTTCCTTTTGACGGTTCGACTTAGGGCCTGATTTTGGATTTTTCCCAGGCTGCCCGTCGGGGCTCGCGGACATTTTTAGGCGGTAGGGTTCGCGAAACGGAGCACGGGGACGCGATCGGTTCCGGATTCCGACTCCCGGTTCGTCCAGAATTAATTTTCAAAGTTTTGACCCCCCGGTAAGTGCCCCGGGATCCGTGTTGGATCTGCACGGCTCGGGTTATTTTTAAATTGAAACAAAAGAAAGGGACTTAGGGTTCCTTTTCTTTTGTCCGCCTACTTTTCTCATTTCTTTCATCACGTAGCCGCCGGCAAGGGTGAATCGAGGAAACGGAAGGAGGACGGTCTACCGAGGAGGGAATCCTACCGACGCGGTCTTCTTCCCTCTAGGCGTAACCGAGGACTCGAGCTAGCGGACGATCCCTCTCCCTCCTTCACCTTTGCGCATCGAGGTGAGCATTGTGGCACTCTTGTTTTCCTAGGGTTATCATCTCGAAATTTCCGGGTTGGGGACGTCCGGCGTCGGGGGTGCCGCCATGGGCTAGCGGGAACCGCGGGCGGCGCGCCCGCGCGGCGCTATGCCGCGCGGGGCCGCCGCGGGCGGGGTGCCCGCGCGGGTTGGTGCCGCGCGGGGTCACCCCGCGCCCGCAGGCGGCGCGCCCGCGCGGCGCTATGCCGCGCGGGGCCGCCGCGGGCGGGGTGCCCGCGCGGGTTGGTGCCGCGCGGGGTCACCCCGCAACCGCGGGCGGCGCGCCCGCGCGGCGCTAGGCCGCGCGGGGGCCGCCGCGGGCGGGGTGCCCGCGCGGGCTGGTGCCGCGCGGGGTCACCCCGCACCCGCGGGTATCGCACCCGCGCGGCGCCAGGCCGCGCGGGGCCGCCGCGGGCGGGGTGCCCGCGCGGGCTGGTGCCGCGCGGGGTCACCCCGCACCCGCGGGTATCGCGCCCGCGCGGCGCTAGGCCGCGCGGGGCCGCCGCGGGCGGGGTGCCCGCGCGGGCTGGTGCCGCGCGGGGTCACCCCGCACCCGCGGGTATCGCGCCCGCGCGGCGCTAGGCCGCGCGGGGCCGCCGCGGGCGGGGTGCCCGCGCGGGCTGGTGCCGCGCGGGGTCACCCCGCACCCGCGGGTATCGCGCCCGCGCGCGGCGCTAGGCCGCGCGGGGCCGCCGCGGGCGGGGTGCCCGCGCGGGCTGGTGCCGCGCGGGGTCACCCCGCACCCGCGGGTATCGCGCCCGCGCGACGCTAGGCCGCGCGGGGCCGCCGCGGGCGGGGTGCCCGCGCGGGCTGGTGCCGCGCGGGGTTACCCCGCACCCGCGGGCGGCGCGCCCGCGCGACGCTAGGCCGCGCGGGGGCCGCCGCGGCGGGGCGCCCGCGCGGGCCGGTGCCGCGCGGGGTTGCCCCGCACGCGCGGACGGAGCGCCGCGCGACACTTAACCGCGCGGGGCCGCCCGCAGGTGGGACACCCGCGCGGGCTGGTGCCGCGCGGGACCACGCGCTGGCAGGGTGCACGCCGTACGGGCCGGTGCCGTACGGGGAACTCTGCCACCCGGAGACCGGGGCTACGTCCGCCATCTGGTTTCAGTCGGGGGTCAGTGTGGGTTTCAGATCTCGTAGTTTGACTGACTCTTGTTCTCTCAGGAGTGCGGGACTCTGTAGGCGCGCGGACACGGACGAGTTGAGTTCCGGACGACATACACGAGGTGGGTACATTCCCGGGAACTGTGGGAATAGGATTTTACTGATAGAAATAGTATGTTGGGGCAAGGTGGTTAGTAAGTCTTCTCTCGTTTGTTGAACTAACCCTGTTTTATTATCATTCCATTTTATTATTGATCTGAGGCTCTGGTTTTGCTACACGCACACCGGCGGATTGGCCTCCGCCAGGGTGTGCTTTTCCGGAAAAGTGGTACGTTGACCCGTGTACCCCACGCAATGGTGGCGTTAGGAATGGGGGCCCTCATAGGTGGGGGGTGTGAGCGGTGTCGCCGAGGTAGGTGCTCGGCGGCCGAGGCAGGTGCTCGGCAGGTGGCACCGGGATAGGGGCCCGGTGCGGTGGTCGGGATGGATGCCCGGGTTTTTGTTATGTTACAGGGTGTGACAGTTGTTTGGTGGTGTTCGAGAGAGACGGTTGCTCCGGTTGCCGGGGTTTGCTATGTCTTTAGTCTTTTTGCCTATTTTACTATTTCTAGTCACTGATTATCCACTCCGTGACAGGTTCGTCCAGGGGCGAGTGCTAGGGCACCGGTGAGGCCGCGAGGGTACTTGTCCGTTTTGAGCGACCGCAGACATTGTGACTCTCTTTCCCCTTTTTCGTTTCCTTTATTGTTTCAGATAGTTATTTGTGGATTGCGATACCCCCGTGGGGTCGAAGTGGATGTTGCCCTTTCTTTCTTTAAATTATGCAAGTGAATGTTAGTCTTTTCCTTACTTGGCCTTTTTGAACAACGAAAAGTAAAGAAAACCGTTTGCGAAACCCGATTTTAAAACGTAGGTGTCGTGTGGGCACCGGATTGCAAAACCTTGTGGATTTATGTGGCTTGCGAAATGGCTTTCAAAATTGATGGCGTCGTGTGGGCGTCGCTTTTAAAACTCTGCGTTATTTATCCTTTCAAATCAGTCGGCCTTCTACCTTGCATGTTGTATGTGTATGAACTCTGATTACTGTGGTTAATGCTTGAGATGAATGTATAATGTATTGAGGACGCCGTGCATATACAAAGGAGACTCTGCCCGTTTGTAGAGTAAATTTGTATATGCGGCGGGTCTGGGCACGCGTCGGGGAGCAATGGTTTCAAAAAAAAAATTACGTACACTGTTTTGGGAGCATCGGTGGCTCCCCTTCCGCGCATTTAAACCCCCGGGGCGTGACAGATTAAGATGGTATCAGAGAAAATAAAGTGTTAACCACAATAGTCGGGGCCCAACATCCACGGGGCGCAATGTACTAACTACTGACAACAAAGTGAACGGGGATAGAAAAGTAGAACGCGAGTGCTCGTGGGGGAAGGGGGAAATTAGTGTGTTTTCTTCCTTTAGGGCCGGCGTTTGTGGCATTGTCTTTTGGTTTACGCTAGGAGTAACTGTTCGGTACATGTGTCCAGATCATGGTGAGAACTAGAGCTACCGCCGAGGACACGGGGGCGGACGCAGCGGCATCGGCGACTGCGGAGAACCAACTCCTGAGACAGCAGCTTCGGGAGATGGCGGGACAGTTGGCGACCTTGACGGATCACGTGCGCCAACTAACGCAGCAACAGCAGGCCGCTGCAGCGGCGGCGGTCGCACCGGGCACTTTTTCGGGGCCAACTGCACCGGCGACAGGACCGCCGACGACGGAGGCTGGGGCGGGGGCTGCCCCAACGCAGGTCGCGGCGCCTGAGGTACCGTCAACCCAGCAGACGGCGCCGGAGGTAGCCCCTCCGGCAGCAGCAGCAGGATCGGGGCCGGGGACTTCAGCCAGGGACATCCCCGTGGAGACCGGGGTGAGGCCTTCCACTGTCGTGGCCGCCACTGCCACAGGGGAGGGCTCAGCCCCGCCAACAGAGCGGGAGCGCGTGCGTGCCAACTTAGCAGACTTCAAGAAACACGACCCGCCGACATTTGAGGGGGAGACGACGGACCCCTGGGTAGTAGAGAAGTGGGTGGATTCGATGGAGAAATTGTTTGAGGATCTACTGATGGATGATCACGAGCGGGTTCCCCTGGCCGTCCATTTTCTGGAGGGGAATGCCCGCATTTGGTGGAAGACGGTACGCCCCGACTCCGCAAAGGGTACCGCTCTCCCGTCATGGACCACTTTTAAACAGCAGCTGTTCGGGGCGTTCTTTACGAATAGCGTCAAGAAGCAACTTGAGGATGATCTCAACCACATTAAGCAGGGAACCCGAACAGTGATGGAGTACCAACGGGCGTTCGTGAGGCTGGCGAATTGCGTCCCGTTCGTCATCCGGGACGAGTCCCATAAGGCTCAACTGTTCGTGGATGGACTGAGGACCGACATTTTCCAAGTAGTGGACGCGGCGGATCTGCATACCTTTCAGGCGGTGGTCGACCGGGCCACCATAGTAGAGCGCGGTTTCGCCGTTACGCGCGCTCGAAGGGATGGTCCCCATCAGAACGAAGACAGGAAGCGGACTCAGACCTTTTCAGGGGGAGGCTCCTCCAGCGGGAGTCGGCCCTCTAAGCGGTGGAGGTCCCAACAGAGGAACAGAGGCGCGCAAGGAGGAGGACAACGCTCGGACGATCGGCCCTGCGTGATCTGCGGTGGGGCGCACCGAGTGACGGACTGCTCCCAGAGACAGGACCATTGTTTCCGATGCGGCAAGCAGGGGCACTTCCGCTTCAACTGCCCCCTGAACCAAGGCACTACATCTCCAGCAGCCTCCGCGCCGTCATCCCAGCACGCGGGGCGAGGAAAGGCCCCGATGGCGTCAACTCCCAGACCACCGGCAACCCGACCAGCAGGGGACAGGCCGCCACCATCGGGGGCCGTGTCTACTCAATGAATCAGCAGGAGGCATACCCGTCCGAGCACGTCGTCGCAGGTACCACTCTTGTTTCAGTTTATCGTGCAAGAACCCTTTTTGACACCGGAGCAACTCTCTCTTTTATGTCTGGTGACTTTGCGCTAACCCATGGTTTTGAGACGAGACCGTTGCCCAGTCTAATGTCTGTTCACACCGCGGGAGGAGCCCTGGAGGCCCATAACCTTATACCTTCCTGCCCGATAAAACTGGGGAGACTGTCCTGCCCCTGGGATCTGGTGGTGATTCCCCTGAAGGAATACGACGTGGTGCTAGGGATGGATTGGCTCACAGAGTATCAAGCAGTGATTGACTGTGAGAAGCGCCAGGTGCGGCTGCTTCACCCAGAATTCCCGGAGAACGTGTACTTAGCATACAAGAGCGTCTCCTTTGCATCCGTGATACCAGCATCGCGAGCCAGGAAATTAATTGAGGGCGGGTGCGTGGCCTATTTGGCGTCGGTGGCCCTGGCCACGGAACCCTCTGGAACACTCTCCGACATCCCGGTGGTGAGGGACTTCCCAGATGTCTTTCCGACCGAGTTGCCTGGACTACCCCCCGAGCGAGAGGTCGAGTTTCCAATCGAGCTTCCACCCGGTACCCGACCGATCACGAAGGCCCCCTACAGAATGGCCTTTGCTGAACTAAAGGAACTCAAGGCGCAACTTGAAGACCTTCTGGACAAGGGATTTATCAGACCGAGTGTGTCGCCCTGGGGCGCACCGGTACTCTTCGTGCGGAAGAAAGACGGGAGTTTGCGGCTCTGTATCGACTACCGGGAAATCAATAAGGTCACCGTGAAGAATAAATACCCCTTGCCAAGGATCGATGACCTATTTGATCAGCTACGAGGAGCGACGGTGTTTTCAAAGATTGACTTACAGTCCGGCTACCATCAACTCAGAGTAAAGGATGAGGACATTCCGAAGACGGCCTTCCGGACCCGATATGGTCACTACGAGTTCACCGTAATGCCGTTCGGGCTCACCAACGCCCCCGCGGTATTTATGGACATGATGAACCGAGTTTTCAAGCCCTTCCTAGACCGGTTTGTAGTGGTCTTCATCGACGACATTCTGATCTACTCGCCCAGCGACGAAGAGCACGAGGAGCACCTGCGAGTTGTTCTGCAGACTCTTAGGGAGCAAGAGTTGTACGCCAAACTCAAGAAATGCGAGTTTTGGCTTCGCGAGGTGGGGTTCCTAGGGCACATCATTTCAGCAGCAGGAGTTGCGGTGGATCCTAAGAAAATAGAGGCAGTGACCGACTGGCCCCAACCGACTTCAGTAACAGAGGTCCGCAGCTTTCTGGGCCTTGCAGGATATTATAGACGTTTCGTTGAGGGGTTTTCGAAGATTGCAACTCCCCTGAACCGCCTAACCCGGAAAGGAGTGAAGTTCATTTGGACAGCCCAATGCCAAGACAGTTTTGAGAAACTAAAGGAGCGGTTAACAAGAGCGCCCGTGCTTACTTTACCAACACCCGGGGAAGACTACGAGATTTACTGCGACGCATCACGGACAGGATTGGGGGGAGTACTAATGCAGCAAGGAAAGGTTATCGCCTACGCCTCAAGACAACTCAAGGACTACGAGCAGAACTACCCTACTCACGATTTGGAGCTTGCCGCCGTGGTTTTTGTTCTTAAACTATGGAGGCACTACCTCTATGGTGCGCACTGTAATGTGTTCTCCGACCACCAAAGCCTTAAATACCTTTTCACCCAGAAGGAGTTGAACCTGAGACAGAGGCGGTGGTTGGAGTTACTCAAGGACTATGACTTGACAATCCAGTATCACCCCGGTAAGGCGAATGTTGTGGCTGACGCTTTAAGCAGGAAGGGTCAAACGGCAGAGACTTCGGCAAGCACGATTACACAGCAAGACGGCTTAATCGCAGATTTCGCACGGTTGAAACTGGAGGTTGTACCAGGAGGAACGGTCGAGCGACTTCTGTCCCTTATAGTCGCGCCGACCCTGTTCGAGAGGATTCGAGAAGGCCAAGGTACTGATCCACTACTACAACGAGAGAGGGGTAGGATTTCAACGGAACAGAAGGGAGACTTCACAGTGGGGACTGATGGCACTCTGAGGTTTCGAGGACGGATTTGCGTGCCCGATTCACCGGATTTGAAGAAGGAAATCCTGACCGAGGCGCACTGCGCCCCCTACGCGGCGCACCCCGGGGGCACCAAGATGTACAGGGATCTCAGACAGACCTTTTGGTGGCCAAACCTGAAGCGAGACGTGACGTTGTTTGTTGCACACTGCCTGATTTGCCAGCAAGTGAAAGCCGAGCATCAACGACCGGCGGGGAAATTACAACCACTGCCTGTGCCCGAATGGAAATGGGAGCAAATCACGATGGACTTTGTCACCGGATTTCCCCGTTCGCAGCAAGGACATGACGCGATCTGGGTCGTTGTAGATCGGCTAACGAAGTCCGCTCACTTCTTACCCATCCACACGACCTGGACACGCGATCGATTGGCTCAAGTCTACATCAGCGAGATCGTCAGGCTACACGGGATACCCACGTCTATCACCTCAGATAGAGACACGAGGTTCGTTTCGAACTTCTGGCAGAGTCTACAGCGAGCCCTGGGGACCAAGTTGCATTTCAGCTCAGCCTTCCACCCCCAGACGGATGGACAATCCGAGCGGGTGATCCAAATTCTCGAAGACATGCTCCGGGCTTGCGTACTTGATTTGGGGGACGGATGGTCGCGCTACCTACCCCTCGTAGAGTTTGCTTATAACAACAGCTACCAGGCGAGCATCCGGATGGCGCCGTACGAGGCGTTGTACGGCAGGCGCTGTAGATCCCCGATTGGTTGGGACGATCTGGGGGAGCGAAGATTTTTGGGACCGGACCTGGTGATGGAGACTGAGGAAAAGGTGCGTCTCATCAGGCGGCGGTTGATAACCGCCCAGAGCCGACAAAAGAGTTACGCGGACCAGAGACGCCGCGATTTAGAGTTCCAGGTGGGGGAACACGTGCTACTACGGGTTTCGCCGTCCAAAGGGGTGAAGCGGTTCGGGTTGAGGGGCAAGTTGAGCCCGCGGTATGTGGGGCCGTTCGAGATTCTGGAGCGCATCGGCCCGGTGGCCTACCGCCTCGCCCTGCCGCCCAACCTTGACCGAGTTCACGACGTGTTCCACGTGTCTCTGCTTCGGAAGTATCTTTCCGACCCGTCGCGGGTGCTCGACGTTTCTGCCATTGAACTTAAGGAGGACCTGAGTTTCGAGGAAGTGCCGGTGCGAATCCTGGCACGAGAGGACAAAAAGTTACGAAGCCGGACAATCCCCTACGTGAAGGTGCTCTGGAGCAATCAGGAAGAACGTGAGGCAACTTGGGAACCAGAGTCAAAGATGAGGGAATGCTACCCGGACCTCTTCGCCGCGGGTGAGAGTTGAGTTTCGAGGACGAAACTCGTTTTTAGCGGTGAGTGGTGTAAGACCCGGTTCTCCCTTTGACTTTACCATTCGCCTTTCCTTTTGACGGTTCGACTTAGGGCCTGATTTTGGATTTTTCCCAGGCTGCCCGTCGGGGCTCGCGGACATTTTTAGGCGGTAGGGTTCGCGAAACGGAGCACGGGGACGCGATCGGTTCCGGATTCCGACTCCCGGTTCGTCCAGAATTAATTTTCAAAGTTTTGACCCCCCGGTAAGTGCCCCGGGATCCGTGTTGGATCTGCACGGCTCGGGTTATTTTTAAATTGAAACAAAAGAAAGGGACTTAGGGTTCCTTTTCTTTTGTCCGCCTACTTTTCTCATTTCTTTCATCACGTAGCCGCCGGCAAGGGTGAATCGAGGAAACGGAAGGAGGACGGTCTACCGAGGAGGGAATCCTACCGACGCGGTCTTCTTCCCTCTAGGCGTAACCGAGGACTCGAGCTAGCGGACGATCCCTCTCCCTCCTTCACCTTTGCGCATCGAGGTGAGCATTGTGGCACTCTTGTTTTCCTAGGGTTATCATCTCGAAATTTCCGGGTTGGGGACGTCCGGCGTCGGGGGTGCCGCCATGGGCTAGCGGGAACCGCGGGCGGCGCGCCCGCGCGGCGCTATGCCGCGCGGGGCCGCCGCGGGCGGGGTGCCCGCGCGGGTTGGTGCCGCGCGGGGTCACCCCGCGCCCGCAGGCGGCGCGCCCGCGCGGCGCTATGCCGCGCGGGGCCGCCGCGGGCGGGGTGCCCGCGCGGGTTGGTGCCGCGCGGGGTCACCCCGCAACCGCGGGCGGCGCGCCCGCGCGGCGCTAGGCCGCGCGGGGCCGCCGCGGGCGGGGTGCCCGCGCGGGCTGGTGCCGCGCGGGGTCACCCCGCACCCGCGGGTATCGCACCCGCGCGGCGCCAGGCCGCGCGGGGCCGCCGCGGGCGGGGTGCCCGCGCGGGCTGGTGCCGCGCGGGGTCACCCCGCACCCGCGGGTATCGCGCCCGCGCGGCGCTAGGCCGCGCGGGGCCGCCGCGGGCGGGGTGCCCGCGCGGGCTGGTGCCGCGCGGGGTCACCCCGCACCCGCGGGTATCGCGCCCGCGCGGCGCTAGGCCGCGCGGGGCCGCCGCGGGCGGGGTGCCCGCGCGGGCTGGTGCCGCGCGGGGTCACCCCGCACCCGCGGGTATCGCGCCCCGCGCGGCGCTAGGCCGCGCGGGGCCGCCGCGGGCGGGGTGCCCGCGCGGGCTGGTGCCGCGCGGGGTCACCCCGCACCCGCGGGTATCGCGCCCGCGCGACGCTAGGCCGCGCGGGGCCGCCGCGGGCGGGGTGCCCGCGCGGGCTGGTGCCGCGCGGGGTTACCCCGCACCCGCGGGCGGCGCGCCCGCGCGACGCTAGGCCGCGCGGGGCCGCCGCGGGCGGGGCGCCCGCGCGGGCCGGTGCCGCGCGGGGTTGCCCCGCACGCGCGGACGGAGCGCCGCGCGACACTTAACCGCGCGGGGCCGCCCGCAGGTGGGACACCCGCGCGGGCTGGTGCCGCGCGGGACCACGCGCTGGCAGGGTGCACGCCGTACGGGCCGGTGCCGTACGGGGAACTCTGCCACCCGGAGACCGGGGCTACGTCCGCCATCTGGTTTCAGTCGGGGGTCAGTGTGGGTTTCAGATCTCGTAGTTTGACTGACTCTTGTTCTCTCAGGAGTGCGGGACTCTGTAGGCGCGCGGACACGGACGAGTTGAGTTCCGGACGACATACACGAGGTGGGTACATTCCCGGGAACTGTGGGAATAGGATTTTACTGATAGAAATAGTATGTTGGGGCAAGGTGGTTAGTAAGTCTTCTCTCGTTTGTTGAACTAACCCTGTTTTATTATCATTCCATTTTATTATTGATCTGAGGCTCTGGTTTTGCTACACGCACACCGGCGGATTGGCCTCCGCCAGGGTGTGCTTTTCCGGAAAAGTGGTACGTTGACCCGTGTACCCCACGCAATGGTGGCGTTAGGAATGGGGGCCCTCATAGGTGGGGGGTGTGAGCGGTGTCGCCGAGGTAGGTGCTCGGCGGCCGAGGCAGGTGCTCGGCAGGTGGCACCGGGATAGGGGCCCGGTGCGGTGGTCGGGATGGATGCCCGGGTTTTTGTTATGTTACAGGGTGTGACAGTTGTTGGTGGTGTTCGAGAGAGACGGTTGCTCCGGTTGCCGGGGTTTGCTATGTCTTTAGTCTTTTTGCCTATTTTACTATTTCTAGTCACTGATTATCCACTCCGTGACAGGTTCGTCCAGGGGCGAGTGCTAGGGCACCGGTGAGGCCGCGAGGGTACTTGTCCGTTTTGAGCGACCGCAGACATTGTGACTCTCTTTCCCCTTTTTCGTTTCCTTTATTGTTTCAGATAGTTATTTGTGGATTGCGATACCCCCGTGGGGTCGAAGTGGATGTTGCCCTTTCTTTCTTTAAATTATGCAAGTGAATGTTAGTCTTTTCCTTACTTGGCCTTTTTGAACAACGAAAAGTAAAGAAAACCGTTTGCGAAACCCGATTTTAAAACGTAGGTGTCGTGTGGGCACCGGATTGCAAAACCTTGTGGATTTATGTGGCTTGCGAAATGGCTTTCAAAATTGATGGCGTCGTGTGGGCGTCGCTTTTAAAACTCTGCGTTATTTATCCTTTCAAATCAGTCGGCCTTCTACCTTGCATGTTGTATGTGTATGAACTCTGATTACTGTGGTTAATGCTTGAGATGAATGTATAATGTATTGAGGACGCCGTGCATATACAAAGGAGACTCTGCCCGTTTGTAGAGTAAATTTGTATATGCGGCGGGTCTGGGCACGCGTCGGGGAGCAATGGTTTCAAAAAAAAAAATTACGTACACTGTTTTGGGAGCATCGGTGGCTCCCCTTCCGCGCATTTAAACCCCCGGGGCGTGACAAACAGCTTTCAAGCGAGCATCCAAATGGCTCCGTTTGAAGCGTTGTACGGACGTAAATGTCGATCACCGCTATATTGGAGTGATGTGGAGGAGAGAAGGACTCTGGGACCAGATTTGTTGCTAGAGGTAGAAGAAAAGGTCAGAGTGATTCGACAGCACCTTCAGATCGCTCAGAGTCGACAGAGGAGCTATGCTGATGTTCAGCTACGAGACTTAGAGTTTCAGGTGGGAGATCATGTATTTCTGAAAGTCTCGCCGTCCAAAGGGATAAGGAGGTTTGGCATTCGCGGGAAACTCAATCCCCGATACATTGGACCCTTTGAGGTATTGGAGCGTATCGGGCCAGTTGCTTACCGACTTGCACTTTCCCCGAGACTTGCTGGTGTCCATGATGTGTTCCATGTTTCTACTCTGAGAAGGTACGTCTTCGACCCATCGCACGTCATCGACTTTGCGCCTCTCGAGATCAGCGAGGATTTGAGATATGAGGAGCGCCCACTGCGGATTCTGGATCGAGAGGTGCAAGAATTGCGCAGTCGGGCCATTCCCTATGTGAAGGTCCTTTGGAGCTATCATGATGAGCGCGAGGCGATGTGGGAGCTCGAGTCAGAGATGATGGACGCCTACCCCTACCTATTCGAGGCTCAGGATTGAGGTATGATTTTCGTTTCGAGGACGAAGCTTTTGTTAGTGGGGGAGGATGTAGTGGTCCAGGATTCCGTATAGTTTTTCTCGTGAATCCTTGGTGTGAAACACCTATCATTGGTGTATTAGGCCACAGTGCATCAAAGGGATGCTACGGATGGACACAGTGTGGTATTTACTGTTAGTTTGGCCTTCGGCGGTATTTGCCAAATTTTAGAGAAGGCTTTGGGCCAAACGGAGGCTGTATTTGGATTCAGCACGGAAAAACGCTTGAAAACGGCTATTTACTTATTTATTTTGGAGTCAGGATGCCCAAAAACGGACCCCCGGAAGTTTTCTGCGCAAAATGGTGCACGGGGGGAGCTGTGGACCGGCCGGGGACACGTGGCAGGCTCTTATTGGGCCGGCGCGCCACTCTCGGTCCACGGAAAGGGCCGCCGGTGCACGGTGGACCGGCGAGCCACGTGGCGGTACGCGGTTGGCCCGATGCAGTGCGCTCGGCGCGCGGGGGCAGGCGCGGGCAGCTCGGGCAGGCCGGGCAGTTGTGAGCGTGCGCGGTGCACGGTGGACCGGGGCGCGCCACGTGGCGGCCCCGGATTGGCCGGCCCAAGTGCGCGTGGCGCACGCAGCACCGCGCGGCGGCGGTCGTACGCGCACGTGGGCGGCACACCGGCCGACCGGCGCCGTGTCGGGCGGGGCGGCGCACGCGGCGACACGTGTCGCCGCACCACAGGCGGGCGCCGCCCACCGCGCCGCTAATCACGGGGGACGCGTGGCGCTTCCCCGTTGGGCCCGCATGGCTGCCGCCTGTTTGGCGGACACGTGGCGGGCCCTGGGCCGGGTCGGATGGCCGGTTGGACGCGGCGGGATCCCGTGCGCGAGTTGGGCTGGGCTGGGCCGCACTGTGCGCGCCCGGAAATTCTTGGCCCGGGCCGCACTGTAGCTGCCCGAAAGTGGCCGGGCCGCACTGTAGCAGCCCGAAACTGGGGACATATTGGGAATTTTCCCAATTGTTCTAATGGGCCTATATAAAGGCCTCCCATCCCTTCTTTTTCTCTGTTTTTCGAGAGATAGAGAGAGAACCAGTGAGAGACCATTGAAGAGAAGTTGTTCCCCACTAATTTTTCTACCTCGTGGTGCGTTCCCAGATTTTCTAGAAGTTCGACAGCGGCGATCCGAATTTTACAGTGTGCCTCGTTTTTCCCCCAATCTTGGCCCATTATCGTCGCATTTCAGTCCGAGGAGTCCCCTGCGCAGTACAGGAGTCCTTTTTCGACGATTTCTTCGCCGGTGTGTTCCTAAGAGGTAGGGCTTCATTTTCTGTGTTGGTGGTTTCTCTAGATTCCGATTCCTTGGCACGATTCCCGAGGTGTTTTGACCCCCTCTTTTGCTGTTTGGGTTTTTGGACAGCGGCGACTTCGACGAATTGTTTCTCAGCATAGGAATATCAGATCGAGGCGATTCAAGAGTCGATTTTGGGCTACATTTTGCGAGGAACGCAACCGTGATTTTTTTGAGATTTTTGGAGCTCAAGACAGAGGTGAAATTTCTCATTTTGCGTGCTGATTATAAAAACAGCAAAATCTGTTTTGAGACTTGTAGTTTTTACACCGTGTACACTTATGTGATGTTGTAGGATACTGTTTCAGCTAACGGTGTGCTTAGAGGACAGCGGGTATTTTCTTGGTGTGTGTGCACGCTTTTCGAGGTGGGTGGTTGTTGCTTACCTCATTTTTGACTAACTCACTAGGAGTATTAGAGATCCCCTATTTCAAAACTGATAATCGATATTCCAATTGTGAATTGCATGAGTAGACCCCACAAATTATATGACAGCTCTTTTATATTAAATTGGGACACTATTGTTGAGACAAATGCTATATCCTATTCTCGCATGCAAATGACTTATCATGTTGGGGACATTTAAACCACTTTTTCCAAATAAATATCAAACACTTTTCTTCAGTTTTTAAAGAGGACAATTGCATGCTTATTTGTACATTGCTACACTATCATATTGGGACTTGACTTAGGAGAAACCATGTTTCGTTGTTCTTCTTGTTATCCAGACGCATGTGGCTCAATTTGAGCGGGGTTTTTGCGATAGTGTAGTCGAGGTCATCGAGTCGGGGACGGGTTTGACTCGATTATATATTGTGGGGCATTGTGGTAACCGCGGACTTGAGGCGGTTGGCTAGATGTTGATTATTTTATCAGAGTTTGGACTTATAGGATGTTACGGCGACCGCGGACATTAGGCGGTTGACCGGATGTTCACTTATGCATCAGATTGGGTTTCAGATTTTCCTAGTGGATGGTGTTTCCCACTTGTTGATTACTATTGCATCGGATTGGGGATCAGGGTTACTTTAGTGGATGGATATTTCCCACTTTGATCATAGTCATGATCCAGTCCTGCTATTGTGAGACATTGGTTACAGAGATGCTTGATACAGAGATACTTTACTCGTGTGGGTCGCTCCCCTCGAGTGCCACTCCGGAGTAGGCTTTACACCGTGCCGAGCGTCGGCCACCATGATGAGTTGCGAGTGATGACAGAGCAGGCAGTGCCAGTATTTCCTGGCCCTTTGATTGGGTTTCTTTGGGCAGTTAGCTTTATAGTTGCATATATATATACAGTTATCTTTTGGCACTACATTTAGAGGCATAGTAGTGATAGCTTACTTTTTCAGCAGTCTTTTTTGCATACCACTGTTCTTTCCTTTTTGCCTCTTGTAGTCCTAGTGGGTTTGTCAGCATTTGAGGTTTTACCCACTAGGGGAGGCTACTGGTTTATCTAGTAGTTCTCACCCCCATTGTTGTTTTCTGTCCTTTTCTCCTGTATTTTGCAGAGTCGTCTGTGGGAGCTGCTGGGCCTTCAGCGGCGGATCGAGGTAAGAGGATTGCGAACTAGCTAGATCATCTACCCCGACAGTGAGAGTAGCTGGACTTTTATTGTACCCCTTTTGTATCTCAGACTACATTAGTTTAGTTTTGGGACTGGCTTTAGCTAGCTGGTTGTATATTTATGGTGAGCTGGGAGTATATTGTACTTTTATGTTAGTTTATAGTTTATTTCAGTCTGAGATTACTTTTAGTTCTATTAGTTCAGCTCTGTTTATGCTCTTTTATTGTATATTATCTATCTGAGCAAGTTACCAGCGCTTCGTGTACATGAAAAATTCCGTGTGCATGGCGGATCTGTTGGCGGGCCTGGGTTCTGGTTTACACCCGGGGCGTGATAAGAATTCCTGAGACAAGCTCAACAAAAGGTTGATGAGGAAGACAGGCTGTATTTAAAGAACAAAAAGCTGATGAGATCTTCTACAACAACCAAGCAGTACTCTAGGCGAAAGAGTTCGAGGGGTAGTGGAATTCAGATAAATGAACCCCTCAGGTCTCACTCTCTGCCTAGAGATTCTCCATGGATAGAAAGCCAGCATGCACCATCTGCATCTACACTAAATCCATCGACCTCCAGGAGAGACACTACAGAACCTAATGTATTGTCATCCATTCGCCAAGAACAAAGAAGACTCTCTGCTGAACAAGAAAGATTGTCAAAAGATCTCCAGCATATTTCCTCTGAGCATAAGAAGATAAGAAATAAGTATTCCAAAATCTCAAAGATGCTTAAAGGAATTTTAAGCAAGCTGAATTGTACCAGTTCAGACACTTCGGACTAAGCATGATCTTTTGCTCTTGGGATAATTTTTTTTTTCTCTTTTGCAGGTTTTTTTTTGTTTAGTTCTCAGGTTTTTCTTGTTTTTAAACTTTTAACTCTCCTTGAATTTTGTAATTTTGGCTTGTTTTGTGACAAAAAGGGGGAGAGAGAGAGAACAACAATGAACAACAATGATCAACTATGGTTGTGAACTTTGAACTAACTTTGAACTGTGAAAGGTAAGTAACTTCAACTTTGGTTTTATATTGTGTTTTGATGCATGCCTCAGCTAACTATTCGACTAACTATTTGGGCATGTAATATAACTAACAAGTTGATGTTGACTAACAATTCTATGACATTTGGATTTCTAATGTTTAGAAGATATGTCGATTTCTGATTGTGATCTTATTACATATCTGAATTGTTAAATGTCATGGTGAGTATAAACTCTATCTCTGTGTTTGGTTTTGTATGCTAAAATTCTTCAGGTATCTAACGATTTCGTTTGTCAAGAATGCTTCCTTTTTGCAGAGAGTACAGATGTCTAAGTCTAGAGTCTGTTTTAGGAGTTTATCTCATGTATTTATTTTTATTTGGATCTCCATTGTAAATTTTTATTGTATGGTGATAGCAACAAAAATATCTTTTTGAATTTTCTTGAGTGGATTTGTATTTTGTCACGAAACCGCCAAAGGGGGAGATTGTTAAGGAATTTGTGTTGGCGTATCTCGTGAAATTGGTTAAGTCTTGAAGATTGAAGATGAAGAAGTTTGGATCATTTACCTCAATCTCAAGAAAGAAGAATTCAAAAGGATCAGATACGTTTAACTAAATATTTTTGGTGATCCGAATACTTCTTATAGTGTAGAAACACTTGGTTGAATGTTTGAGTGCATTAAAATCAAAAACTGGACATACTACATGTTCAGGATCCGGATCGGGCATCACAGTCTGTGAGGACCTGGTTTTCCCCGCGGGGAGTTTTCTGGTTGTTCGGCAGCTTTCGAAGGCCTGCGTGGTGTGTTGGAGGTGTTTGTGCGCAATTTGGACACAAGTGGTGGACTTCGGGCTTATAAATGGATCACGGGAGAATTTGGAGGACCCGTCGAGTGTTTAGAAGTGATTTCGCGCGACGCGGATGTCAAATTTGGACTCAGGGCGAAGTTTGGATAAAAGATCACCTCTCCGGATGCCTTCGGAAATTTTTAGTGATGGAATTTGGCAAAATTGATTTTAGAAATGGACCCGGCGCGAAAATCGGATCAAGTGGGCTTTCCGGGGGCCTTCGACAAAATTCCGGATGAGAATTTGGAGAAACGGACATCGGATTTGGATTCAGCGCGCGAAAACGATGAAAATGGACTATTTATTTGCATTTTTCGGAGCTCGGATGTCGCGCACGATTTTCGAGGCAGCTTGGTACTGTTCCGGCCGGCGGCGGCCGGCTGCGGGCGGCGGCGGCGGCGACGCGGACGCAGGCGCGGCGGCGGGCAGGCGCGGGCAGCGCGCAGCGCGCGGGCAGGCGCGCGGGCAGGTGCGCGATCCACAGCGCCTGCGTGCACCGGAGGTTGGACACGTGTCGGCCTGCTGTTGGCGCGGTGTTGTGCACTCGGTGCACCGAGCTGGTGCGCTCGCCTCGGGGCGCGTGCCTAACACTGTGCGCAGGCGGCGCTGGCGCGCGCACGTGCGCGCGCCAGGCGCGCGTTGACGGTTTGCCGGGCCACGTGTCGACGCTGGGGACGGGCCACGTGTCAAGCAGTGACTGGCCCACGTTGCTGTCGCCTGTTCGGCGGGCCCGAATTTCGGGACTCAACCGTCATTTTTTGATTTGTTTTCTGGGCCTATTTAAACGATCCGAGCTGCTTCCTCCTCCTCTTTTCTGCCACTTCCGAGCTTCAAACCGACGGGAGGTCTTCAGCAAAGTTGTTCCTCTCGCAATGTAGCTTCCATCTGCAGAGTTTGGGGATTTTTGGGGGCACGCTTTTCGAGATTCTCATTTTCTTGGCGCGGCGCGACGCTCTTTCTTCGGTGCTTCTTCCGTCGCTCTTCGGTGCACGAGCTCCCCCGGCCTACTCCGACCATCTTTTTGAGCGATTTCTTCGCCGTTGGATTCGCAACAGGTGAGGCTACGATTTTGGTTTACTCATACATTTTCTGGTTTTGCGTTTTTCGAGGAGTTCTACCTTGCTCTCTGAGGACCTTGTTTGCTGTGTGGATTTTTGAGGGCATCAGATTGATGGAATTTTATCTCCGCAACCGGGCATCGGATTGAGACGCTCTTATAGACTTTTTTCATCTACTCGACGCGAGGATCATCGTGGTATTTTTTTTGGAATTTCTTGAGGCCTTTCCGAAGGTATACATCTTCTTTTTTTTATCTGTGCAAGATTTTACAGTTATGTGGTTGTATGTTTTCGCGCGCCCGTATTGTGGAATTTATATCTTGGCCTACGGGACTCCGATTTGGGCGTACAGGTACTTGTTTCGAAGCTATCGACGCGTAGAACACAGGGATATTTTATTTGGAATTTATTGAGCAGTTTCAGCAGGTGAAATATTGGCTTCTTTGCAGCTGAAAATTCAGTGTGTGTTTTTGGGCAGATTTTTGGAAATTGTGTATAACTGTAGCCCTATGTTGTACCCAGGTGGGATTTTGGACTATATTGGACCTATTGGATTGTGAGTTGTTGTTTTCCTGGTTTTCTCAGCTGCATGACTCCGGACAGTTAGCGCCTTCAGGTGGATGGCTTTGCTTTCAGGATCTATGGTCTGTGCACTAATTCTATTGATATAGAATCATGCATGATAGGGATTGGACTTGGTAGCATGCTAGAATTTTGTGTGTTATTATTCCTTGTATCTATCTGTTGATCGTATGATCTCTTCTGCTTCCTTCTACCTGTTAAATATTTGTTCTCTTGGAACCTGACCTAGCACCCCCGTCATATGTTGCATGTGTAACCAGACCATTAGAAAACCCTCACTTGGGCTAGGGTTATTTATGTTTAGACATCCATACTTTATGTTTCATTCCTGGACTTAGTGTTATCCTCGCCCGGGTAGTGGGCCGAGCGGTCGGGACTTCGTTTTAGTGTGGGATGCATTTGCACTCGTGCTTGGGAGTAGAGTGGAGTCTGGTAGGTGTAGTGGATCGCTTGTCTGTATCGGGAACCGTTTGGGGTAAACGGTGGACCCGAGAGATCTTGTTTTTCCCCTGTTTGGATTGTCGCCACTGTGTTCGTGGCAGTAGTTTACTAGTGTTAGCCGGACCTAGAACCCAGAACCCTTTTCGATATACACATGATTTTAGTCTACCAATATTTTCTTCCAAGCATCGAAGGGCTGCTGGAGTCTGTTCTTGTTTGATTGGACAAAGGCATCAGCCCTTCGGGGTTTGGGTAAAACACTTGTTTTCTAACTGTTTTTCTAAAAAGAACTAAAGATCATTAAATATGGATTTCTTCCAGATCAAAATGGTTTTCAATAACAAATGTCACCTTTTTCCTGTAAATCTCCCCACTCGAAAGGATTCGAGTGGTCTGGGTTCTAGGGGCCGTTTCTTTGTCTGGCCGAAAGCCACGGGGGCCGAGCATGGAACCTATTCTTGTTGATAGGGTTATAGGTGCTGGTCTCCCAGAACTTTCGGACCCTGGTTGGTGTCTGCTGCGTGTCGTACCGAGGTTGTCGTGTTCCCGAACTGTAAGGGGGCCGGGAACTTCGATAGGCGGAGCCTAGAGTCTGTTCTTGTTTGATAGGGTTCTTACCACCGGCCTATCGGGTTTTCCAAACCCTTATGGTGTCGGCCCTTCCTGAGTTATCTGTGAGTTTGTTGTCCTGTCGCGGGGAGCCGTTGTGTAGACGGTGATCCCGGGCTGTCGGGTATCTTCTGGCATGTGTTGTTGTGAACCGTCGGGATTGACGGTGGTCCCGGGTCGTTGAGTGTTGTCCGACCAGTTTCGTTAGCCCTGAGTTGTGGGTTAGTCCTGGCTGTGGAGTATCTCCAGCCAGTGTGTTGTGCTTTGAGCTGTTGAGAGGCTAGTGTCTCGTGTTCGTGTGAGCTGATCAGCTGAGTCGTCGTGGTTGCTCCGACCGTTGTGCGAGATGATTGAGGATTCTGAGTCTTTCCGTTCTGAGCGTGAGCGTGGATTATGGACTATAGCCTGCAGTGCCACCTGAGCTCGACAGAGTGCGCGGATACCCTTGTCCTCGTTGGGGTCGCTCCCCTCGAGTGCCACGTCCGGGGTGGGTCTGCACTTTGGTATCGCGACTTGTCGACGCCGTCCCTCTGACTGGGCCAGTTAGTGGCAGTTACGGACGCCGTCCCTCTGACTGGGCCAGTTAGTGGCAGTTACGGACGCAGTCCCTCTGGCTGGGCCTGTCACGCCCCGGGGTCGAAACTGCGACCCGGGCTCGCTAACAGATCCGCCATCTGTACGGAAACTGTCGTACAGACAAAGCGTCTAACTTGCAAAAAGAATCAACTACAGCTAAACAGATATCAGAGCTGAAAGTAAAACTACTAAAAAGCTGAAATCCAAAAACTGTACAACTGAAGATAATACCATATCTAACTCCCAAATACGATCGTATAAAAGTCCTCTAATATATAAAACCCAAAAGGGAGATATCTCCAATAAATACATCAATATACCAGCTCTCAATACACAAATATCCTCATTACAACAGTCTCTCAAAGTGTAAAGTGGAAATACAACTCTATCCTCACTACAAAATCACTCAACATGAAGTCTCAAAATATGCAGGGTACAGCTACTCTCAGAATACATCTGGTAGGGATCTAACATGTGACTCCCTTACCTCGATCAGCAGGATCAGCAACTAATGCAGCAAGAACAGAAGTAGAGGACCCTGGGGAAAAACACCACGACGGGTGTGAGAACTACATCCCAAAGTAGTTCTCAGTGGGTGCCGCCAACAAGCCCGACGGTCTGCCCACTAAGTCCACTAGAGGCAAAAGTAACAGATGCAATACTGGAAAGAAAAGCTGGTAAAATAACTCTACAGCTACTATGCCTCTAACTAGATGCTCAAGGGTGGAATAGAAAGAAATCTGGTATCACTACTAACTCTCAACTCAAATCACCCAATCTACACTGACTGCCACATCGGGTCCAGTCAAACCTGCGCCTACCTACTGCCTGACGTCCACGGAGGAGAGGCCTTACGTAGGACGTCCGTGACTGCCAAGCTGGCCAGCCAGAGGGACTGCATTGACAAGCCGCAAAAGCAAGTAACCCGCCTAGCTCCGGAGTGGCACTCGAGGGGCGCAACCCCACCGAGAAAAGTATCTGCGCATCTATGTCGAGCTCAATGTGGCCCATGCAGGCTATAATCCAAATCCACGATCAACAAGATCGACTGTAATCAAAAGAACCCTGTCTCACTCACTGGCTGGAACACTACACAGCCGAGACCCCCTGTCCCTCAGACAGTAATCAAAAGACACTCTGATCAATAACCCACTATCAGACTCCACTCGGTCCCTCGACACGAGTGTAAATGCACCCCACTAATAACCCTACCCCTCGGCCCCCTATCTGGGCGAGGAACTAAGTCCAGATGAACTAGTGATGACAGTGGAAGTGTCTAAAGCAATAAAGTTACCTAGCCCAAGTTGGAGTTTTCTACTAGTCTGGTTGAACATGCTGCATATGACAGTGGTGCTAGGTCAAGTCCAAAGATAGCAATAAATAAGGATGTGGGGGAAAATAATAAGCAACACATGCTAAACTGAATAAACAAAGAATCCCAACTCATGCTCTCTAACATGCTATATCGGAGGTAAAACAATACATGTATATCCCTATACAGCTAGAATTAGTGTACAGATCGCAAATCTTGAAAGCGAGGCCACCCACCTGACCAGTCGAACTGCCGAAAGTCCTACAGCTGATAATACCCGAAAAATAGCAACTCAAAGTCCAACGGGTCCAGAACTGTCCACAAACGTTCCTGGTACAACACAAAGTTCCAGTTACCCATAAATCCCCAAAATCTGCCGAGAAAAATCACCCTAAAAGTTCAGCTGTAAAGATGCGAATAATCCACCTGCTGAAAGTGCTCAGAAAAATCCAAATAAAATATCCCCACAATCTACGCATCGATAGCTTCGAAACGAATACCTGCACGTCCAATTCCGAGTTTCCTACACTGAGATATAAAATCGGCAAGAGAAACACCCCAAACTAAACTGTATAAAATTCCACAGATAAAACTCGGGAAGAAGAAAGATTTTCACCTTCGAAGCAAACTCAGAAAATTCTGAGAAAAATCCAGGAGATTCCTCGCGAGAAGTAGATGAGAATCGCCTTCTGAATCACCTCGATCCGATGTCGGTGCGCAAAGTTACGGCCAAAACTCTGCGATGCAGCCCAAAACTGCAACTGAACCAAGGGCTCCAAAGATGATGAAATTCACCTGATTTGTAGCAAGATATAGCTTTTCTCTTCAATATGAAAGATGTATATCTCTGAGTCCTAGTGAATTCCCCGCAAAAATCAGCTTAAAATTCCACTTCTTCAATCCTAGGGAGCAAAAACACTGAGCATTGCTCAAAACCACATCCAAAATTTCAGCTGCACACAACAATCTCAAAGATGGCTCAATTTACCTAACTTAGAGTCCAAATTGGAAATTCCACAAAATACAAAAATTGGATCTCTGTAAGTCCTAAAAATTTACCAACAAAAATCAACTTAAAATTCCATTTGTACATCCCAGGAGAGTAAAAACACTAACCTCTGCTCGAAATCCTCCACAGAAAATAAGTATCTCAAAGATAGCTAAATTTACCTAGTTTAGAGCTTCAATTAGGTCTCCTCTTCTACCAAAGTTGTAGATCATGAAGTTGTGAAGAGAACCATGCAAGAATCACCCAAAAATTCCACTCCTACAGTTCTGGAGACCTCCTGGAAGAAAATGTGACGAAGTGGAACCAAAACCAGCAAACCTCAAGCTCCAACAATGGTGGCTTCTTTGATGAAGATGATGAAGATGAAGGTTGCATCATGGACTCCTTAACAGCCAGGAAGTAAAAGATGTCTAAAAGAGTTAACCCCAGCTCCTAATCTTCCTTAGATAGGCTAAACAAACTCAAACCAAGGGGCTTAAGGTGCATAATACTCCATACCAACTCCCCCTCTCGCTCAAATCCCCCCTTGCACCCGATCCGGTGCAAGGGGGGTCGGACAAAACCGTCCGACCAACCCACCTCCCCGCCACGCGGCACGGCCCAGGCCCACGCGCGGCCTCGGGCGCGCGCCACGCGCGCGCATGCATGCGCACGCGGTGCATGGCCGCCCGGTGCACCGCGCGTGCACCGGGCGCCCGCCCAGCCGCATGGACCGGGTGCAGCGCGGCCATGAACCGCGCTGCACCGCCCGGTCCACTGCCGTGTGTTGGGTTATAAGTAAATGGATCTAAATAGGGGAAAAAACACCTAGAGGGGGGTGAATAGGTGTAAACAATAAACACTCAAAAAATCATTGCGCAAATAAACCCAATGCGGAAAAATAAAAGAACACGCAAGATTTTTACGTGGAAAAACTCCAAACCGGAGTAAAAAACCACGGGACCGATAACACGGCGAAATCCACTAGAATTAACACACGTACAAGGTGATATAACGTACTCACAGACGACTCAACCTTTTACCATACGCTCCTAGTAGATCTTCCCGCTCGCTCCACGACGCTTCTCGAATCCACAATCCGCGCCCAACGCTGAATCCACAGCGTCCAACGTCGAGTCCACGACGTCCAACCGAATCCACGGTCTTCACCTAGTGGCACGCTTCGAATCCACGAACGTACCTCGCTCCGAATCCACGAGAGCGGTTGCACCTTGAATCCACAAGGCCACGCGAGTCCACGCGCCGATTTTGGGGTAAATCGTTGTTTGTTTGGGTGGTGATGATCCGCCGAATACTTAGATTAAAGATAGATCGGAAATACCATCTAAGTATTCATTGATTTGATTCTACTCAAAATGTGAGTATGGAAAACCTAGAATCAAATCAATCAATATAGATGAAGAAACATAGAATAAATCTATTGATTTCCTTTCTTCTCTATATATGTGGATTTTTTCTTTTCGGCTATTTTCTTCTGTAATAGCTTATGCCCTAGAAATGAATACAGGGCCTATTTATAGGTTAGAAACCCTAGGAAGAATATACGGATCAAAAACAGCCTTTTCTGGAAAGTTTTACCGACGGCGATCCGGATTGGATTTGGCGATCCGGATTGCAGAAGCACAAAAGACGGTTTCCAGAAAATTGCTTGTTCGGGATCCGGATCGTAGTCCCCGATCCGGATCGTTCATACAGTTTCACCAAACATCACATTCGGGATCCGGATTGCAAATCCTGATCCGGATCGAAAAGCAAAAGGTAAAACCAGTGTTCGGGATCCGGATCAGAAGATGCTGCGATCCGGATTGAACCAGTGTATGAACAAACACCCTTCGGGATCCGGATTGCAAGCCACGATCCGGATCCTGAACATGTCCCATGTCCAGTTTTTGATGTTTAAGCAATTAAAACCTCTTCCAGGTGTTTCTACACTATAAGAAGTATTCGGATCATCAAAATTCTTTAGTTAAACGTACCTGATCCTTTTGAATTCTTCTTTCTTGAGATTGAGGTATACGATCCAAAGTTTCTTCATCTTCAATCTTCAAGACTTAATACATTCACGAAATACGCCAACTCAAATTCCGTAACAATCTCCCCCTTTGGCGGTTTCGTGACAAAACACAAATCCACAAAAGAAAATTCAAAAAGATATTTTTGTTGCTATCACCATACAACAAAAATTTACAAAAGAGATCCAGAAATTAAAAACATGAGATAAACTCCTAGAACAGACTCTAGACTTAGACATCTGTAATCTCTGCACACAGAAAGCATTCTTGACAAACAAAATCGTTAGATACCTCAAGAATTGAAACATACAAAACCAACTACAGAGATAGAGTTTATTCTCATCATGACATTTGAAAAATTCAGATATGTAAGAGAATCATAGTTAAAACCAACATATCTTCTAAGCAGTCAAAAACCAAATGTCAAAGTATGTTAGTCCAACATCAACTTGTTAGTCATATTACATGCCCAAATAGTTAGTCGAATAGTTAGTATAGAGGCATGTCACAAATCACAAAGAAAAACCAAAGTTGAGTTGAGTCATACTTACCTTGATATTCACAATGATATTCACAATCATCACATCATTCATTGTTCAAAGTTCTCTCTAACTCTCTCCCCCTTTTTGTCACAAAACAAAGCCAAAACGTAGCAAGTGCTACAATATGTAAGGAGAGTTAAAAAAAGTTCTATTAATATGCACAAACTGAGAACTAAACTAAAAGTAAGAAGAAAAACTAAGTCCTGAAAACTAAGAACCAAGAACTGCGAACTGCAAGAGAGTAAGATCATAGAAAAAGTGAACAGAAGGTGCTGCTCAGTCTGAAGAATCTGAACTAGTACAACTCAGCTTGCTCAAAATCCCTTTAAGCAAATTCTTAATATTTGAGTACTTTTTCTTGATCTTCTTGTGTTCAGAGGAAATCTGCTGAAGTTCTTTCGATATTCTCTCTTGTGCAGCAGAGAGTCTTTGTTGTTCCTGACGAATCGATTCCAAAGTCTCTGTGTCAGTTGTCCGTGTCTTTGAGTGTGATGGATGCTGTGTAGATGCAGATGGTGCATCCAGTCCCGCAACCCATGGAGATTCAGTTTGCAGAATTCCAGAAAGTGAGCGTGCTCTGGTGAGAGGCCCACTATGCTGACTCGCACTTCTTTGGACATTTCTCCTTCTTGTATACTGTTTGGTTGTTGAGGCAGATTTCATTAGTCTTTTTCCTTTGGTAAATTTCCTGTCCTCCTCATCAATTTTTCGTTGAACATCTTTGAAGAATTCGTCCCATTCTTCCTCATCGTAATCCGAGCTGTCCTCCTTGGCTTCGTTCGTTTTGTCTTGAGTTGAAACACCTGGTTCTTCTTTAACAGATGTGCTCGTGTGCACCAGTAGCAGGATTAACCAGGAGAATGCCATCAGTGCTTTGAGTTTAAGAAAGTGTCCTGTGAAAACCAACTCAAGAACACATGAAAAATCGTCAATTTTGAAAAATTTGAAAAATTGTACCTAGACAATCATAATCATGTAGAGAAGCCAAGAATCAAATTAGTTTTCCAAAAAGAATTTTAAAAATAGATCAATTCCATGATTTTCAAAAATTCCTCTTTTATGCCCTAAACCAGAATTTTTAGAAATCGAAGCCTAAAAACTCGTTTATCTTGAGAAAACCCAGCATAAAAGCAAAACTAATTGACCCAGAGTTCTTATTTCAAAAGAAATTTGATCAAAAACCATTCACAAACGAAAAAGTTCCAAGATTTCAACTCACGTTTGATGAAAAACTGTAAAAACCGAGTTTTGATCAATAAAACTTACTTGAATCCGAAGAACTTTGAGTTTGGAAGCTCCAAGAAGCAAGAAATCTAGAGAGAGAAGCTCTAGAGATTTTAGAACAAAAGATTAGGGTAAAAGAAATCAAATCCTCTTTGTTCTTATAAAAACCCTAGCCGTGATCCGGATCGGATCGAGAATGTGATCCGGATCGGCTACCCGCAGGAAGAATCCTGCGTTCGGGATCCGGATCACTTACCCCGATCCGGATCGGCTTCAACTTTTTCTCCAGAAAAATTTAGAAAAATTCCATAAAATCCAGAAAAAGTATGTAAGCACTTTACCATGTCAACTTTAAACAAAAGACATCGTTTCATACAACAAGAAATAGATTATGCAAAATCTATCAAAAATACCCAAAAATGAAACGAAAATTTACGAAAGTTAAAACACTTAAAGTTGAACAACTTCAATTACATCTATCCTGATCTTATGTGTAATGCCTTTATCAAATCATCAATTTTGGTAAAGAAAATGAAATACCAAGATCAATAGATGTTTGAAATCCCAGATAAGTTAGATAATATATCTAGACAATCTGTTGAAGGAGTGGCTCTTTGAGCATCTTTTATAAAAATCCCACCTTATACCAACCATGAAATACGACTGAGTCAAGTATTTCAATATGAATTTCATCAACAATTTTCAAAACAAAAATTTGCTTTTCATTCATGGAGTATTTTTTTTTTCATTTTCTCCATGTGGTGGTAGTTTTCACACTCCTCATTGGGATGTAACTCTTTCCACATCTTTTGAGCATTTTACATTTCATTGACTCCCCCTCAATTGGCTATCAATTATTTAATATATAAGGTATTCAACCAAACCATTGATCTCGAATTCATACTCGACTAAGCAATCAAATATGATAATGACTATACCAAGAGATCATTGAGAGAGAAATTGACTTTGATCACTTAAAAGATGGTTTAATTAACGTAAATGATCATTGCAACATTGAAATATTATGACATCAAAAGCATAATAAATTTCTAAATGCATAAAAGGATGCAATTAAAGTCAATTATGATTTATGCTCAATTAATGTCCTATGTACAAAACATAGATAAAGAACAAAACAAAAACAAAAACAAAACCTAACCTAAGCAAAGGTTTCAAAAGAGTTTATTTCAAGGAAAGCATGCCAATTGCTTTACGCAAGTGAATAAAACGTTTTTGATCCAAAGGTTTTGTTAAGATATCAGCTAATTGATCCTCAGTTGAAATATATGACAGTTGAAGAATGTTTGATTCAACTAGCTCTCTAAGAAAATGATATCTAAGTTCAATATGTTTTGTTCTAGAGTGCAACACAGGGTTTTTAGAAATGTTAATAGCACTAGTGTTGTCACATAAAATGGTTACCGAAGATGTTGAAATCCGGAAATCGCTCAACACGCTTTTCATCCAAATCAATTGGGTTGAACAACTTCCTGCAGAAATGTACTCCGCTTCGGCAGTCGAGAGTGCTATGCAGTTCTGCTTTTTACTGTGCCATGCAACAAGGCAGTGGCCAAGATAGAAGCATGCACCACTCGTGCTTTTCCGGTCATCCACTGATCCAGCCCAATCGGCATCTGAGTATCCAACAATATCCAAAGTCGTTCCCATAGGATACCAAATTCCGAAATTGATTGTACCTTTGATATATCGGATGATCCGTTTCACCGCTTTCAGGTGAACCTCCTTCGGTGCTGATTGATATCTCGCACAAATCCCAACACTGAAGGATATATCCGGGCGACTAGCCGTGAGATATAGTAGACTTCCAATCATACTGCGATACAGTTTCTCGTCTACATTCTCACTTTGTGATTCACTTCCAAGTCCCTTATGGCTAGTTCCCATTGGAGTCGGAAAATCCTTAGAATTTTCAAGATCAAACTTTTTGACCAACTCCAGTGCATACTTGGATTGACACAAGTGAATTCCTTCATCGTTTTGTTTAACTTGTAATCCAAGAAAATAAGTCAATTCGCCCATCATGGACATCTCAAATTCGCTTTCCATGGTCTCCGCGAATTTAGAAGCATCATTATCTCTTGTTGCTCCAAAAACAATGTCATCGACATAGATTTGAGCAACTATGAAATTGTTTTGATAATGCTTCACAAAGAGAGTCCTGTCAGCTCCCCCTCGAGTGTAGCCCTTTTCCAAAAGGTGCTTTGTCAACCTTTCGTACCATGCTCGCGGTGCTTGTTTCAGACCGTAAAGAGCCTTTTTCAGACGAAAAACATGGTTAGGTAGTTTATGATCCACAAAACCTTTCGGTTGAGCCACATAAACTTCCTCATTTAAAAACCCATTTAAAAAGGCGCTCTTAACGTCCATTTGAAATAATTTGATTTTAAAATGACAAGCAATCGCAAACAATATACGAATGGACTCGAGTCTAGCTACAGGGGCGAAAGTTTCATCAAAGTCTATACCTTCTACTTGAGAGTAGCCTTGAGCAACTAACCTTGCTTTGTTCCTGATGATAGTACCTTCTTCATTTTTCTTGTTCTTGAAGATCCATTTGGTACCTATCACATTGTGTTGCTTCGGAGGCTTCGTTAATTCCCAGACTTTGTTTCGCTCGAATTGATGGAGCTCTTCCTGCATTGCTTTAATCCAGTAGTCATCTTGGAGAGCTTCATCAACATTCCTTGGTTCGATTTGAGATACATAGCATGCAAATCCGCAAACCAATTGTCTCCGTGTTCTAACTCCTTCTTGTGGATCTCCAATGATGTTCGATTCAGGGTGATCCTTGGAGATGCGTAACGTTTGAGGTAGAGGAGTAGGCGGAGGTACACGAGATGATTCCTGCACATCAGATAACTTGAAGAACCGTTAGATGCATCATTATTATCGAAAGAATTGTTAGAAGAAGATGCATTAGCAGGTGTATCATCATCAAGAGAGATATCGAGGGTAGATTTTTCAGATTCAAAGTGAAAAGCTTCATCTACCTTAACATTTATCGATTCTACGATCGTCTTAGATTCTAAGTTAAAAACTCGATATGCTCTGCTGTTTGTAGAATAACCTAAGAAAATCCCTTCGTCACTTCGAGAGTCAAATTTTCCAAGATTCTCACGATCACGTAAAATAAAACACCGACTCCCAAAGATACGAAAATATTTGATGTTAGGTTTTCTACAAAACCAAAGTTCATATGGTGTATTCAATGTCCCCGGGCGCAAATACACGCGATTAATAACATAAACAGCAGTGTTCACCGCTTCAGCCCAAAAATAAAAAGGTAAGTTCCGGCTGTGAAGCATAACACGTGCCATTTCCTGTACGACCCTGTTTTTGCGCTCGACTACACCATTTTGTTGAGGTGTGTAAGGTGCAGAGAATTCATGTTTAATGCCATTAGAAGTGCAAAAATCAATGAATTTGGAATTTATGAATTCCCCACCTCTATCACTCCTAACTCGAGTAATCCTTTCATTCTTTTCAATCATAATACGATTGCAGATTTCGAGAAAAGAATCAAAGGTATCAGCTTTTTCTTTTAAGAAAGCTACCCAAGTATATCTAGAAAATCATCAACCAATAAGAAAATATACCATTTACCTCCCAGAGATGGTTGACGAGTTGGCCCCATTAAGTCCATATGCAAAAGTTCCAAAGGCCGTTTTGTACCTATGTGGTTCAAGTTCTTGTGTGCAGTCCTAGACTGTTTTCCCTTTTGGCAACCGCCACACACAAGGTTTTGTTCAAAAGAAAGTTTCGGAACCCCCTTGACCACATCTTTGTTTGAAATTCTAGCAAGTTCCTTAAAGTTTATGTGACCTAGCCTTTCATGCCAAAGTGTTTCATTTTTCAAAGATGCTAGGTTACATTTTTCAGAAATCTTAGAGGAACTACATAACAATTGTTTTCTGATCTAACCCCCTTTAAAAAGAAAGCATGGTTCATGTCAGTTACAGTGCATTTATCAGATGAAAAATTAACTGAATAACCACTATCACAAAGTTGACTTATGCTTATGAGGTTAGTCTTAAGGCCATGAACAAATAACACATTATCTAGAACCGGGCCATCTGGAATAGCTACCGTTCCCTTTCCAACAATTTTGGAAGACCGACCATCTCCGAAAACAACAAGTCCTCCGGAGTTTTTCTCAAATGTTTGAAAACAGTTTTTATCACCGGTCATATGACGGGAACACCCGCTATCCAGGTACCAAGACGAACTATCATATGCATGCAAGGAAACATTGGTAGCAAGACAAGGGAAAATTTCACCTTTGCGCACCCAAACCTTTTTGGAATGCGTCGGTAATGATCGTGAAGTTGATTTCCTAGGTGAGAGCGTCTTGCTTGAAGAATTGCTGCTCCTTGATGATGTCGTCTTGAGCGGTGTACTACCAAGGCTCTTTTCCTTCAATGAATTGCAGTTGATTTTCGAGGAATAGCCCTTTTGGTAGTCATTGCAAGAGGTGCTTGAGGTGTGCGTTTGGCTTCCGTCTTGCAATTTCTCCTTATGTGCCCTGAAATGCCACAACGAAAACATACCTTGATTCTTGTCGATTCCGAGGAGGATGTAGTAGGTTTGTTGTCGTTGCTTGTCGTGAATTCCGGTGTCGGAGGAGGAGATACCGACTGAGGCACAAATACTGTACCACTCGAACTTGGAATGTCTCCAGTTTGAGTGTATCCGAGGCCGAACTTATTTCTTTGACCAAGACCAAGAAGTCTGTCCAACTTACTCCTTCCAGAAGAAAATCTCTTTAAGTCATCCTTCAGTTGGCGTATGGTCTCCGTCATTTCCAATTTTTCCTGTCGAGCCTCGCCGTTGAGCTTCAAGAAGTAATTCGCTTTGTTCACCATATCCATATAATTCTTCTCGAGTTGCTCATTGGACTCTTGAAGGGAAACATTTGTCTTAATCAGATTATCCCTTTCCACTTCAAGATCGGTTGAGAGAGAGGTTACCCTTTTTACTTCTTCTTCAAGATCCTGCAATCTCCCTTTCAACCCCTTGTTTTGCTTAGCCAGTTTCTTTGAATCCCTCAAAAGCTTATGGTAGGCTAAAGCAAAATCTTCACCTTCCGAATCATCTGATTCATCGTCCGTTGCAATCTTTTCAACAGTGGAGTTGGACAGTGAGTCGGATGTACTTGCCATTAAGCACATGAAGGGTGAAGATGTAGTGGACGCGTGGAAAGCTGTCGCGTTGTCTTCTTCATCACTTGAGGATGACTCATTTGACGTGGAGTTGTCATCCCAAGTAACGACTTGCATCGCTTTCTTCTTTGCCGGATTCTTGTTGGGACATTCCGTTGCAATGTGGCCGTAGCCTCGACATTTGAAGCACTGAACTTGTCCCTCTGAACTTTTCTTATCCTTTGAGAAGTTCTCTTGCTTTCTTGACTTGTAACTTGAAGAACCCTTGCCTTTCTTCGACTTTCCGAAGGATGGAGTTTTGCTTGAATTTCCCCTTCGAAAGTTGCGGCGAAACTTCCTTGTCAAGAGAGCGAGCTGCTTCTCAAAGTCCTCCATAGAAAGGTTCTCGTCGTCGTCCGAGGAGGATGAATCCGCGTCTTCTTCTTTAGTTGATTTCAATGCGTAACCTGAAGACTTAGAAGAGGATGCCTTTCCAGAAGAATAGTTAGTAGGAAATGTCATTTCATAAGTTTGTAAAGCACCTACTAATTCTTCTACACGCATTTCGTCCGGGTGTTTAATTGTTTCAATGGCTGCGACCTTCGGGCGAAATCGTTCAGGAAGAGTTCTTAGAATTTTTCTTACAACTTTAAATTCTGGAATCTTCTCTCCCAAGTTAGCACATGAGTTTACGATGTCTTGCAATCGTGTGTAATAGTCAGTGAAAGATTCATTCTCTGCCATAGAGATAGAGTCAAACTTGCTCGTAAGCATTTGCAGTTTCTGAATCTTCACTAGGTTAGTTCCCTCATGCGTAACTTGAAGAACATCCCAGATTTCTTTCGCAGTCTCACATGCCGAGACGCGAGAGAACTCAGTTTGTGACAAAGCATTAAATAGAGCATTAATTCCTTTGCCATTGTAAGAAGATAAGTCTATCTCTTCCTTGGTCCATTTCGACCTAGGTTTTAAGGTGCGAACATCATCTAAAATTTCAGTTGGATTAGACCATCCTAATTCAATTGATTGCCACACCCTTTCGTCGATGGAAATTAAAAAGGCTTTCATCCGTACTTTCCAGTACGCATAATTTGTTCCATCAAAGAAAGGGGGTCGATTGATGTTTCCACCTTCAACCATTGTTTACAACCCTATTCCCGCTCTGATACCACTTGTTGGGTTATAAGTAATTGGATCTAAATAGGGGAAAAAACACCTAGAGGGGGGTGAATAGGTGTAAACAATAAACACTCAAAAAATCATTGCGCAATAAAACCCAATGCGGAAAAATAAAAGAACACGCAAGATTTTTACGTGGAAAAACTCCAAACCGGAGTAAAAAACCACGGGACCGATAACACGGCGAAATCCACTAGAATTAACACACGTACAAGGTGATATAACGTACTCACAGACGACTCAACCTTTTACCATACGCTCCTAGTAGATCTTCCCGCTCGCTCCACGACGCTTCTCGAATCCACGATCCGCGCCCAACGCTGAATCCACAGCGTCCAACGTCGAGTCCACGACGTCCGACCGAATCCACGGTCTTCACCCAATGGCACGCTTCGAATCCACGAACGTACCTCGCTCCGAATCCACGAGAGCGGTTGCACCTTGAATCCACAAGGCCACGCGAGTCCACGCGCCGATTTTGGGTAAATCGTTGTTTGTTTGGGTGGTGATGATCCGCCGAATACTTAGATTAAAGATAGATCGGAAATACCATCTAAGTATTCATTGATTTGATTCTACTCAAAATGTGAGTATGGAAAACCTAGAATCAAATCAATCAATATAGATGAAGAAACATAGAATAAATCTATTGATTTCCTTTCTTCTCTATATGTGGATTTTTTCTTTTCGGCTATTTTTTCTATAATCGCGGATGCCCTAGAAATGAATATAGGGCCTATTTATAGGTTAGAAACCCTTGGAAGAAGATAGGATCAAAAACAGCCTTTTCTGGAAATTTTACCGACGGCGATCCGGATTGGAATTGGCGATCCGGATTGCAGAACAGAAAGACGGTTTCCAGAAAAACACACGTTCGGGATCCGGATCATAATCCCCGATCCGGATCGTTCATACAGTTTCACCAAACATCACATTCGGGATCCGGATTGCAAATCCTGATCCGGATCGAAAAGCAAAAGGTAAAACCAGTGTTCGGGATCCGGATCAAAAGATGCTGCGATCCGGATTGAACCAGTGTATGAACAAACACCCTTCGGGATCCGGATTGCAAGCCTCGATCCGGATCCTGAACATGTCCCATGTCCAGTTTTTGATGTTTAAGCAATTAAAACCTCTTCCAGGTGTTTCTACTCTATAAGAAGTATTCGGATCATCAAAATTCTTTAGTTAAACGTACCTGATCCTTTTGAATTCTTCTTTCTTGAGATTGAGGTATACGATCCAAAGTTTCTTCATCTTCAATCTTCAAGACTTAATACATTCACGAAATACGCCAACTCAAATTCCGTAACACACCGGCTCGCAGCAACCCTCCTGCACCGGGTGCACGACTCACCCCATGCACCGCGCTGCACCCGCCGGTGCATGGCTCGTGAGCCAGCCGCCGTGAGCCCAGTCCACACCCCCAGCAACACCAAGAACTCCATTTTAAGCCCAAAAAATCCAGTAAAAGTGTATTTCGCACCGTTTTTCCGCGCTGAGTCCAAATCAACAAACCGATTTGCCAAATTCCAACTCTAAAAATTCCCGAAGGCAACCGGAGAGGTAATCCTTTATCCAAACTTCGCTCGGAGTCCAAATTTGACATCTAAAACGTGCGAAACCACCTCTAAACACTCGACGGGTCCTCCAATTACCCACGCAATCCATTTTTAAACCCGAAGTCCACCACTTGCGTCTAAATTGCTCGCAAACACCACCGACACACCACGCAGACCTCCAGTGATGCAACTAAATTCCAAATTGCATCCCAAATCCATTTCTCGGGCCCGACAGGCGCACAAACACTCCCAACGGCCACTAAAGGCTGCCCAACAACCTGCAAACCCTACACGGGGAATTCTGGGACCTCACACACCACACACAAGCTTTTCTTTGAAATTTAGTTTAGGAACACCTCTAACTATGTCTTTGTTAGATATTCTAGATAGTTCCTTAAAGTTAATGTGACCTAGTCTTTCATACCAAAGTGTTTCATTATCAAGTGACACTAGGTTACAATTTTGACTTGTTTTACCAGAAACTACATAGCAATTGTTCTGTGACCTAACCCCTTTTAAAATGAAAGAATAATTTTTATCAGTTACAAGACATTCTACAGAAGAAAAATTAACTGAAAAACCATCATCACAAAGTTGGCTAATGCTTATGAGGTTAGTCTTAAGGCCTTCAACAAACAAAACATTGTTCAAAGCCGGGCCATCTGGAATAGCAATGGTTCCTTTGCCAACAATTTTTGAAGATCGTCCATCTCCAGAAACTACATGTCCTCCAGAGGTTTTCTCAAGGGTTTGAAAAATATTTTTATCTCCGGTCATGTGGCATGAGCAACCACTATCCAGATACCAAGACGAATTGTCATACGCATTAAATGATGTATGAATGACAAGACAAGGGAAGAATTCACCTTTGCGCACCCAAACCTTACGAGTTTTGGAGTACGTCGGCAATGGTCGTGGCATTGTTCTCCTTGGTGAATGCGTCTTGTTTGGTTGATCACTTTTCTTTGGAATCCATGATGACGTCGTCTTGTGGGGTGTACTACCAAAGTTTTTTACCTTTTAGAGATTCATTTTCGATTTCCGGGGGATGAACTTGTTGGTAGTTGTTGCAAGAGGTGCTTGACTTGTTCGTTTGGCTTCATTCTTGCAATTTTGTCTTATGTGCCCTGCAAAACCACAACGAAAACATACCTTTGTGCATGTTGAACCTGAAGTAGATGAGGTAGTCTTGTTCACGTTGGATGTAGTGATTTTCGTCAGAGGAGGAGAAGCCGACTGGGGCAAAAAAACCGTTCCACTCGAACTTTGATCATTGCTGGTTCGAGTGTATCCAAGACCCAATCGATTCGTTTGACCGAGACCAAGCAACTTGTCCAACTTGCTCCTTCCAGAAGAGAATCGCTTCAGATCTTCCTTAAGTTGAAGTATGGTCTTAGTCATTTCCAATTTTTCTTGTTGAGCCTCGGAGTAGAGCATCAAGAAGTAGTTAGCTTTATCCACCAATTTAATGTGCTCCTTCTCGAAATGCTCGTTCTTCTCTCGAAGGGAAACATTGATTTTATCCAAGTTATCCTTTTCCTCTTCAAGAGCATTTGAGAGAGAAGTTGCATCTTTAGATTGTTTTGCAATCTTCTTCTCAAACTCTTGTTTTGCTTTGCCAATTTCCTTGAATCTTTCAATAACTTATGGTAGGCAAAAACAAAGGCTTCACCTTCGGAATCACTTGGTTCATCGTCCGTTGCATTCTTTTCATCCAAGGAGTTGGATAATGAACTAGAGGAAATCGCTGAAAAGCACATGTAAGGTGAAGTTGTGGACGCGTGGAATGCTGTGGCATTATTGTCCTCATCACTGGAAGATGACTCATTGGAAGTGGAAGTGTCATCCCAAGTGACGGCTTGCATAGCCTTCTTCTTTGACGGATTCTTGTTGGGACACTCCGTTGAGATATGGTAACCTCGGCACTTGAAGCACTGAATTTGTCCCTCAGAGTTCTTCAAGAACCCTCTTGCTTTCTTGACTTAAAACTTGAAGATCCTTTGCCTTTCTTGGACCTAGCGAAGGATGAGGATTTACTTGAATTTTCCCTTCGAAAGTTTCGGCGAAATTTCCTTGTCAAGAGTGCAAGTTGTTTCTCGAAATCCTCCATTGATATATTCTCATCAGCGTCTAAGGAGGATGAATCCGCGTCTTCTTCCTTTGTTGATTTCAAAGCAAAACCTGAAGACTTAGAAGAAGAGGAAGGCTTTCCAGAAGAATAGTTAGTAGGAAAAGTCATTTCATACGTTTGAAGTGCACCAACTAATTCTTCTACTTTGATTTTGTCCGGGTGTTTTACTGTTTTAATGGCTGCGACCTTAGGGTGAAATCTTTCAGAAAGAGTTCTCAAAATCTTTCTTACAACTTTAGATTCTGAAATTTTCTCTCCCAAGTTAGCACATATATTCACGATATCTTGCAATCGTGTGTAATAATCTGTGAAAGATTCATTTTCTGCCATAAAAATTGAGTCAAATTTGCTCGTAAGCATTTGCAGTTTTTGAATCTTCACCAAACTTGTTCCCTCATGTGTAACTTGTAGAGTATCCCAGATTTCTTTCGTAGTCTCACATGCCGAGTGTCACGCCCCCGGGGGTTTTTGAGTCAATTAAAGCGGAAAATTGCGTGTCTATTTTTTTTTTTTCTTAAAAAGGTAATGTAAACCTCATCCCCGGTGCGTGCCAGACCGCCACATACACAAATTCTCTCCGCCAACGGACGGAGTCTCCTTTGTATATGTACGGCGTCTCATTTACAACATGCAATTCAATTACAACATCGAACTTCAACCAACAACCTCAACATCAACCACCAACCATACAGTAGACATACATCACCATGCAAAACCAGTTTATAAAGCGGCGTCAACGTTTGGAAAGG
Source organism: Tillandsia fasciculata (assembly GCA_029168755.2). NCBI lineage: Eukaryota > Viridiplantae > Streptophyta > Magnoliopsida > Poales > Bromeliaceae > Tillandsia > Tillandsia fasciculata. Next base: position 94,856 of record JAQOTM010000687.1, read on the forward strand.
ATAAAACCCAGCGTTTGTAAAATCTGTGCCCATACGGCACTTCGTTTTGAGAAAACATTTTCGCAACCAATTAGTTTATCATGAAAACGTGCCGCGTAAGAAAAACACCACTAAAAGTATCAGAAGCATAAGGGTACATCTCATCCACAGAGCTAACTAATACATGTCCACAACTAAAGTAATCCACAAGCAAATTAACTACTTAAAGCGTAAAGGAAAATGAGATAAAAACCAAGAGTCCTGACTACGGTCCTCGGGACGCAGTCTCACCGCCATCCCGGCTAACGCACCTAGGAATACCTGTCACGGAGTGGGTAAAGTCAGTGACAAACAAAGTAGATGTCTATAATATCAAAGAAGGAAAAACGAACCGAATAACCCGAGTACACCGAAACCTTTCGTTAAACCCCCGTGCATATTTTAAACTGGGCACCAACCCCAGATTATCAGTTAAATTGGGCACCGACCCCAATTTATTTATTAAGTTGGGCACCAACCCCAGAGTACCTGTCGGAGAGACTAAAGTCTCCCCTCGTGCACAGTCACCTTTTTGATGCTTTTACCCCCTTTTCGCGGTGCTGGCGTGCTGTACCAGCTGGCGCGAGGAGGTCCTCACGGCTCCCACCCCTTTGTGAGGCACACGGGTCAAAAAGACCACTCTTCCGGAAAAGTACACCCATGCGGAGGCCAATCCGCCTGTGTACGTGCAGCATCCGAAACCGGATTTGCCGAGATCGGCGTGTAGTGAGCACCGCGACCGCAGCCGCTTCAATTGTTAGATAAAATATAATTATGCGAAAGGTTAAACTGTCCATCTACTTTGTTAGGTAAATTGAGAGCAATTTTAATGACGATAGATGCACTTACTGCACTTGTTGCACTTATAGCAACCGTACCCACCTTGTTGGAGAGCAATCGGAACACCTGTATCCTTCGCGCTCTCCCGCTGCACCCCTGGACCTAAAGAAAGTCCGCAAGGATAATTATAGTCACAAACGTGTACTAACATCCCAAAACAAAAGACCCAATTTACTCCTTTTGACGGAAAAGTCCAACACGGTCCGGTTCGCCGAAAACCGGAACCCAAAACCGCTAACGGAAATCTAACAAAACCCAATCTCTCAACCAGTAGCCAACTCGGGGCGTCAACGGTCCAGCCGAGAAGCCCTGACGACGAAAAGATGAGAGAAAGACCCGACGGCGCGCCCCCGACAATTTCGTCTAGGCGCGGAGCGTCGGCGAAAATGACACCCAACAAAATAAAAAAGTGACCAAGAAGGTCCAAGGCGGCCATGACATGAAAGCCACGGAAATAACGATCCCAACGGCGAAAACCGCGCTCAAAACGGTGGAAAAACGGACAAAAACGGAGCAAAAGAATTCCGGGCTGTCGGTTGGTGCACGGGGCAACCGTGGGCCGGGTTTACGGTTCAGTGGAGGCGGCGGCATGCGCCGGGTGCACGCAGGGAGCGTGCACCGGGCGGTTTGGGCCGGGCCGGTGCACGCTCAAGGCGTGCACCGGGTTCAGGAATTCGGGTGCGGAGGCATGCGCCGGGTGCACGCCTAGCGCGTGCACCGCGCAGGCCGGTGCACGGCTGTGTGCACCGGGCCCGTGGATTCCTCGCCGCGGGGCGTGCACCGGGTGCACGCCCCGGCCCGTGGACCGCGCTGTACGGATTGCTACAGTAAACCCTAATTTCGCCGTTTTCGCGCCGTTTTCGCTCCCGTTTCGCGATTTCTTCTCCGTTTTCGCTCCCGTGCGATCCCGGCGACGACCCCGTGACCATGGTAACGACGGCGGCGGCCTCCCGTCTAACAACGGCGGCGGCGGCCTCCCGTTAACCCACTATGTTCCGACGAAGTCGCCCCAAAAATTCCCGAAAAATTTTCGGTAAATTCCCGGTAAATCTAATGGCTAAACCGACGACCGACGAACAACCACAACGTCGATCGGAGGTCCGCCAAAAAGAAACCGATTAAAAACCATCGACTAACATCGATACAAAAACACCGAACACCCCCAATCAAGAACAAGAAAGACGCGGATCAAAACCCGACGAAAATCCGTGAACGATGTTCCGATTAAAATAACCTTACAAGAACACGGAAAAACCCCGATTAATTCTACAAAAAGATTAACGACCACTAACCTCAATCTACCGGAATTAAAGAACCGATCTTGTTTCCTTTTGGCGTTGGAGACCCGGATCCGCTCCCCGTAGACGATGACGTCTCGTTCTCCGATCTCCGGCACGTGAATCGGGGCGATCGGGTTCCTCCGCTTCCTCCTTCTTTTCCTCTTTTCTCCTCCGGTTAGGGTCTCGTCTTTTTCCTTTTTCCCTTTTCTTTCTCTCCTCACCGGTTAGGGTTTTTAATTTCTTTTCTTTTCTACGGATAACGGGGATTGTTTAAATATCCCCTTTTATTTAATCATTTATTTTATTATTATTATTTTTTTTTTTTCCTTTTTATTTCATACGGTACGTAAAAAGGAAAAACCCGCAAATATCCGGATTTTATCTCTTATCCAATCCACGAGATAAAATCCCACCCTTTAAAATCCTGGCCACCGATTATTTAATTTACTTAATTAAATAATCACGGGAAATCAATTCCCAATTGGATTTAAATTATCGGTTATTTAAATTTCCAATTTTTAAATCCCGGTCACCGATTATTTAATCCCCTTCATTAAATAATCTTGGGGAAATAAATTCCCAAATTTAAATCCTGGTTACCGATTATTTAATCACCTTTATTAAATAATCTTGGGGAAATAAATTCCCAATTTAAATATCTGGATTTTATCTCTTATCCAATCCACGAGATAAAATCCCACCAATTTAAATCCTTTAATTCGTTCGTAAGAGAATCCAAACTCCCCTTATCGGATAATTAATTAATTAATTAATTAATTATCCCCTACGAGATAACCCACCTTATCTCTAACGGGTGCAAGATATTTTGCACGGATTCCGATGCGTGACTAGTTGCCGTATCACTTAGGGTCCCGTTTCGGGAGATCCCGACATCGGATTTCGAATCCGATCGCACCGTCGGTCATCATTTTCCGCGCTCTATCGCAGAAAAATACACGCACCCCGCCCGGCCGACTTTTGAAAATTAAATAATTTTATTTCGCTTAAGGCTTAAGCAATTACATGTGAGTTCAAAAATACCCCTAAGGGTCGGATCACTACACCACTCACACTTTATAAAAAGTTTCGTCCCGAAACTTAAGTACAACCCTTACTTAAACAATTCAGGAAAACATTCCCTCATCTTCGCTTCCAGTTCCCACGTCGCCTCGCGCTCTTCGTGGTTGCTCCACTGGACCTTCACATAAGGGATTGTTCGGTTGCGCAACTTCTTGTCCTCTCTTGCCAAGATCCGCACCGGCGTCTCCTCGACGCTTAAATCCTCTCGCAACTCAATGGTGGAGGCATCCAAGGCATGAGAGGGGTCAGCCAGGTACTTCCGGAGCATTGAGACATGGAACACGTTGTGGACTCGTTCGAGGTTCGGTGGCAGGGCTAACCGGTATGCCACCGGTCCTACGCGCTCCAGGATTTCGAACGGTCCCACGTACCTCGGGCTTAGCTTTCCCTTTATGCCGAAACGTCGGTTTCCTTTGGAGGGTGAAACCCGGAGTAGCACATGCTCACCCACCATGAACTCTAAGTCTCGGCGTCTGTTGTCCGCGTAGCTTTTCTGTCTGCTTTGGGCGGTCAGTAGTCTTTGCCTAATCAGTCGCACCTTTGCTTCGGTCTCCTCCACCAAATCTGGGCCCAGAAACTTACGCTCACCCAAGTCGTCCCAGCATATTGGAGACCGACAGCGGCGCCCGTACAGGGCCTCGTATGGCGCCATCTGAATGCTGGCCTGATAACTGTTATTGTAGGCAAATTCCACCAGGGGCAAACACCGTGCCCACCCTTCGCCCAAGTCCAGAACGCATGCTCGAAGCATGTCCTCCACGATCTGTATCACCCGCTCTGATTGTCCATCGGTTTGCGGGTGAAAAGCCGTACTGAAGTGCAACTTGGTCCCCATTGCTCGTTGCAGGCTTCGCCAAAAGTTTGACACAAAACGTGTGTCTCTGTCCGACGTGATGGATGTCGGTACTCCGTGCAACCTTACTATCTCATCGATGTACGTTTGTGCCAGTCGTTCCCGGGTCCATGTCGTGTGTATGGGCAGAAAGTGGGCCGATTTCGTCAAACGGTCCACAATCACCCATATTGCATCGTGTCCCTGTGGCGATCTCGGGAATCCGGTCACGAAATCCATGGTAATCATGTCCCATTTCCACTCGGGCACTGGTAAAGGTTGCAATTTTCCTGCCGGCCGTTGATGTTCGGCCTTCACCCGTTGGCACACCAGGCAGTGTGCCACAAATCGAGTCACGTCTCCCTTCATTTTGGGCCACCAGAAGGTCTGTTTGACGTCCTTGTACATCTTTGTTCCCCCGGGATGCGCCGCATACGGGGCGGTATGCGCCTCCCGTAGGATTTCCTCTTTGAGTTCTGGCAGATCCGGTACGCAGATTCGTCCCCGAAATCGTATCGTACCGTCGGAGTTCACCGTGAAATCGCCCTCCTTGTCGGCGGTTACTCTACTTCGCACCAGCTGGAGTTGATCATCAGTCGATTGCCCTTCGAGAATCCTGTCCAGCAGAGTAGGTCTGACCACCAGTGTCAGAAGTTGTGCGACTGTACCTGCCGGTACTACTTCTAGTCTTAATCGCGAAAATTCCGCAATCAGACTATCCTGCTGTGTAATGGCGCTTACATCCGCTTCCTCGGCCTGTCCCTTGCGACTCAGGGCGTCGGCCACCACGTTGGCCTTTCCCGGGTGATAGTGGATCGTTAGATCGTAATCCTTTAGTAGCTCAAGCCACCGCCTTTGTCGCAGATTTAGCTCCTTTTGGGTGAAAAGGTACTTGAGACTTTTATGATCTGAGTACACATTGCAGTGTGCCCCATACAGGTAGTGTCTCCAAAGCTTGAGGACGAACACAACCGCTGCGAGTTCCAAATCATGTACGGGGTAATTCCGCTCGTACTCCTTGAGCTGCCTTGACGCATAGGCTATTACCTTTCCCCGTTGCATGAGTACTCCACCCAATCCATTTCGCGACGCATCGCAATATACTTCATAATCCTCCCCTGGTTCTGGCAGGGCGAGAATCGGGGCTCGCGTCAATCTATCCTTGAGCTCCTCGAAGCTTCTTTGACATTTGTCCGTCCAGATGAACTTTTCCCCCTTTCTTGTCAAACGGGTCAAGGGGGTGGCTATCTTGGAGAAACCCTCCACGAAGCGCCGGTAATACCCGGCTAATCCCAGGAAGCTTCGAATCTCCGTCACCGTCGTCGGTTGGGGCCAGTCCGTCACCGAATCTATCTTCTTCGGATCCACCGCGACTCCAGCCGCCGAGATTACGTGCCCCAAGAAACCGACCTCACGGAGCCAAAACTCACACTTTTTGAGTTTGGCGTAGAGTTTCTGTTCCCGAAGGGTCTGGAGGACTGTGCGCAGATGTTCTTCATGTTCCTCGTCTGTACGGGAGTAGATGAGGATATCGTCAATGAAGACCACCACGAATAAGTCCAGGAAGGGTTTGAATACCCTGTTCATCATGTCCATAAACACCGCCGGGGCATTTGTGAGCCCGAATGGCATTACCGTAAATTCGTAATGGCCATAGCGAGTACGGAAAGCCGTTTTGGGGATGTCCTCCCCCTTAACCCGGACCTGATGATAGCCCGACTGCAGGTCAATTTTTGAAAACACCGTCGCCCCCTGTAATTGGTCAAAGAGGTCGTCGATCCTTGGCAGGGGGTACTTATTCTTAACGGTGACCTTATTTATCTCCCGGTAGTCGATGCACAACCGGAGACTTCCGTCCTTCTTTCTCACAAACAGGACGGGCGCGCCCCAGGGTGACGCGCTAGGTCTGATAAAACCCTTATCCAAAAGGTCCTCCAACTGTGCCTTGAGTTCCTTCAACTCCGCGAAGGCCATCCTGTACGGTGCCTTGGTGATGGGCTTGGTGCCGGGAGCAGCTCAATTGGGAAGTCAACCTCTCGCTCCGGCGGCATTCCGGGGAGCTCCGCCGGAAACACATCCGGAAATTCCCTTACCACTAAGCCTCAAATGTCGAATCGTCGGCGCTAACCATTAACCCCAAAAGCCTGAGCTTTTAGAGGTGCGCATCCGATTCACTTAAAGCGGCATACACCGCACCACAGATCTCGACCAGACCCAACCCACCTGGATGTTGGGTCTATTGTTGGGCCTCTTGCCGTTAGGTCTATTGCGGACCGCAGCCCACTCAACCTTTGGGCTCACCCAACCCAACTCACTAGTCCCTTGGGCCTATTGTCTCAAGGCAGGAAGTTGGACCTATTTGACCCATAATAAAGGGCCAACACCAAAGACAACTAAGTCTTCGCATCCTTATTGGGCAGGAAGGTACAGAGTATTTGCTCCTAAGGGTTCTCCTGGGGTCAAGACCAACATTACTCTTCGTAAGGGGTCTTTCCTGCTACTACTTCCCTCGGGTAGTGCGTCCTTTGTCGTGTCGTCGCATAAGACCCCTCGTCCGTGTCGCGACTCCGAAGAATCATTCCCGGGTTCGGGGGAGTAAAAACGGAACTGTCCTAGTTTGTCACGTTAGAAGCAAAGGTCGTGCTTCCGGAATGAATAATTTCTCCCGAGGTGCTCCTCTGTAGATGATGCATGGCCGGTCTCCGCTAGAAAATCCCCCTCCTGAGAAGGTCTGGGGTCGTTTCTTGTCCATGTCGTACTCCGAGTCCTCTGTCTGATGTGTTTCCAGGTTCCTTGCGGTGTCTTCGGATATTGGGGTGGTCGGCCCCCGTCGGGAAAGTCGTTCCCGGGTTATGGCTGGGGTCGTTTCGGCCCCCGGCAGACTCATGATACTTCTGCCAGGTGCGTGGAACGGCCAGTTCCCGCCCCACCATAGTGGTCCTATCGATCACTTCTCGGTAAGCGGATAGACCCACCGTCGGTATTACCCGATTAGCGTCGCTATGTGGACCACGCTTGTGAAGGCGAGCCTGGTGGGGTTCGTCTTTCCTAACAAAAAGGGGAGAGCGCTATGCCATGTCGCGTAATCCGTTGTTGGAGTAGCCGATTCTCCATTGTTGCCGGAACCGTCGTATCCTCTTCTGCACCATCGATTGAAGAGCGGCTTCGGGCCATTAACCGTGCAAACAAAGAAACCAAGTTAGCCCTAAGGTTATCACCCTAGCACCTGTCTTACGATTACACCTATATTACGTTCCCTTTTTCCCCGTACTCTCACGTACTACCGCACCTACACCTTGGTTATCTCATGTCCAATTTGCTTGTGGCACCTTACACTGTGGATGTGGATCACGTCTACTATGGTTATGGTTGTTTTTCTCTGATACCATTTAATCTGTCACGCCCCCGGGGGTTTTTGAGTCAATTAAAGCGGAAAATTGCGTGTCTATTTTTTTTTTTTCTTAATAAGGTAATGTAAACCTCATCCCCGGTGCGTGCCAGACCGCCACATACACAAATTCTCTCCGCCAACGGACGGACTCTCCTTTGTATATGCACGGCGTCTCATTTACAACATGCAATTCAATTACAACATCGAACTTCAACCAACAACCTCAACATCAACCACCAACCATACAGTAGACATACATCACCATGCAAAACCAGTTTATAAAGCGGCGTCAACGTTTGGAAAGGATAAAACCCAGCGTTTGTAAAATCTGTGCCCATACGGCACTTCGTTTTGAGAAAACATTTTCGCAACCAATTAGTTTATCGTGAAAACGTGCCGCGTAAGAAAAACACCACTAACTGTATCAGAAGCATAAGGGTACATCTCATCCACAGAGCTAACTAATAATGTCCACAACTAAAGTAATCCACAAGCAAATTAACTACTTAAGCGTAAAGGAAAATGAGATAAAAACCAAGAGTCCTGACTACGGTCCTCGCGACGCAGTCTCACCGCCATCCCGGCTAACGCACCTAGGAATACCTGTCACGGAGTGGGTAAAGTCAGTGACAAACAAAGTAGATGTCTATAATATCAAAGAAGGAAAAACGAACCGAATAACCCGAGTACACCGAAACCTTTCGTTAAGCCCCCGTGCATATTTTAAACTGGGCACCAACCCCAGATCTATCAGTTAAATTGGGCACCGACCCCAAATTTATTTATTAAGTTGGGCACCAACCCCAGAGTACCTGTCGGAGAGACTAAAGTCTCCCCTCGTGCATAGTCCCCTTTTTGATGCTTTTACCCCCTTTTCGCGATGCTGGCGTGCTGTACCAGCTGGCGCGAGGAGGTCCTCACGGCTCCTACCCCTTTGTGAGGCACACGTGTCACGCCCCGAGTCCGCCAATTTGTACGGTTCGGGCACGCCAACAGACCCGCCAATCGGGTAAAACCTTTTTCTACCCGAAAGGAACGGTAACATCCATAATAACACAACAAGTGTATGCGGAAGCACAATATCAGAGCACTAAAAATCACTATAAATTTAAACTTTCATTTTTATAAACAAACAGTTTAAGCGATAATGAAAGCATACAAGAGTGAACCAAATATTAAAACTTATTACACTTTACATTTCTGAGCTTGCAAATAAAATTATTACAATTCTTTTACATAATTCCTCACCATACAAGGTTCACTCAAGAAATAAAAAAAAGGAATACCTCTGCTAGACCCTCTAGGTCACTATGCTGTCGGGCCCTTGCCCCTGACGTATGCTTCGCCGTCTGCATCTGAACCGTCACGATCGCTGCATCCATGCCCGAACCTGTGGGGGGAGTCACCCAAGGGGTGTGAGAACTACGACAGAGTTCCCAGTGGGTTCAACCACCGAGAGAAAGTGTCCTACACCACTTGGTCCAATGGAAGCAGTAATAATAGCGTGCTAGGAACTAAAATCCTCAACATCAATATGCAGCTATGCAATAATACATCACTACACTATCTGTGTACAACCACCGACCCAGCACTACTCTGTCTAGCCACACTAGGCTGCTAAGCACCAACTCGTCCACTATGCCGCTGTATACTGGGTTCAACTAACCCGGCCACCCTGGCCACTCTATTTTTCTTTATTTTTTAGATTCTGGTGCTTTAGTTCAAGTTAACCCTTGGAAATTCTTATCCAACGGGCCCGAGCCCGGTAGTCTTGCTACCATAAGATAAGATTTCTAAGGTTGCCGATAACACTCGCAAGTGTTACCCCGTCCTGCCGGGGGGACTTGTCATACGGGACACTGCCCGATAGGGTCACTGCCCAACTCTGACAAGAGTACTCTATCTACCAGTCATACGGGTCGCTGCCCGGGAGAGGGACCCTGTCCAACTCCTGACCGTTGTACGTTCACCCCCGGAGGTACGCCCGTTTTATCTTTAATTTTCTTTCTTTTCTTTTCTTTTTCTTTCTCTTTTTATTTTAGTTCTTAGCCTCTTTGCTTTTGAACACTTGCTTTCCTTTCTTATTCGAGCTTATAGCTCCCTTTTTGCCACTGGCAAATCACTTTCTCTTTTCTTCGAGCATTTAGCTCCTTGCTTTCACTTTTAGCCCTTCGAAAGTACCTCGTCCGACGGGTCACTGCCCAGGGAGTCCTGCTCCACTTGACGAGTCTCAAATTCGAAGGCGCCATTTACATTTTCTTTATACTTTTTAGCCACTTTTAGCTTGCTTTTAAACTTTGCCTTTTCACAACAATTTATCTCTTATCCTAGGTCTCGCCATAAGGATAACTAGAGAGTCTCTTGGACTCTTTTACATTTCACTTTCACTTATTTAACTCAAATTGAAGTTAAAGTTATTGTCTATTTGCCCAGACACCCTATGACTTTCTAGGGTTATATTTATTTAATTCTTTAACCTTGGAATCTTATCCCACTTTCCTGATTCCTCACTAAATTCTAGAGTCAACTTGACTCAAATTTTCTGTCTGTGAGTTTAAACTCCTCTAACTTAACTTAGGTTCCCTTTATCTAAGTCCCATGTCATACTTGTCCTAGAGTTCCATGACTCTATGCTGACCTCTAGTTCACCTTAGGTTTCCTTAACCTAAGTTCCATATCATACTCATCCTAGAGTTCCTTGACTCTATGTTGAACACTAGTTCTCCTTAGGTTCTCTTTACCTAAGTTCCACGTCATATACACCCTAGAGTTTTCTGACTCTATGTTGATCACTCTATCCAGTGTCCTTAGGTTATCGCCTAAGACCATGCCACTCGTCCAACCCTAGGATAACTCCTAGTTCATGTCACTCGTCAAACCCCTAAACTAGGTTTTCTCCTAGTCTTACTACCAACATGTCCTTTTCCTTAATGCACATGATCCCTAGAGTTACACCCTAACATGATCATACTCATAATCAACAAATCTTTCTCATACATGTAATTGTTTCATTTCACTCATCAATTAGTAATTACTTCTACGCATGCATATTCATCAAGAATCTTTGGCAACCAACAGTTGCATTTTATCTCTGTGTCAGATTGCACACACACCTCTATTCCTCTATCTCTGGCAACCAACAGTTGCCCTTATTCTATCTGAATTTATCTACACAAGCAATCATAATCATGATCAACCTAACGCCTCTAACAGGCTACTATCATGCTTCGAATCGAAAAGCAAAGGAGCAAGGGGAGAGGTCACCCAATTTCGGCAGAATTCCCCACCTTGTAGTGTACCCAATTGCTTGTAGACACTTGCAATTGGTCTTCATGTGCTTCTTCTTGTTTCCTCGAGCTTGTACGCAAAACGGTGCATTTTTCTCGGGTCCGCACGCGAAACGGTGCATCTCCATCAAACCTGCACGCAAAACGGTGCACGTCAGTAAAACTCAGACGCCAAACGGTGCGCGCCATTTCAGCCTGCACGCAAAACCACGCGCATTAACTCAACCTTCTTATTCCAACCACACTCTCAAGTTGCATCAGTTCACATCAAGCCCTCCACAAAAATAATTCGCTTGCACTTAAATACAGGTTCACCTAAACACCTTACCGCTCAACCAAGAAGTCACAACACCTCCGCTTAGCATTAGCCCATACAAAGTCTTCCTCAACATTTAAAATACACGCTCCAATACATACAATAATTAACGTCCCAAGCTCAATTTAAGTTCACTTCATCACCAACAGCACACCTTAGTAAAAATCCCAATAGCACACTTAGAAACAAAGCCCAACAGCTCACATAAAACAATCACACTTATCCACACACATACTTTAATTATATCTGTACATCCACACAAGTCCACAGCGCTTTTAAAACACACTCAATAACAGTCCATAGCATACTACAATTCCAACATTTCCATCAGCTCTCATTAACAAAATTTACATGTTCACAGCCTCTTTCTCAACCACCTCAAACCAACAGCAACAACCTCTCAAAAGCATAAACCACCACAAACTCACAGCTCAAGAATCAACACATAATCCCTATCCATCAGCTCACTAACAACCAAATGCACACCTCACAAGGTACTCACAATCCCACATATCATACAAACTACCAGCTCACTAACACCATTAAAAACACCAAGTCAACATTACACATATACCTCACACATGCATCCTCTAATACCAATCACAAAAGAAAAACCACAACACACTTAAAAGCTCCATTTATACACATCCCCAAGTCCACAACACCAAACAAGTCCAGCATAAAAAATCTGCACACTAATAATTAGATGCCCACACACATACACAAATTCTGCCCTCCAATAATGCTCACCTTACAAAAATCCACTCTTGCACCTTACCAGTCCAATTCCACACATAAAACATCAAATACATAGTCCCAAGCTCACCTCCAAAACTCAGATCCTCATAACCGACCAACTAGGGTGAAACTGTGTGCCGTGCAAACGATTCGACTCCGCACGGCACCACGTCGAAAGCCGTATACTTGACGAAGACCTGCGAAAGCAAAAAGGGGGGAAAAACCAACATTAGCGGAGAATACGGCAAAATGCGCGGTCGTCGACGCCAAAATGAGGCCCCCGGCCGACGAAAATGCTCCGCGCCGCGCGAGGAACCTCCTGTGCAAGCGCCGCTACGCGCGGAGCTGCTGCCGCCATCGCGACAACCGCACCAGCCGCGCGGCGCCAGGGCTTGCCGCGCGGCAGCCAGGCGGGCTGTGCGGCGCCCTGGCGCACGCTGCGCAGCGGCCCAGCGCTCGCTGCGCGGCGGCCAGGAGCGCTGCGCAGCGGCCTGGCGCCCGCTGCGCGGCGCCCAGGCGCTGCGCAGCGGCCAGGCACCCGCTGCGCGGCGCCCTGCCGCGCGCTGCGCGGTGGCCAGGCGGCCACGGCGCAGCGCCCTGCTGCGCAGGCGCACAGCCGCGCCCGCGCACCCCGCGCCGCCCAAACGCGCTTCCCCCCCCGGCTGCCGCTCCTCATCACCATCCCGCAACCAACAACTCTCCAAGCTCCTCCAAAGGCCCAACCCAGCTCAAAACCAAAGGTAACCAGGCTTCTAAAAAAAACTGCAACATACCTCAATGAAGCTCTTCGCGCGTCCGCTCGGCCCCATGGCTCCAAGTAGCAGGAGAAAACCATAAGCTCCAACTCACCAAACTCTTCCATTTTCTTCCTCCTCTTCTTCTTCCTCCATCTTTTCTCTTCTCCACTTCCTCTGCTTCTTCCTCAATCCTCTGCTTCAACAGGGGAGGGAAAGAGAGATGGCGTGGAGCCTTAATTAGGAGGAGCCTCATTAATAAGGTAGGTGGCAGCATTTATTGCACCACAAATATCTCAACCCAAATTAACACCAGCATTAAATGCCTCTACAACCCAATCTGAAGCAAGTACTTAACAATACCCATTTTTGTCTCGTTTTCTGTCCATTTTTCATCCGTTTCCGTCCAAATTTGACAGGCGGCTCCAATTCAGCTTAATTTATCACAGAAAAATTTAAATTGTCAGTTTGGGCCATTTCTGGGCCACCAAAGCCTCGCTGTATCCAGAATCGCTGGCGGACCCCGTTCTCGCAATCCGGATATCCTATCAACCCGAAATTTTTACTGTGACCTTAAAACATAATTACGAAGCTCCCCAAATTTTCTCAGAATTTTTCGACACTGTTGGCGGAGCTCGTTTTCACTATCGGGTATCCGATCAACGCAAAACTTTTTCTATGGTCTTAAAACATATTTACGGGGCTCCCGTAATTTTCTCGGAATTTTCCGACACTGTGAATTTTCCACTAAAAATCTGGGCCCCCTTTCTCAAATAAATTTTTAAATGTCTCCATTTTAACCCAATTTGGGCCCAACTCGAGTCCACATATTCTTTACTTCCCCAACTTTCATAAAATAGTATTTCACACTATTTTCTTATCTACCTTTATTTATGTGCCGAAAATCCGGTACTTTACATTCTACCCCCCTTAAAATAAGTTTCGTCCTCGAAACTTGAATCACATCTCGATTCCTACTTGATCAAGGGGGAAGAATTTTGTCCTCTCTACTGGGCTCACTGTATATCGTGACCGGCATCAAATTTCCTGCTCGCCGGGACTACACGAGCAACTCATTCATGAATCCCTATCGCAATTTAGGGACAAACAAAGACCTGGTGTCTGGCCACTTTCACCAAGTAGGTGAAAGACACAGTTGAGCACTTGCTCTCTCAATTGCCATAAGGGCGAAGTCTCATCTTGCGAAATTTTCACTTTAATTCCGCCATCATTCTTTTCACAACAAGGTTGCATTTGCAACTAATTACATTTACCGCATTTGCTTTCCGGTCACTCCGCTGCCTAATGTGGAGGGCAAAGGCCAATCCACCAGTCCTCAACTATCACACGCGCTACAAGAGCTCCATGTCCACGGGTTATAAGCTAACCCGATATTTAGGTATATTAATAGGTTCACAAACCATGATCCAATAGGGGCCTACAGCCCAACCAGTCCAACTCTGTATAATGGCTCTCACTAGCACACCGACCCAATCATCAAACGGGTAGATCCTCACTTAGGATTGCTACACCAACACTCCCACTAGGAGCTACAGCACCCCTATCGTCACTAGCACTACTGCCTGATCACATCACACTCTCAGTGTACTAACAGCCTCAAGGCTCACACGTGGCATTCCACGTCCCCGGGTCATCGCTTGGACTACCGTCCCGACCAAATCTCTATCATGCCCCGCCACCAGGTCTCGGGCTGCTGTCTCTCACAGCTGACTGCACCTGCCCACTGGGCTACAGGCCCACAGTCCACAAACATGGTCCAGGCACGGATCGTCCCTAAGCGAACCCGCTAATCGTCGCCACGCGACCACTACGCTCCACTGAGCAAACTCAACTAACTAGTCGTCAATCCACGACCCAAACTCTCTATATCAACTCTGGCCACACTGGGCAAAGGCTAATACGCCACCTAATCAGCTCTCTCTGGCTAAATGATACTTGTGCTCCATGAGCACCCAAACAGTTGGGCGTCCTACGCCCCCTCACGCTAACTTGCGTAATCCAAATTCTAAGCAACTTGCTTAAACACGCGCATGACTCCTGTACACCTCTCCCAACTGGGTTGAGGCACCAACGATCAACTCACCAACTCTGGTGATTAACACGCAAACCCAGTGGTGGCAATCATTGCCATTATGCTGATCCATCAAATCGGCGCCACAAAACTCTCGCTCTCTTGCGAGGTTTCCGAATCTCGAAACCTGTCCCGGGTCTTACCAACCCCACAATGCGGCAATTTAGCCACAAAGATATGCCACACGGTCACTACCGTCATCAGGGCGAACTTTCGCCGCTAGGCCCATAAACTTTCTTGCCCTAACCCTTAGGACATACTTACTTGGTTCTCGCAACATAGCGATCACCATTTTCTTCGTGAGTCGGTCTCTCACTGGACCTTCTAACCACACTTTGCCAGCGTCCAGCTGACACAAGCGTAAAACACCCTATGCTGAAGGTGTTGGCTGTGCCGACAAAAGTTCGGCGGCCACTGCCATTTCTTTACTGTCGGCCCCTAAATGCGGCGACGCCGTACACTTATGCGTCATTTATGCAGCCTCAACATGCTGCGCTATCACCATTGGAGCCTATCTATCTGCTCCAACTGTCATGCTGACGCTACTCCTAGGCGTCGAAACCTGTCTTCCTATCGGCGGAAAATTTCCGCTGACGGCAAGAAGCTTGATCTGCTGCTGGACCACCAATAAGTGCGGCCACCTGCTATCGCAGCTCGTGTACCCTGTTCGACCCAGAGCCCTCTCGTGGCTCGAGTCAAGACAAGCGCGTCCCCATATGTGGTGTCATCGCCAACGTGCACACCACAGCGTAACGATTAGCCCAAATTTAGCCATTTGAGCATCGCACAGTCTATATACCGACAGAAAAGCTCGTCGACCCAATCATGCGAAAGTATAAGAGGGTACTCCTTTTCATCTCCAACATTACGTTGTCGGCCGCCAACGTAATAGTCCGAAGAATGAAAGCTCATTTCCCTCGATTAGTCCCAACATCCTTCGTGGGAACAATAGTAACCAATCAATTACTTTCGCCCAAAAATCCACGCACCCTCTCGTGCCTAAACCCTAGAGTCTCCCTAAGGTTCGCTAACCACCTAGGACTATTCCTAGGCTCTGATACCACTCTAATCTGTCACGCCCCGAGTCCGCCAATTTGTACGGTTCGGGCACGCCAACAGACCCGCCAATCGGGTAAAACCTTTTTCTACCCGAAAGGAACGGTAACATCCATAATAACACAACAAGTGTATGCGGAAGCACAATATCAGAGCACTAAAAATCACTATAAATTTAAACTTTCATTTTTATAAACAAACAGTTTAAGCGATAATGAAAGCATACAAGAGTGAACCAAATATTAAAACTTATTACACTTTACATTTCTGAGCTTGCAAATAAAATTATTACAATTCTTTTACATAATTCCTCACCATACAAGGTTCACTCAAGAAATAAAAAAAAGGAATACCTCTGCTAGACCCTCTAGGTCACTATGCTGTCGGGCCCTTGCCCCTGACGTATGCTTCGCCGTCTGCATCTGAACCGTCACGATCGCTGCATCCATGCCCGAACCTGTGGGGGGAGTCACCCAAGGGGTGTGAGAACTACGACAGAGTTCCCAGTGGGTTCAACCACCGAGAGAAAGTGTCCTACACCACTTGGTCCAATGGAAGCAGTAATAATAGCGTGCTAGGAACTAAAATCCTCAACATCAATATGCAGCTATGCAATAATACATCACTACACTATCTGTGTACAACCACCGACCCAGCACTACTCTGTCTAGCCACACTAGGCTGCTAAGCACCAACTCGTCCACTATGCCGCTGTATACTGGGTTCAACTAACCCGGCCACCCTGGCCACTCTATTTTTCTTTATTCTTTAGATTCTGGTGCTTTAGTTCAAGTTAACCCTTGGAAATTCTTATCCAACGGGCCCGAGCCCGGTAGTCTTGCTACCATAAGATAAGATTTCTAAGGTTGCCGATAACACTCGCAAGTGTTACCCCGTCCTGCCGGGGGGACTTGTCATACGGGACACTGCCCGATAGGGTCACTGCCCAACTCTGACAAGAGTACTCTATCTACCAGTCATACGGGTCGCTGCCCGGGAGAGGGACCCTGTCCAACTCCTGACCGTTGTACGTTCACCCCCGGAGGTACGCCCGTTTTATCTTTAATTTTCTTTCTTTTCTTTTCTTTTTCTTTCTCTTTTATTTTAGTTCTTAGCCTCTTTGCTTTTGAACACTTGCTTTCCTTTCTTATTCGAGCTTATAGCTCCCTTTTTGCCACTGGCAAATCACTTTCTCTTTTCTTCGAGCATTTAGCTCCTTGCTTTCACTTTTAGCCCTTCGAAAGTACCTCGTCCGACGGGTCACTGCCCAGGGAGTCCTGCTCCACTTGACGAGTCTCAAATTCGAAGGCGCCATTTACATTTTCTTTATACTTTTTAGCCACTTTTAGCTTGCTTTTAAACTTTGCCTTTTCACAACAATTTATCTCTTATCCTAGGTCTCGCCATAAGGATAACTAGAGAGTCTCTTGGACTCTTTTACATTTCACTTTCACTTATTTAACTCAAATTGAAGTTAAAGTTATTGTCTATTTGCCCAGACACCCTATGACTTTCTAGGGTTATATTTATTTAATTCTTTAACCTTGGAATCTTATCCCACTTTCCTGATTCCTCACTAAATTCTAGAGTCAACTTGACTCAAATTTTCTGTCTGTGAGTTTAAACTCCTCTAACTTAACTTAGGTTCCCTTTATCTAAGTCCCATGTCATACTTGTCCTAGAGTTCCATGACTCTATGCTGACCTCTAGTTCACCTTAGGTTTCCTTAACCTAAGTTCCATATCATACTCATCCTAGAGTTCCTTGACTCTATGTTGAACACTAGTTCTCCTTAGGTTCTCTTTACCTAAGTTCCACGTCATATACACCCTAGAGTTTTCTGACTCTATGTTGATCACTCTATCCAGTGTCCTTAGGTTATCGCCTAAGACCATGCCACTCGTCCAACCCTAGGATAACTCCTAGTTCATGTCACTCGTCAAACCCCTAAACTAGGTTTTCTCCTAGTCTTACTACCAACATGTCCTTTTCCTTAATGCACATGATCCCTAGAGTTACACCCTAACATGATCATACTCATAATCAACAAATCTTTCTCATACATGTAATTGTTTCATTTCACTCATCAATTAGTAATTACTTCTACGCATGCATATTCATCAAGAATCTTTGGCAACCAACAGTTGCATTTTATCTCTGTGTCAGATTGCACACACACCTCTATTCCTCTATCTCTGGCAACCAACAGTTGCCCTTATTCTATCTGAATTTATCTACACAAGCAATCATAATCATGATCAACCTAACGCCTCTAACAGGCTACTATCATGCTTCGAATCGAAAAGCAAAGGAGCAAGGGGAGAGGTCACCCAATTTCGGCAGAATTCCCCACCTTGTAGTGTACCCAATTGCTTGTAGACACTTGCAATTGGTCTTCATGTGCTTCTTCTTGTTTCCTCGAGCTTGTACGCAAAACGGTGCATTTTTCTCGGGTCCGCACGCGAAACGGTGCATCTCCATCAAACCTGCACGCAAAACGGTGCACGTCAGTAAAACTCAGACGCCAAACGGTGCGCGCCATTTCAGCCTGCACGCAAAACCACGCGCATTAACTCAACCTTCTTATTCCAACCACACTCTCAAGTTGCATCAGTTCACATCAAGCCCTCCACAAAAATAATTCGCTTGCACTTAAATACAGGTTCACCTAAACACCTTACCGCTCAACCAAGAAGTCACAACACCTCCGCTTAGCATTAGCCCATACAAAGTCTTCCTCAACATTTAAAATACACGCTCCAATACATACAATAATTAACGTCCCAAGCTCAATTTAAGTTCACTTCATCACCAACAGCACACCTTAGTAAAAATCCCAATAGCACACTTAGAAACAAAGCCCAACAGCTCACATAAAACAATCACACTTATCCACACACATACTTTAATTATATCTGTACATCCACACAAGTCCACAGCGCTTTTAAAACACACTCAATAACAGTCCATAGCATACTACAATTCCAACATTTCCATCAGCTCTCATTAACAAAATTTACATGTTCACAGCCTCTTTCTCAACCACCTCAAACCAACAGCAACAACCTCTCAAAAGCATAAACCACCACAAACTCACAGCTCAAGAATCAACACATAATCCCTATCCATCAGCTCACTAACAACCAAATGCACACCTCACAAGGTACTCACAATCCCACATATCATACAAACTACCAGCTCACTAACACCATTAAAAACACCAAGTCAACATTACACATATACCTCACACATGCATCCTCTAATACCAATCACAAAAGAAAAACCACAACACACTTAAAAGCTCCATTTATACACATCCCCAAGTCCACAACACCAAACAAGTCCAGCATAAAAAATCTGCACACTAATAATTAGATGCCCACACACATACACAAATTCTGCCCTCCAATAATGCTCACCTTACAAAAATCCACTCTTGCACCTTACCAGTCCAATTCCACACATAAAACATCAAATACATAGTCCCAAGCTCACCTCCAAAACTCAGATCCTCATAACCGACCAACTAGGGTGAAACTGTGTGCCGTGCAAACGATTCGACTCCGCACGGCACCACGTCGAAAGCCGTATACTTGACGAAGACCTGCGAAAGCAAAAAAAAGGGGAAAAAACCAACATTAGCGGAGAATACGGCAAAATGCGCGGTCGTCGACGCCAAAATGAGGCCCCCGGCCGACGAAAATGCTCCGCGCCGCGCGAGGAACCTCCTGTGCAAGCGCCGCTACGCGCGGAGCTGCTGCCGCCATCGCGACAACCGCACCAGCCGCGCGGCGCCAGGGCTTGCCGCGCGGCAGCCAGGCGGGCTGTGCGGCGCCCTGGCGCACGCTGCGCAGCGGCCCA
>JAQOTM010001876.1:0-24513 GCA_029168755.2 Tillandsia fasciculata
CCAAAATTTTAAAAGAAATCGTGGGGTGTCTCACAAAAGTTTTCTTATTAAAAGGGGCGAAAACCTAGGTGGTTATTAAGGAAAATCGGAGAACGAAGCGAAGAAAAATGCTTCGTGAATTCTGAAAACTGCAGTTTTGACAGTGCCAGGTTAATCGCGAAGCATTTTCGGAGCTCTGTTTCGAGGGCTTAGAATAGTCCAAAAGTTTAAACAAAATCGTGGGAAGTTTAAGAAAAATTTTGTAGATTAAAGGGGCGAAGAGAAATTACAATTTTGATTCTCAGTTGACGGGAAAACGAGGTGAAAGAGGGCTATCCGAAATTGCTCACTGCAGGAAAAACTGCAGGAAAAAGGGGCAGTTTTGGGATTTTCTTTGTAAGTTGGGGCAAATGTGTAATTCACACTCCTCTCCACCACCACCTGCAGAGCATAAAGCCTCTCCTATCCTCTTTGAATACCCCCACTCTCCTCTCTCTCTGCTGGAGATGAAAGCAGGAAACGAAGGAAGGAAGAAGAAGAAGAAGAGGAAAGAAGAAGAAGAAAACAAGAAGAAGAAGAAAGAAGAAGAACAAGAGAAGAAGGAGAAGAAGGAAAAGAAGGTCATTTTCTTTCCTCTCCCTCTCTGTGGTTTTAAAAGGTGCTCCTCTTCTTCTCATTTTTTTTTCTCTACTACACAGAAAGTAAAAGAAAACAAAAAAAAAAAAGAAGAGAAAATGGGGAGGTGGCTTGCTGCTGCCGTTGGCAGCAGCATTTGCCGCAGCTGCTGCTGCTCCAAGGCAGCAGCAGCTGCGTAATGCAGCTGCTCAGCTGCGCTGTGCTGCGAAGCAGCAGCAGCTGAGCAACATGGCAGCTGCTGCTGCTGCTATAGGCAGCAGCAGCTGCCTTGGATTGCAGCTGTGCTGCTGCCCATGGCAGCAGCAGCTGCCTGGCTGCAGCTGCTGCTGCTGTTATGGCAGCAGCAGCTGCCTTGGCTGCAGCTGCTGCTGCTGTTATAGGCAGCAGCAGCTGCCTTGGATAGCAGCCAATTGCTGCAGCGCTGCTGCTATGAAGAAAGAAAAAAAAAAAAGAAGAAATGAAGAAAAACAGAAGGAGGAAGAAAGAAAGAAAGAAAAAAAAAAAAAAAAAAAAAAAAAAAGAAAGGAAAAGAAAAGAAAAGAAAAGAAGAGAATTTCTTTTCTTCCCTTTCCTTCAATGAGCAAAAATCGGTAATTGCGAGAAATTGTCCAAATTGAGTTCTCTCCAATTTTAAAATGCAATTTCTCGATTTGCCAAATGCAAAATTGGTGAATTGGGGAAAATTGCTCAAATTGAGCTTTTCTCTCGAAATTTTGAGAGCGTTTTGACCCCGGATCGAGTTGAGCAAGTTTCTTTTTGGCAATATGCCATGGATGACTATTCTCCTCTCATTTTTATAAACCGATCAAAAATTAGCCTTTTGGTGGGAAAATGACTAAATACTATTCTCCTCTCAAAATTGAGCTTCTCTCAATTTTTGAGAGCATTTTGACCCCGAATCGAGTTAAACAAGTTTCTTTTTGGCAATATGCCATGGGAGAATTATTCTCCTCTCATTTCTACGAACCAAGCAAAAATTAGCCTTTTGGTTGGGGGAAAATGACCAAATAGGGATTTTTCCCTTTAAGTTATCAAAAGGGGTTAGTTTTTTCCGCCTTAAAGTTAGTGAATCATGTAAAAGCAATTGCTTTATCTTTTGCTTTCCTTACAATGTAGGGAAGTCTCACAGATCCAAGGAGTTGAAATTGCCTCCTTCAAGGACCAAAAGAATACACCGAGGTGGGGATTCGCCGAAATTGGGTGACCTCTCCCCTTGCTCCTTTGCTTTTCGATCTAGAAGCTGATAGTAGCCTGTTAGAGGCGTTTGGTAATTATGATTAAATTGCATGTATGAGAAAGATTTGGTGATTATGAGTGTGATCATGTTAGGGTATAACCCTAGGAATCATGTGGCATTAAGGGAAAGGACATGTTGGTAGTAAGACTAGGAGAAAACCTAGATTCAGGGTTTGACGAGTGACATCAAACTTAGGAGTTACCCTAGGATTTAACGAGTGGCATGTCTTAGGAGATAACCTAAGGACATTGATAGAATGTGGCATTGTCTTAGGTGATAACCTAAGGACACTGGATAGAGTGATCAACATAGAGTCAAGGACTCTAGGATGAGTATGACATGAAACTTAGGTAAGAGAACCTAAGGTGACTAGTGGAGTTTATACTCACAGAAAATGGATTAGAGTCAAGGTAACTCTAAATGGAAAGTGCAACAGGTAAATAGAGATAATGTAACTCCAGTTCGGCAAAGAAAAGAGTATGTGGCCATAAAGTTTAAAGAAATAAACTGATAGCAAAGTGATCAACTTAAAGTCAAACTCTAAGGAAAAGTTTGTGTAATCACAAAGTCAAAAAGCTAAATAATACAACCCTAGAGTGGTCATAGGGTGTCTGGGCAAATGGACAATAACTTTAACTTCAATTTGAGTTAAATGAATAAAAGAGAAATGTTTAAGAGTCCAAGTGACTCTCTAGTTATCCTGACGGCGAGACCTAGGATAAGAGGTGATTAATGCAAAGTTTAAATGCAAGCTAAAAGTGCTAAAAAGCATAAAGAAAATGTAAATGGCGCCTTCGAATTTGAGACTCGTCAAGTGGAGCAGGACTCCCTGGGCAGTGACCCGTCGGACGAGGTACTTTCGAAGGGCTAAAAGTGAAAGCAAGGAGCTAAATGCTCGAAGAAAAGAGAAAGTAAATTGCCAGTGGCAAAATGGGAGCTATAAGCTCGAATAAGAAAGGAAAGCAAGTGTTCAAAAGCAAAGAGGCTAAGAACTAAAATAAAGAGAAAGAAAAAGAAAAGAAAAGAAAGAAAAATTAAAGATAAAACGGGCGTACCTCCGGGGGCGAACGTACAACGGTCAGGAGTTGGACAGGGTCCCTCTCCCGGCAGCGACCCGTATGACTGGTAGATAGAGTACTCTTGTCAGAGTTGGGCAGTGACCCTATCGGGCAGTGTCCCGTATGACAAGTCCCCCCGGCAGGACGGGGTAACACTCGCGAGTGTTATCGGCAACCTTAGAAATCTTATCTTATGGTAGCAAGACTACCGGGCTCGGGCCCGTTGGATAAGAATTTCCAAGGGTTAACTTGAACTAAAGCACCAGAATCTAAAGAATAAAGAAAAATAGAGTGGCCAGGGTGGCCGGGTTAGTTGAACCCAGTATACAGCGGCATAGTGGCCGAGTTGGTGCTTAGCAGCCTAGTGTGGCTAGACAGAGTAGTGCTGGGTCGATGGTTGTACACAGATAGTGTAGTGATATATTATTGCATAGCTGCATTTGATATTGAGGATTTTAGTTTCCTAGCACTATTATTATTGCTTCCATTGGACCAAGTGGTGTAGGACACTTTCTCTCGGTGGTTGAACCCACTGGGAACTCTGTCGTAGTTCTCACACCCCTTGGGTGACCCCCCCCACAGGTTCGGGAATGGATGCAGCGGTCGAGACGGTTCAGATGCAGACGGCGAGGCATACGACAGGGGCAAGGGCCCAGCAGCATAGTGACCTAGAGGGTCTAGCAGAGGTATCCCTTTTTATATATTTCTTGAGTGAACCTTGTATGGTGAGGAATTTATGTAAAGGAATTGTAATAATTTTATTTGCAAGTTCAGAGATGTAAAGTGTAATAAGTTTAATTTATGGTTCACTCTTGCATGCTTCCATTTCCGCTTTAGTTGTTGCAAAAATTTAAATTTGTAGTGATTTTTAGTACTCTGATATTGAGCTTCCGCATACACTTGTTGTGTTATTATGGATGTTACCGTTCCTTTCGGGTAGAAAAAGGTTTTACCCGATTGGCGGGTCTGTTGGCGTGCCCGAACCGTACAAATTGGCGGACTCGGGGCGTGACAGATTAGAGTGGTATCAGAGCCTAGGAATAGTCCTAGGTGGTTAGCAAACCTTAGGGAGACTCTAGGGTTTAGGCACGAGAGAGTGCGTGGATTTTTGGGCGAAAGTAATTGATTGGTTACTATTGTTCCCACAAAGGATGTTGGGACTGATCGAGGGAAATGAGCTTTCATTCTTCGGACTATTACGTTGGCGGCCGACAACGTAATGTTGGAGATGAAAAGGAGTACCCTCTTATACTTTCGCATGATTGGGTCGACGAGCTTTTCTGTCGGTATATAGATTGCGCGTTGCTCAAATGGCTAAATTTGGGCTAATCGTTTCGTTGTGGTGTGCATATTAGCGATGACACCACATAGGGAGTCGCACCTGATTTTACTCGAGTCACGAGAGGGCTCTGGGTCAAACAAGGTACACGAGCTGCGATAGCAGGTGACCGCACTTGTTGGTGTGATCCAGCAGCAGTCAAGCTTCTTGCCGTCAGCGGAGATTTCCGTCGACAGGAAAGCTGATTCCGACGCCTAAGTGTGGCGTCGATGTGACAGTCGGAGCAGATAGATAGGCTCCAGTGGCTGATAGCGCAGCAAGCTGAGGCTGCACAAACAACGTATGAGTATACGGCGTCGCCGCCTGTGGGGGCGACAGTAAAGAGAATGGCTGTGGCCGCCGAACTTTTGTCGGCACAGCCAACACCTTCAGCATAAGGTGTTTTACGCTTGTGTCAGCTAGGTTGCTGGCAAAGTATGGTTAGTAAGGTCCAGTGAGAGACCGACTCACAAAGAAAATGGTGATCGCTATGTTGCGAGAACCAAGTAAGTATGTCCTAAGGGTTAGGGCAAGAAAGATTTATGGGCCTAGTGGCGAAAGTTCGCCCTGATGACGGTAGTGACCGTGTGGCATATCATTGTGGCTAAATTGCCGCATGTTGGGGTTGGTAAGACCCGGGACAGGTTTCGAGATTCGAAAACCTCGCAAGTGAGCGGGAGTTTTATGGCGCCGGTCTGATGGATCGGTGTAACGGCAAGGATTGCCACCGTAGGATTTACGTGATGATCACCAGAGTTGGTGGACAGTTATTATGGTGCCTCAACCCAGTTGGGAGAGGTGTACAGGAGTCATGGGGTGTTTAAGCAAGTTGCTTAACACTGGATTTTTGCGAGTTAGCGTGGGGGCGTAGGACGCCCAACTGTTGGGTGCTCATGGAGCACAGGTACCGTGTAGCCAGAGAGAGCTGATTAGATGGCGCGTTAGCCTTTGCCCAGTGTGGCCAGAGTTGATAGATTGTAGGGTCATGGATTGACGACTAGTTGTGGGTTTTGCTCAGTGAGCGTAGTGGTCGCGTGGCGACGATCAGCGGGTTCGCTTGGGGACGATCCGTGCCTGGACCATGTTTGTGGACTGTGGGCCTGTAGCCCAGTGGGCAGGCGCAGTCAGCTGTGAGAGACAGCGGCCCGAGACCTGAGGGCGGGGCATGATAGAGATTTGGTCGGGCGGTAGTCCGAGCGATGACCCGGGGACGTGGAATGCCACGTGTGAGCCTTGAGGCTGTTAGTACACTGAGAGTGTGTGATGTGATCAGGCAGTAGTGCTAGTGATTATTGAGGTGCTGTAGCTCCTAGTGGGAGTGTTGGTGTAGCAATCCTAAGTGAGGATCTACCCGTTTGATGATTGGGTCTGTGTGCTAGTGAGAGCCATTATACAGAGTTGGACTGGTTGGGCTATAGGCCCCTATTAGACCGTGGTCTGTGGACCTATTAGTAGTCTGAGATATCGGGTTAGCTGATAACCCGTGGACTTAGAGCACTAGCGGCGTGCATGATAGCAGAGGACTTGTGGATTGGCCTTCGCCCTCCACATTAGGCAGCGGAGCGACCGGAAAAATGCGGTAAGTGTAAGTGGTTGCAGATGCAACCTCGTTGTGAAAGAATGATGGCGGAATTAAAGTGAAAAACTTTCGCAAATAAAGGCTGGGTCATTTGTGGCAGTATGATGCCTGGTAACGACGTATAGTAGGCCCAACATTGGGGGTAAGATTCCTCCCTCTCGATCAGATTTGAGTCGAAGTGTGACTCAAGTTTCGAGGACGAAACTATTTTAAGGGGGGTAGAATGTAATGTACCGGATTTTCGGCACATATAATAAATCTAAATAAAAATGGTATGAAATACTATTTTTATGAAAGTTAGAGAAGTGAGGATGATGTGGAAGCGAATTGGGCCGAAATCGGATTAAAAATGCGGGATTTAGAATTTTAATTGAAAAAGGGGGGCCCAGATTTTTAGCAGAAAATTCATAGAGTCAGAAAATTCTGAGAAAATTCTGGGAGCTCCGTAATATTGTTTTAAGGCCACAGTAAAAATTCCGCGTCGATCGGACACCCGGATTGCGAGAACGGGGTCCGCCAGCGATTTTTGATACAGCGAGGCTTTTGGTGACCCAGAAATGGCCAAACTCAGCAAAAATACTTGTAACAGATTTCAAATGTAATTACAAGTGAATTGAAAGTATTTCAAATCGACGCAAAAGTCATCGAGTCGAAAAGTGAGTTGGGTTGAGAATTTGAAGCTTCAATTGTGAATCTTAGGTCCTTGTTTGGCGATTTCCGCGAAAAGGGCGAAATCCAGCAAAAATACTTGTAACACATTTTAAATATGATTACAAGTGGGTTTGAAGCGTTTCGAATCAACGCAAAGGCCGTTGAGTCGAAAAAGTGAGTTGTGGTTGAGAAACGAAGCCTCAAGTTGCAAAATTAGGACTTGTGTTCGCGGAGTCCGCAAAATGGCAAAATTCGGCGAGAGGACTTGTAACGTGTTTTAAAACATGATTACAGTCGAGTTCGGTGCGTTTCGGGCTGACGCGAAGGGCATCGGGTCGAAAAGTGACTTGAACCCGAGGACTTAGCCAAATCTGGAAATTCTGAAATTTTTGATCACGAAGCATTTTCGGAGCCCTGTTTCGGAGGCTTAGGGTGCCCCAAAATTTTAAAAGAAATCGTGGGGTGTCTCACAAAAGTTTTCTTATTAAAAGGGGCGAAAAACCTAGGTGTGTTATTAAGGAAAAATCGGAGAACGAAGCGAAGAAAAATGCTTCGTGAATTCTGAAAACTGCAGTTTTGACAGTGCAAGTTAATCGCGAAGCGTTTTCGGAGCCCTGTTTCGGAGGCTTAGTGCGGGCCAAAATTTTAAAAGAAATCGTGGGGTGTCTCACAAAAGTTTTCTTATTAAAAGGGGCAAAAAACCTAGGTGTGTTATTAAGGAAAAATCGGAGAACGAAGCGAAGAAAAATGCTTCGTGAATTCTGAAAACTGCAGTTTTGACAGTGCAGGTTAATCGCGAAGCATTTTCGGAGCTCTGTTTCGAGGGCTTAGAATAGTCCAAAAGTTTAAACAAAATCGTGGGAAGTTTAAGAAAAATTTGTAGATTAAAGGGGCGAAGAGAAATTACAATTTTGATTTCTCAGTTGACGGGAAAACGAGGTGAAAGAGGGCTATCCGAATTGCTCACTGCAGGAAAAACTGCAGGAAAAAGGGGCAGTTTTGGGATTCTTTTGTAAGTTGGGGCAAATGTTTAAATTCACACTCCCTCTCCAACCACCACCTGCAGAGCATTAAAGCCTCTCCCTTCCTCTTTGAATACCCCCACTCTCCTCTCTCTCTGCTGGAGATGAAAGCAGGAAACGAAGGAAGGAAGAAGAAGAAGAAGAGGAAGAAGAAGAAGAAAAAGAAGAAGAAGAAAGAAGAAGAACAAGAGAAGAAGGAGAAGAAGAAAAGAAGGTCATTTTCTTTCCTCTCCCTCTCTGTGGTTTTAAAAGGTGCTCCTCTTCTTCTCATTTTTTTTTCTCTACTACACAGAAAAGTAAAAGAAAACAAAAAAAAAAAGAAGAGAAAATGGGGAGGGTGGCTTGCTGCTGCCGTTGGCAGCAGCATTTGCCGCAGCTGCTGCTGCTCCAAGGCAGCAGCAGCTGCGTAATGCAGCTGCTCAGCTGCTGCTGCTGCTAAGCAGCAGCAGCTGAGCAACATGGCAGCTGCTGCTGCTGCTATAGGCAGCAGCAGCTGCCTTGGATTGCAGCTGCTGCTGCTGCCCATGGCAGCAGCAGCTGCCTTGGCTGCAGCTGCTGCTGCTGTTATAGGCAGCAGCAGCTGCCTTGGCTGCAGCTGCTGCTGCTGTTATAGGCAGCAGCAGCTGCCTTGGATAGCAGCAGCAATTGCTGCAGCGGCTGCTGCTATCGAAGAAAGAAAAAAGAAAAAGAAGAAATGAAGAAAAACAGAAGGAGGAAGAAAGAAAGAAAGAAAAAAAAAAAAAAAAAAAAAAATTTGAAAGGAAAAGAAAAGAAAAGAAAAGAAGAGAATTCTTTTCTTCCCTTTCCTTCAATGAGCAAAAATCGGTAATTGCGAGAAATTGTCCAAATTGAGTTCTCTCCAATTTTAAAAATGCAATTTCTCGATTTGCCAAATGCAAAATTGGTGAATTGGGGAAAATTGCTCAAATTGAGCTTTTCTCGAAATTTTGAGAGCGTTTTGACCCCGGATCGAGTTGAGCAAGTTTCTTTTTGGCAATATGCCATGGGATGACTATTCTCCTCTCATTTTTATAACCGATCAAAAATTAGCCTTTTGGTGGGGGAAAATGACTAAATACTATTCTCCTCTCAAAAATGAGCTTCTCTCAATTTTTGAGAGCATTTTGACCCCGAATCGAGTTAAACAAGTTTCTTTTTGGCAATATGCCATGGGAGAATTATTCTCCTCTCATTTCTACGAACCAAGCAAAAATTAGCCTTTTGGTTGGGGAAAATGACCAAATAGGGATTTTTCCCTTTAAGTTATCAAAAAGGGGTTAGTTTTTCCGCCTTATGAATTTAGTGAATCATGTAAAAGCAATTGCTTTATCTTTTGCTTTCCTTACAATGTAGGGAAGTCTCACAGATCCAAGGAGTTGAAATTGCCTCCTTCAAGGACCAAAAGAATACACCGAGGTGGGGGATTCTGCCGAAATTGGGTGACCTCTCCCCTTGCTCCTTTGCTTTTCGATCTAGAAGCATGATAGTAGCCTGTTAGAGGCGTTTGGTAATTATGATTAATTGCATGTATGAGAAAGATTTGTTGATTATGAGTGTGATCATGTTAGGGTATAACCCTAGGAATCATGTGGCATTAAGGGAAAGGACATGTTGGTAGTAAGACTAGGAGAAAACCTAGATTCAGGGTTTGACGAGTGACATCAAACTTAGGAGTTACCCTAGGATTTAACGAGTGGCATTGTCTTAGGAGATAACCTAAGGACATTGATAGAATGTGGCATTGTCTTAGGTGATAACCTAAGGACACTGGATAGAGTGATCAACATAGAGTCAAGGACTCTAGGATGAGCATGATATGAAACTTAGGTAAGAGAACCTAAGGTGACTAGTGGAGTTTATACTCACAGAAAATGGATTAGAGTCAAGGTAACTCTAAATGGAAAGTGCAACAGGTAAATAGAGATAATGTAACTCCAGGTTCGGCAAAGAAAAGAGTATGTGGCCATAAGTTTAAAGAAATAAACTGATAGCAAAGTGATCAACTTAAAGTCAAACTCTAAGGAAAAGTTTGTGTAATCACAAAGTCAAAAAGCTAAATAATACAACCTTAGAGTGGGTCATAAGGTGCCTGGGCAAATGGACAATCACTTTAACTTCAATTTGAGTTAAATGAATAAAAGAGAAATGATAAGAGTCCAAGTGACTCTCTAGTTATCCTGACGGCGAGACCTAGGATAAGAGGTGATTAATGCAAAGTTTAAATGCAAGCTAAAAGTGGCTAACAAGCATAAAGAAATGTAAATGGCGCCTTCGAATTTGAGACTCGTCAAGCGGAGCAGGACTCCCTGGGCAGTGACCCGTCGGACGAGGTACTTTCGAAGGGCTAAAAGTGAAAGCAAGGAGCTAAATGCTCGAAGAAAAGAGAAAGTAAATTGCCAGTGGCAAAATGGGAGCTATAAGCTCGAATAAGAAAGGAAAGCAAGTGTTCAAAAGCAAAGAGGCAAAGAACTAAAATAAAAGAGAAAGAAAAAGAAAAGAAAAGAAAGAAAATTAAAGATAAAACGGGCGTACCTCCGGGGGCGAACGTACAACGGTCAGGAGTTGGACAGGGTCCCTCTCCCGGGCAGCGACCCGTATGACTGGTAGATAGAGTACTCTTGTCAGAGTTGGGCAGTGACCCTATCGGGCAGTGTCCCGTATGACAAGTCCCCCCGGCAGGACGGGGTAACACTCGCGAGTGTTATCGGCAACCTTAGAAATCTTATCTTATGGTAGCAAGACTACCGGGCTCGGGCCCGTTGGATAAGAATTTCCAAGGGTTAACTTGAACTAAAGCACCAGAATCTAAAGAATAAAGAAAACTAGAATGGCCAGGGTGGCCGGGTTAGTTGAACCCAGTATACAGCGGCATAGTGGCCGAGTTGGTGCTTAGCAGCCTAGTGTGGCTAGACAGAGTAGTGCTGGGTCGATGGTTGTACACAGATAGTGTAGTGATATATTATTGCATAGCTGCATTTTGATATTGAGGATTTTAGTTTCCTAGCACTATTATTATTGCTTCCATTGGACCAAGTGGTGTAGGACACTTTCTCTCGGTGGTTGAACCCACTGGGAACTCTGTCGTAGTTCTCACACCCCTTGGGTGACCCCCCCCACAGGTTCGGGTATGGATGCAGCGATCGTGACGGTTCAGATGCAGACGGCGAGGCATACGACAGGGGCAAGGGCCCAGCAGCATAGAGACCTAGAGGGTCTAGCAGAGGTATCCCTTTTATATATTTCTTGAGTGAACATTGTATGGTGAGAAATTTATGTAAAGGAATTGTAATAAATTTATTTGCAAGTTCAGAGATGTAAAGTGTAATAAATTTAAGTTATGGTTCACTCTTGCATGCTTCCATTTCCGCTTTAGTTGTTGCAAAAATTTAAATTTGTAGTGATTTTTAGTACTCTGATATTGAGCTCCCGCATACACTTGTTGTGTTATTATGGATGTTACCGTTCCTTTCAGGTAGAAAAAGGTTTTACCTGATTGGCGGGTTTGTTGGCGTGCCCGAACCGTACAAATTGGCGGACTCGGGGCGTGACAACTATGAGAAAAATTACCCTACTCATGATCTGGAGTTGGCGGCGGTGGTGTTTGCTCTGAAGCTGTGGCGGCATTATTTGTATGGAGAGCATTGCGAGATTTATACTGATCACAAGAGCTTGAAGTATCTGTTCACCCAAAAGGAGCTGAATTTGAGGCAACGCCGGTGGTTGGAGCTGTTAAAGGATTACGATCTGAGTATCCTTTACCATCCCGGCAAGGCCAATGTCGTGGCAGATGCTTTGAGTAGGAGGACGGGTCTGAGCTTATTGATCTCGCAGCAGGCGCCGTTGATCGAGCAGATGAGGCGATTACAGCTGGAGGTTGTATCCCCTGGGGTCTCTGCTAGACTCATGTCTATGGTCTTGCAGCCCACTCTGTTGGAGAGGATCAGGGACACTCAGAGTGAGGACCCCCACTTGACGAGGATCAGGACGCAGCTTCAGGCGGATCAGACAGGGGATTTTTCTGTGGATAGCTCGGGAGTACTGCGGTACAGGGACCGAGTGTGTGTGCCTATGGATCAGGAGATTAGAGATCAGATTTTGAGGGAGGCCCATTATACACCTTATACCATCCACCCTGGAGGTACTAAGATGTATAAGGACCTCAAGGCACAGTTTTGGTGGCCCGGAATGAAGCGGGACATTGGGAGATTCGTAGCTCACTGTTTAACTTGCCAGCAAGTGAAGGCAGAGCATCGCGTTCCTGCTGGCAAGTTGCAGAGTCTTCCAATTCCCGAGTGGAAATGGGACCACGTCACTATGGATTTCGTCACTGGATTGCCGAGGGCGCAGAGCGGGGCAGATGCGATTTGGGTTATTGTGGACAGACTCACCAAGTCGGCACACTTTCTTACCGGTTCAGATGACTTGGCCACTGGAGCGTCTGGCACAGTTATATTTGGATGAGATAGTGAGGCTTCACGGTGTACCTGCTTCGATTGTTTCAGACAGGGACCCGAGATTTGTGTCACGCTTTTGGGGGAGTTTACAGTCTGCATTGGGGACTCAGCTCAGGTTTAGCACCGCTTTCCACCCACAGACCGATGGACAGTCAGAGCGCACCATACAGACCCTTGAGGATATGTTGAGAGCGTGCGTTATGGATTTTGGAGGAGGGTGGTACCGACACTTATCTTTGGTTGAGTTCGCGTACAACAACAGCTATCAGGCGAGCATCCAGATGGCTCCGTTTGAGGCGTTGTATGGACGCAAGTGTCGGTCCCCCTTATATTGGAGTGACGTGGGTGAGAGGAGGACTTTGGGACCGGATTTGCTTTTGGAGGCAGAGGAAAAAGTCAGAATTATTCGCCGACATCTTGAGACAGCCCAGAGTCGTCAGAAGAGCTACGCCGACACTCGACGGCGAGACCTAGAGTTTCAGGTTGGTGATCATGTCTTCTTGAAGGTCTCGCCCTCGAAAGGGGTCCGGAGATTTGGAGTGCGGGGGAAGCTCAGTCCCCGCTTTATTGGACCCTTTGAGGTACTTGGCAGAGTTGGTCCTGTGGCTTACAGAGTTGCCTTACCCCCACGCCTGGCCGGAGTTCATGATGTCTTCCACGTCTCAGCTCTGAGGAGATATGTTTTTGACCCGTCGCACGTGATTGACTTCACTTCGTTGGAGATCGGCGAGGACTTGGTCTACGAGGAGCGCCCGTTGCGGATTCTTGCTCGTGAGGTGAGGGAATTGCGCAATCGGGCCATTCCATATGTGAAGATCTTGTGGAGCAATCATGAGGAGCGAGAGGCTACTTGGGAGCTGGAGACAGAGATGAGAGATGCCTACCCCTTCTTGTTCGAGGCTTCTGTTTGAGGTACGTCTGTTTTGTTTATTCTTGTTTCGGGGACGAAACTTTTTTTTAGTGGGGGAGGATGTAGGACCCCTGAACCCCATGCAGCTTTTTCCCGTGAATCCACTGTGCAAACACCTGTTGATGGTGTATCTGGCCCATAGTGCATCAAAGGGATGCCACAGATGGACCCTGTGAGCTTTGGTTAGCTGTGTTGGCCTTCGGCTGCTTTTGCCGAATTTTAGAAAAGGATTTTGGCCAAACGGAGGGTGGATTTGGATTCAGCGCGGAAAAACGCTTGAAAATGGCTTTTTGTTTGCTAAATTCTGAGTCCGGATGC
Organism: Tillandsia fasciculata; assembly: GCA_029168755.2. Taxonomy (NCBI): domain Eukaryota; kingdom Viridiplantae; phylum Streptophyta; class Magnoliopsida; order Poales; family Bromeliaceae; genus Tillandsia; species Tillandsia fasciculata. The sequence goes on from JAQOTM010001876.1 coordinate 13,163, forward strand.
CAAAAACGGACTCCCGGAAGTTTTACAGCATTTCTGGTGCATGGGGGAGCCGTGGACCGGCGGGCGTGCCACGTGGCAGGCTCTGATTGGCCGGCGCACGCGCCGGGTCCACGGGGCACGGGGGAGAGGGCCGGGGTGCACCGCGGAGCGCGTGGACCGGGGCGCGCCACGTGGCAGCCCCGGATTGGGCGGCTCAGGTGCGCCCGGTTTGCGGGAGAGCGCGGGGAGGCGTGGACCGGGGGCGCGCCACGTGGCAGCTCGGCATTGGCGGGCTCACGAGCGCGCGGTCCACGCGCCACGCGAGGCAGGTGGCGGGGGCGGTCGCCGTACCGCGGGCAGGCGCCGTCCGCGGGCAGTCACCGTACCCGGGCAGGCGGCAAGCGGCCGGCGGCAGGCGGCAGGGCGGCGGCTGCAGGCGGCAGGCGACAGGCGGCAGGCGGCAGGGCGGCTGGCGGTAGGCGGCGGCGCGGCGTGGCAGTGCCACGTGGCGCCCGCTGATTCGCGGGCGCCACCTACCGCGCTGCCGCGGGCAGGGACACGTGGCGCTCCCGCGAAGGCTTGCACGGCTGAGCGTGTTCGGGGGACGCGTGGCGGGCGCCGGGGCGGGTCGGACGGATCGCGGATCCTGTCCGACGGCGTGTAGCGGGCCGGCCGCACTGTGCGCGCCCGAAAATCCTGGGCCGGGCCGCACTGTGTGCGCCCAAAATTTTCGGGCGCCCGAAATCCGGGACACAATGGGAATTTTTGCATTTGTTCCCTGCAGCCTATAAATAGCCAACCCGAGCCCTCTTCTTTGGCTTTTTTTCCCAAACCGCGCCTCCTCTGCCCGAGCCACCTTAAGGAGATTTGTTCATCTCTTGATGCTTGATCTTCCTGCCAAGTTCTAGGATTTTAGGAGGCTCGAATCCCGAGGTTCCCCATTTTACGGCGCGGCGCGACGTTGCATTTCCTATGTTCTTCTTCGGCGCAGCAGTGATGTTTTAGCTCCCCTGGGCTACCCCGAGGTCCTTTTCAGTGATTCTTGCGCCGACAGACTCCTAACAGGTAGGGCTTCAACTTTTATTTTGGTCGCGCTTTCCCGTTTCGAGGTTTTGGCACGGATCCCGAGGCAAACAGTGACCCCTTTTTCTGTATGGAATTCCTTGACAGCAGCGGAGGTATTTTGGCCATATCTTCGCGCACGAGCGTCAGACGGAAACGAGCTTATACAACTTTTTCATCTACGGATCGCAAGGAACGCGCTCGTATTTTTCTTGGATTTTCCAGAGGATTATTTCGAGGTGAAAATCACTGTTTTCTCAGTGAACAGTGCACAGTTTTTAACACAGATTTTTGTATGATGTACCCCCTTGCCGAATTTTTATCTTGACTTACCGAACTCAGATTTGGGCGTGCAAGGTACCGTTGCGAAGCTATCGACGCGAGGATCGCCGTGATATTTTTCTTGGAATTTCCTGGGCACTTTCTGCAGGTGATAATTTAACAGTTTGGGACTGATGTTGTATGGGTTAATAAAGCAATATTTGGGAGCCTAAGTGTATTTAGTGGACTTTGTATTGTACCAGGAGTGTTTCGGGTGTGCTGAAATTGTTGGAGCGCAGGATTGGAGTTTTGGTATTTTCAGCTGTACGGACTTGGACAGTTGCGCTTCAGGTGGGTGGTTGTTGTACTCCTCTCTTTGGTATGCCCACTAGGAATATCAGAGTACCCTTGATTTGACGATGCTAAATGTGTTGATTGGTAGACTTGCATGCTCTAGGAAATTAATTATTGGTTATTGGATCCCTGATAAATTATTGTTAGAATGATCACTTGATTTAATCGCTTAATATTCTGGACTGTATGCTTGGAGACAAAATAGAAATTGAGGACTGCAAAACTGATGATTGTTCATATGAGACGGTCACCCTAGCTTATGTCACTCTAACTGTTTATTCTTGAAAATTGGACAAAATATTGGAACAATGCATGATTAAACGGGTCACATAATATGTCATCTTTTACTGCTACACTATCTTTTGGGACTTGACTTAGGAGAAACCATGCATTTATTCTTTCTTCTCCTATTATTGATAGACTTGCGGCATAGTCGCTCGGGTTCGAGCGGGTGTTGGACAGTGTAGTCAGGTATTGGGGATTTGGGACAGGTTGGGTTTTGACAGGGTGTTGCGGCGACCACGGATCTTGGGTGGTTGACCGGGTTGTACTATTGCATCAGATTGGGTGTTTTGGGGATCGGGCTTTCTTTAGTGGAGGGTTTTCCCCACTTCATTGAGTCTCGATCCAGTCCTGCTATATCTGGTTACTTGTGGTTACTACTTTCCTCGTGTGGGTCGCTCCCCACGAGTGCGACTCCGGAGTGCGCGCAGACAGACTTTGAGTGTAGAGTCCTGGCGTTCCCCTGCCCTTGTAGCCTCCCTTTATTTTGACGGGACTTAGGAAAACTTTTCACTATGTTTTTTCCAATGGACTGGCCTGACCGTGAGTATTTTTCTGCGATTCAACTTGAAAAACCCTATTCCCGCTATACCTTGTTGGGTTATAAGTAATTGGATCTAAATAGGGGAAAAAACACCTAGAGGGGGGTGAATAGGTGTAAACAATAAACACTCAAAAAATCATTGCGCAATAAAACCCAATGCGGAAAAATAAAAGAACACGCAAGATTTTTACGTGGAAAAACTCCAAACCGGAGTAAAAAACCACGGGACCGATAACACGGCGAAATCCACTAGAATTAACACACGTACAAGGTGATATAACGTACTCACAGACGACTCAACCTTTTACCATACGCTCCTAGTAGATCTTCTCCGCTCGCTCCACGACGCTTCTCGAATCCACGATCCGCGCCCAACGCTGAATCCACAGCGTCCAACGTCGAGTCCACGACGTCCGACCGAATCCACGGTCTTCACCCAATGGCACGCTTCGAATCCACGAACGTACCTCGCTCCGAATCCACGAGAGCGGTTGCACCTTGAATCCACAAGGCCACGCGAGTCCACGCGCCGATTTTGGGGTAAATCGTTGTTTGTTTGGGTGGTGATGATCCGCCGAATACTTAGATTAAAGATAGATCGGAAATACCATCTAAGTATTCATTGATTTGATTCTACTCAAAATGTGAGTATGGAAAACCTAGAATCAAATCAATCAATATAGATGAAGAAACATAGAATAAATCTATTGATTTCCTTTCTTCTCTATATGTGGATTTTTCTTTTCGGCTATTTTTTCTGTAATAGCGGATCTGCCCGATGCCCTAGAAATGAATATAGGGCCTATTTATAGGTTAGAAACCATTGGAAGAATAGGATCAAAAACAGCCTTTTCTGGAAATTTTACCGACGGCGATCCGGATTGGAATTGACGATCCGGATTGCAGAAGCAAGAAAGACGATTTCCAGAAAATGCCTGTTCGGGATCCGGATCGTAAGTCCGATCCGGATCGTTCATACAGTTTTACCAGAACATCAATGTTCGGGATCCGGATTGCAATCCTGATCCGGATCGTGGAAGCAAACAGGTAAAACTAGTGTTCGGGATCCGGATCAGAGGATGCTGCGATCCGGATTGAACCAGTGTATGAACGAACACCCTTCGGGATCCGGATTGCAAGTCCGATCCGGATCCTGAACATGTCCCATGTCCAGTTTTTGATGTTATGCAATAAAAACCTCTTCCAGGTGTTTCTACACTATAAGAAGTATTCGGATCATCAAAATCTTTAGTTAAACGTACCTGATCCTTTTGAATTCTTCTTTCTTGAGATTGAGGTATATGATCCAAAGTTTCTTCATCTTCAATCTTCAAGACTTAATACATTCACGAAATACGCCAACTCAAATTCCGTAACAATCTCCCCCTTTGGCGGTTTCGTGACAAAACACAAATCCACAAAAGAAAATTCAAAAAGATATTTTTGTTGCTATCACCATACAACAAAAATTTACAAAAGAGTTCCAGAAATTAAAAACATGAGATAAACTCCTAAGACAGACTCTAGACTTAGACATCTGTAATCTCTGCACACAAAAAATCATTCTTGACAAAAAAATCGTTAGATACCTCAAGAATTGAAACATACAAAACCAAATACAGAGATAGAGTTTATCTCATCATGACATTTGAAAAATTCAGATATGTAAGAGAATCATAGTTAAAACCAACATATCTTCTAAGCATTCAAAAACCAAATGTCAAAGTATGTTAGTCCAACATCAACTTGTTAGTCATATTACATGCCCAAATAGTTAGTCGAATAGTTAGTATAGAAGCATGTCACAAATCACAAATAAAAACCAAAGTTGAGTTGAAGATACTTACCTTGATATTCACAAATTCATTCACATCATTCATTGTTCACATCATCATTGTTCAAGTTCTCTCTAACTCTCTCCCCCTTTTTGTCACAAAACAAAGCCAAATAATTACAAACCAAGGAGAGTTAAAACGATAAACAAACAAGAAAAGTGAAAGACCTGCAAAAAGCAAAGAAGTAAGAACAAAAACTTATTCCTGAGAGTCGGAGTCATCAGATGTTGTGCATCCCATTTTAGCAAACATCTTCTTCACAAGTTTCTTCACTGATGAGACTGACTTATTCAAAGTGATTTGAGAAGCTGTGAGGATTTCCATCTCATTTTTCATAACTTGAAGGTCTCCTCTCATTTCAGTGAACTCAGCAGACATACGTTCCTGTTCATTTGAAAGCCGCTGTTGTTCTTTAAAGATAGAGGTGACAGAGGCATCATCGTCAGAGGTGGATGGAGGTGCCTGCTGTGAAGGAGGAACTGGGGCTGTGGAAGTAGTTGCTTGTGGTCGAGCTCGTTGTCGGATTGGAGGAGATGGGGGATCATCTTGCTTTGTTGACAAAGACTTGACAATGGTTGTCTCATTTATTGTCCCCAAACTATACATGTAAGAGCTCGCGCTTGTATCCACTTTAAACTTCTTAAGGATGCGCATGATAATCATTGGATATGGTAGTCGCTCTGTGGGGTGAGAATGTTCGACATACCGCGTCATCCTATTCCAAATGAGATAAGGAATGTTCAGTTTGCTCCCATCAATGCAGTCGGGTTTCAAGAAGATAGAGAAAAAGCATTCTATCCCATCGAAGGACTTTCGTGTTCATGTTTGGAAGAATGTTGTAACAGACAATGAAGTTTATGTACTTGTACTCTTTCTTAAGTTCTTTGGAGAAAACAGAATTTCCGGTAGACAAAGTTTCCGGAAGCAGATTCCATTAACTACAACTCTCCACGAGTTTCGTTGAAGCTTTGAGTCTTCAGGTAGTGGAGTCCATCAGATCTGGCTTTCATATTAAGCACCTCTCCAATCAGTTGGGGAGTGACTTTGATTTTGATACCTTTAACCAAGGTATGAAATTCTCGACGTCCGTCTTCATGATCAATTAGACTTGTGCATTCTGATAAAAGATCCGAACTGAGTGTGGACAATACCCAGTTGTTCAGGAAAGTTGCAAATTGGACCGAGACCAGCTTGATCAAACAAGCTCCCAAACTCTGCAGATCTTCCTCATTGTTTGACATTGACATGTCTTCTCCGATGCATTCCCTCTTTTCAAAATCTTTGATCTTGTGGAGCTAATGAATTCCTGAGGAGGAGGCTGGCTAGCTATAGGTTCATTGATTGAAATGCCCTGAGCACTACCTCTTTTCCTTGCACCAGTTTTCATCTTGTTCCATTTGCTTAGGTTCCATTGGTGCTTTCCCTTTTTCAGCTGCAGTAGAGGAGGCTTAGTCTTGGAGGCTTCAGCAGGAGCCTTTCCTTTTGAGATAGTAGGGACAGCTCTTCAATTTCAATGTTATCCCAGTCAATGACTCCGTTTCAGATTCAGTCTCGGAGTCAGTTTGAGCTCGTTTTGTCCTCTTTGCCCTTTTTGGCTTGGCAGTATCCTTCACATGGACCATGGCAGCAAGTAAGAAAATGATCCAGGTGATCACCATTGCTGTCAGTGCTTTGAGTTTAGAGAAAGTGTCCTGTGAAGACCAACTCAAGAACATATGAAAAATCGTCAATTTTGAAAAATTTGAAAAATTGTACCTAGACAATCATAATCATGTAGAGAAGCCAAGAATCAAATTAGTTTTCCAAAAAGAATTTTAAAAATAGATCAATTCCATGATTTTCAAAAATTCCTCTTTTATGCCCTAAAACCGAATTTTTAGAAATCGAAGCCTAAAAACTCGTTAATCAAGAAAAACCCAGCATAAAAGCAAAACTAATTGACCCAGAGTTCTTATTTCAAAAGAAATTTGATCAAAAACCATTCACAAACGAAAAAGATCCAAGATTTCAACTCACGTTTGATGAAAAACCATAAAAACTGTGAAAAACCGAGTTTTGATCAATAAAACTTACTTGAATCCGAAGAACTTTGAGTTTGGAAGCTCCAAAATGCAAGAAATCTAGAGAGAGAAGCTCTAGAGACTTGAAACAAAAGATTAGGGTAAAAGAAATCAAATCCTCTTTGTTCTTATAAAACCCTAGCCGTGATCCGGATCGGATCGAGAATGTGATCCGGATCGGCTACCCGCAGGAAGAATCCTGCGTTCGGGATCCGGATCACTTACCCCGATCCGGATCGGCTTCAACTTTTTCTCCAGAAAAATTCAGAAAAATTCCATAAAATCCAGAAAAAGTATGTAAGCACTTTACCATGTCAACTTTAAACAAAAGACATCGTTTCATACAACAAGAAATAGATTATGCAAAATCTATCAAAAATATCCAAAAATGAAACGAAAATTTACGAAAGTTAAAACACTTAAAGTTGAACAACTTCAATTACATCTATCCTGATCTTATGTGTAATGCCTTTATCAAATCATCAATTTTAGTAAAGAAAATGAAATACCAAGATCAATAGATGTTTGAAATCCCAGATAAGTTAGATAATATATCTAGACAATCTGTTGAAGGAGTGGCTCTTTGAGCATCTTTTATAAAAATCCCACCTTATACCAACCATGAAATACGACTGAGTCAAGTATTTCAATATGAATTTCATCAACAATTTTCAAAACAAAAATTTGCTTTTCATTCATGGAGTATCTTTTTTTCTTTCATTTTCTCCATGTGGTGGTAGTTTTCACACTCCTCATTGGGATGTAACTCTTTCCACATCTTTTGAGCATTTTACATTTCATTGACTCCCCCTCAATTGGCTATCAATTATTTAATATATAAGGTATTCAACCAAACCATTGATCTCGAATTCATACTCGACTAAGCAATCAAATATGATAATGACTATACCAAGAGATCATTGAGAGAGAAATTGACTTTGATCACTTAAAAGATGGTTTAATTAACGTAAATGATCATTGCAACATTGAAATATTATGACATCAAAAGCATAATAAATTTCTAAATGCATAAAAGGATGCAATTAAAGTCAATTATGATTTATGCTCAATTAATGTCCTATGTACAAAACATAGATAAAGAACAAAACAAAAACAAAAACAAAACCTAACCTAAGCAAAGGTTTCAAAAAGTTATTTCAAGGAAAGCATGCCAATTGCTTTACGCAAGTGAATAAAACGTTTTTGATCCAAAGGTTTTGTTAAGATATCAGCTAATTGATCCTCAGTTGAAATATATGACAGTTGAAGAATGTTTGATTCAACTAGCTCTCTAAGAAAATGATATCTAAGTTCAATATGTTTTGTTCTAGAGTGCAACACAGGGTTTTTAGAAATGTTAATAGCACTAGTGTTGTCACATAAAATGGTTACCGAAGATGTTGAAATCCGGAAATCGCTCAACACGCTTTTCATCCAAATCAATTGGGTTGAACAACTTCCTGCAGAAATGTACTCCGCTTCGGCAGTCGAGAGTGCTATGCAGTTCTGCTTTTTACTGTGCCATGCAACAAGGCAGTGGCCAGATAGAAGCATGCACCACTCGTGCTTTTCCGGTCATCCACCGATCCAGCCCAATCGGCATCTGAGTATCCAACAATATCCAAAGTCGTTCCCATAGGATACCAAATTCCGAAATTGATTGTACCTTTGATATACCGGATGATCCGTTTCACCGCTTTCAGGTGAACCTCCTTCGGTGCTGATTGATATCTCGCACAAATCCCAACACTGAAGGATATATCCGGGCGACTAGCCGTGAGATATAGTAGACTTCCAATCATACTGCGATACAGTTTCTCGTCTACATTCTCACTTTGTGATTCACTTCCAAGTCCCTTATGGCTAGTTCCCATTGGAGTCGGAAAATCCTTAGAATTTTCAAGATCAAACTTTTTGACCAACTCCAGTGCATACTTGGATTGACACAAGTGAATTCCTTCATCGTTTTGTTAACTTGTAATCCAAGAAAATAATTCAATTCGCCCATCATGGACATCTCAAATTCGCTTTCCATGGTCTCCGCGAATTTAGAAGCATCATTATCTCTTGTTGCTCCAAAAACAATGTCATCGACATAGATTTGAGCAACTATGAAATTGTTTTGATAATGCTTCACAAAGAGAGTCCTGTCAGCTCCCCCTCGAGTGTAGCCCTTTTCCAAAAGGTGCTTTGTCAACCTTTCGTACCATGCTCGCGGTGCTTGTTTCAGACCGTAAAGAGCCTTTTTCAGACGAAAAACATGGTTAGGTAGTTTATGATCCACAAAACCTTTCGGTTGAGCCACATAAACTTCCTCATTTAAAAACCCATTTAAAAAGGCGCTCTTAACGTCCATTTGAAATAATTTGATTTTAAAATGACAAGCAATCGCAAACAATATACGAATGGACTCGAGTCTAGCTACAGGGGCGAAAGTTTCATCAAAGTCTATACCTTCTACTTGAGAGTAGCCTTGAGCAACTAACCTTGCTTTGTTCCTGATGATAGTACCTTCTTCATTTTTCTTGTTCTTGAAGATCCATTTGGTACCTATCACATTGTGTTGCTTCGGAGGCTTCGTCAATTCCCAGACTTTGTTTCGCTCGAATTGATGGAGCTCTTCCTGCATTGCTTTAATCCAGTAATCATCTTGGAGAGCTTCATCAACATTCCTTGGTTCGATTTGAGATACATAGCATGCAAATCCGCAAACCAATTGTCTCCGTGTTCTAACTCCTTCTTGTGGATCTCCAATGATGTTCGATTCAGGGTGATCCTTGGAGATGCGTAACGTTTGAGGTAGAGGAGTAGACGGAGGTACACGAGATGATTCCTGCACATCAGATAAGCTTGAAGAACCGTTAGATGCATCATTATTATCGAAAGAATTGTTAGAAGAAGATGCATTAGCAGGTGTATCATCATCAAGAGAGATATCGAGGGTAGATTTTTCAGATTCAAAGTGAAAAGCTTCATCTACCTTAACATTTATCGATTCTACGATCGTCTTAGATTCTAAGTTAAAAACTCGATATGCTCTGCTGTTTGTAGAATAACCTAAGAAAATCCCTTCGTCACTTCGAGAGTCAAATTTTCCAAGATTCTCACGATCACGTAAAATAAAACACCGACTCCCAAAGATGCGAAAATATTTGATGTTAGGTTTTCTACAAAACCAAAGTTCATATGGTGTATTCAATGTCCCCGGGCGCAAATACACGCGATTGATAACATAAACAGCAGTGTTCACCGCTTCAGCCCAAAAATAAAAAGGTAAGTTCCGGCTGTGAAGCATAACACGTGCCATTTCCTGTACGACCCTGTTTTTGCGCTCGACTACACCATTTGTTGAGGTGTGTAAGGTGCAGAAAATTCATGTTTAATGCCATTAGAAGTGCAAAAATCAATGAATTTGGATTTATGAATTCCCCACCTCTATCACTCCTAACTCGAGTAATCCTATCATTCTTTTCATCATAATACGATTGCAGATTTCGAGAAAAGAATCAAAGGTATCAGCTTTTTCCTTTTAAGAAAGCTACCCAAGTATATCTAGAATAATCATCAACCAACAAGAAAATATACCATTTACCTCCCAGAGATGGTTGACGAGTTGGCCCCATTAAGTCCATATGCAAAAGTTCCAATGGCCGTTTTGTACCTATGTGGTTCAAGTTCGTGTGTGCAGTCCTAGACTGTTTTCCCTTTTGGCAACCGCCACACACAAGGTTTTGTTCAAAAGAAAGTTTCGGAACCCCCTTGACCACATCTTTGTTTGAAATTCTAGCAAGTTCCTTAAAGTTTATGTGACCTAGCCTTTCATGCCAAAGTGTTTCATTTTTCAAAGATGCTAGGTTACATTTTTCAGAAATCTTAGAGGAACTACATAACAATTGTTTTCTGATCTAACCCCCTTTAAAAAGAAAGCATGGTTCATGTCAGTTACAGTGCATTTATCAGATGAAAAATTAACTGAATAACCACTATCACAAAGTTGACTTATGCTTATGAGGTTAGTCTTAAGGCCATGAACAAATAACACATTATCTAGAACCGGGCCATCTGGAATAGCTACCGTTCCCTTTCCAACAATTTTGGAAGACCGACCATCTCCGAAAACAACAAGTCCTCCGGAGTTTTTCTCAAAGTTTGAAAACAGTTTTTATCACCGGTCATATGACGGGAACACCCGCTATCCAGATACCAAGACGAACTATCATATGCATGCAAGGAAACATTGGTAGCAAGACAGGGAAAAATTCACCTTTGCGCACCCAAACCTTTTTGGAATGCGTCGGTAATGATCGTGAAGTTGATTTCCTAGGTGAGAGCGTCTTGCTTGAAGAATTGCTGCTCCTTGATGATGTCGTCTTGAGCGGTGTACTACCAAGGCTCTTTTCCTTCAATTGAGTTGCAGTTGATTTTCGAGGAAGCCCTTTTGGTAGTCATTGCAAGAGGTGCTTGAGGTGTGCGTTTGGCTTCCGTCTTGCAATTTCTCCTTATGTGCCCTGAAATGCCACAACGAAAACATACCTTAGGTCTTGTCGATCCCGAGGAGGATGTAGTAGGCTTGTTGTCGTTGCTTGTCGTGAATTCCGGTGTCGGAGGAGGAGATACCGACTGAGGCACAAATACTGTACCACTCGAACTTGGAATGTCTCCAGTTTGAGTGTATCCGAGGCCGAACTTATTTCTTTGACCAAGACCAAGAAGTCTGTCCAACTTACTCCTTCCAGAAGAAAATCTCTTTAAAGTCATCCTTCAGTTGGCGTATGGTCTCTCTCATTTCCAATTTTTCCTGTCGAGCCTCGCCGTTGAGCTTCAAGAAGTAATTCGCTTTGTTCACCATATCCATATAATTCTTCTCGAGTTGCTCATTGGACTCTTGAAGGGAAACATTTGTTTTAATCAATTATCCCTTTCCACTTCAAGATCGGTTGAGAGAGAGGTTACCCTTTTTACTTCTTCTTCGAA
>JAQOTM010000345.1:0-103998 GCA_029168755.2 Tillandsia fasciculata
GGGCCACCCTCGCCGATCACGTGCGAGTCAGTTGACGCAACAGCAGCAAGGCCGCGCCACAGTGACGGCCGCCCCGGCGGTCCCTCCGCAGGGGCCAGACAGCACCGGCTCACGGCAACACCGGACAGCGACACACGCGGCGGCGACTACGGGAACCGGCACCAGGCGACAACCAGCGGACGTTACTCTGGAGGAGACAGTAGTCACGCCTACCCCTACCGTGGCTGCCGCCGTCGACGAGGGATGGGGAGTGTGGGGATGACCGAGCGGGATCGGGTGCGGGCCAACTTGAAAGACTTTAAGAAAACTACTGACACGCCCACGTCTCGAAGGGGACACGACTGGATCCGTGCCTGGTCGTCGAGAAAATGGGTGGGGCCGTCGCTGAGAGAAAAACTTTGCAAGACCTACTCATAGGAGGATGATGAGAGGGTTCCCATTAGCCAGTCCATTGCTTGGAAGGGAACGCGCCGCTTGTGGTGGAAGACGGTACGCCCGATCCTGCTAAGGGTACCGCTTTCCCGTCCTGGGCAACATTCAAGCAGGAGCTGTTCGAGGCCTTTTCACCAGCAGTGTCAAGAAGAAGTTGGAAGATGACCTGAACCATATCCAGCAGGGAAACCGGACGGTCATGGAGTACCAACGGAGTTCGTCGCCCTAGCAAACTACGTCCCGTTCGTTATAAGGGACGAGGCTCACAAGGCGCAACTCTTTGTGGATGGCTTGCGGAGCAATATCTTTGAGGTGGTGCAAGCAGCCGACCTGCACACCTTCCAGAAAGTGGTCGACAGGGCCACTACGGTGGAGCGGGGTTTTGCGGTCACCCGCGCCAGAAGGGAGAACTCGGCGCGGCTGGAGGACAGAAGCGGCAACAGCAGAACTCGGGAGGAGGCTCTTGGAGTGGGAGCGGAGCCCCCAAACGGTGGAACCACAGGCGGGGCCCCGGGGCGCGCCAGTAGGAGGGCCGAGGCCGGGAAATAGGCCTTGTGTCATATGCGGGGGAGGGCACACTCCCCAAAGAGGCGACCACTGCTTCAGGTGCGGCAAACGGGGGCACTTCCGCCGCAACTGCCCCTTAGGCGGGGACCTGCCTCTCTGCGGCTTCTACGCCCACACCACAGCTCTCAGGGCGGGGGAAAGCACTATGGCGTCGACTTCTAGACCCCCTGCGTCACGGCGCGAGGAGGACAGGCAGCCACAACCAGGCGGGAGGGTTTTCTCAATGACCCGCCAAGAGACAGATCCGCCGGAAGACGCACTTGCAGGTATTACTTTCGTCTCAAATTCCTGTGCTAGAACTCTTTTCGACACCGGAGCAACACACTCGTTCATTTCTCGTGATTTCGTTTTAATGCATGATCTCGAGGAGACCCCCCTTCAAAATCTCCTGACGGTTTAAACGGCGCGGGGGGAACTTTGGAGGCGACCAGCTTGGTGGCCGCCTGCTCGATTAAGCTTGGGCGACTGGCTTGCCCATGGGATTTGGTGGTAATTCTCTTGAAGGAATACGACGCGGTGTTGGGCATGGACTGGCTCACGAGGTACCAGGCGCTCATTGACTGTGACAAGCGACAAGTGCGATTGCAAGAACCGGGCTTTCCTGAACATGTGTATATGGCGGGCAAGAGCATCACCTTCCCGGCGGTCATCTCAGCGGCGCGGGCCAGAAGATTGGTAGAGGGTGGTTGCGTGGCCTATGTAGCATCGGTGGATTTGGCTACACGACCATCGACGACACCTGCAGATATCCCAGTGGTGAAGGACTTCCCCGACGTCTTCCCCGCGGAACTGCCCGGGATGCCTCCAGAGCGGGAGGTGGAGTTCCCTATCGAGCTACTACCAGGCACGCAGCCTATTACGAAGGCGCCTTACCGAATGGCCTTCGCAGAGCTAAAGGAGCTTAAGGCACAACTGGAAGACCTTTTGGACAAAGGGTTCATCAGACCGAGTGTGTCACCCTGGGGCGCACCGGTACTCTTTGTGCGGAAGAAAGATGGAAGCCTGCGTCTCTGCATCGACTACAGAGGGATAAACAAAGTCACGGTGAAGAATAAGTACCCACTGCCCAGAATCGACGACCTCTTCGACCAGTTACGGGGAGCGACGGTCTTCTCCAAAATTGACCTGCAATCAGGCTACCATCAACTCCGAGTTCGAAATGCAGACATCCCCAAGACCGCCTTTCGGACTCGGTACGGCCACTACGAGTTTACGGTGATGACGTTCGGGCTTACGAACGCCCCCGCAGTCTCATGGACATGATGAACAGGATCTTCAGACCCTTCTTGGATCGGTTCGTGGTAGTCTTCATCGACGACATTCTGATTTACTCCACTACCGACGAGGAGCATGAGGACTATTTGCGAACGATCCTTCAGACCCTCAGAGAGCAGAAGCTGTTCGCTAAACTCAAGAAGTGTGAGTTCTGGCTGCGCGAAGTCGATTTCCTAGGACATGTGATCTCGGCACAGGGAATCGCCGTGGATCCCAAGAAGGTAGAAGAGCAGTGGTTGACTGGCAGCCGCCGACATCGGTGACAGAGGTCCGCAGTTTCCTAGGACTGGCAGGATATTACAGGCGCTTCGTTGAGGGTTTCGCGAAGATTGCTGTCACGCCCCGGGTGTAAACCAGAACCCGGGCCCGTCTACAGATCCGCCGTGCACACGGTATTTCCCGTGTACACGAAGCGCCAACACCTGCTCAGATATAAAGAGATAAAATAAAAGAGCAATAAAAACAGAGCTGAACTAAAACTAATACATCTCAGACTGAAGCTGGAAATAAAATACAATACATCAGTATAAATGATACATCAGTCTCTCCCAGCTCACAATAAATAAATACAACCTGCTGGCAAAAGCCAGTCCCAAAAGTGAAAGTACAACCGTCTGAGGAAAACCTGGGTACACCAACAGTCCAGCTAACACGCTCATCCAGCCTCGAGATCTATCTACACAGCCGTCCTCTCTCCTCGACCCGCCACTGAAAGTCCAGTAGCACCCGCAGAAGACTCTGCAAAACAAGGAAGAAGAAAAAGAGGAAAGAAGAATGGGGGTGAGAACTACTAGTAAACCAGTAGCCTCCCCTAGTGGGTAAAACCTCAAACTCTGACGCACCCACTAGGTCTACCAGAGGCGAAAAGGAAAGAAGAGTGGTAAGAAATGAAACTGCTGAAAAAGGGAGATCTACCACTACTATGCCTCTAAAATGCAGTCCTAGACTGGAATAACCATAAGAAACAATAACCAACCATCCCAGATGAACCCAATCTGTACCGCCCTCATCATCGGGCAAGAAAGCCGCGCCGATGTGATAGCAAAACTCCTGCTGCCGCCCTCATCATCGGGCAAAAAGCCGCGCCGATGTGATAGCAAAACCGTCAATAACTGTCCGACCCCGGCCTCCGGAGGGGAACTCGAGGGGAGCGACCCACACGAGGAAAGCATCACCGGGCAATAACCGCGCCGGTGTAATAAAAGCATCACCGGGCAATAACCGCGCCGGTGTGATAAAAGCAGGACTGGATCACAACTAAAAGCCCCAGTGGAACACAACCCTCCACTAAAAGAAAACTGATTCCCAATCAGATGCAAAAGTAACCATTCGGTCAATCGCCCAAAATCCGCGATTGCCGCAATACCCCAAAATCCACGACCAGGTTAACAACCGACCTCCGGTCAACCGCCCAATATCCGCGGTAGCCGGAATAACCCACAATCACAATCATGTCCCACATCCGACATCTGGTCAACCGCCTACTATCCGCGGTTGCCACAAACCCCGTAGTCCATAATCATGCCCTATCACCGATGTCCTATAACCGACATCCGGTCAACCGCCCAATATCCGCGGTCGCCGCCAAAACCCATAATCCACAATCCAGGCCCCCGGCTACACTAACCCAAACCCCTGCTCAAACCCGAGCAACAAGAACCACCTGACTAAGGAAAAGGAGAAAAGAAGCAAACAAGGTTTCTCCTAAGTCAAGTTCCAGCATGAAAGTGTAGCGATAAAAGATGGCCTATCTAGATGTCCATACAAGCATGCAAGTGTTCTCAAGGAAATAAAGGAAAAGGTGTCCAATAGTGGTTCCACATGTGTAACAATTAATAGCTCCGCATAGATATAACCATCATGCTAAAACATTATCCAACCACACATGTCTATAATCCATGTTCCATAATAAAGCATCACTATCCACCTATGCATGTCATAAAATCCTCAAATAGTACCAACCACTAACAGGATAATCAAATAGTCCAAAATAAATATTCCATTCCACATGCAAGGTTAAACGCTAACATAGCAACCCAATCCCCACACAGGCATGCATAACCCAACCCCGATTATGATTAATCAAGATGTCCAAGTAAAGGGGTCACTCTAATATTCCTAGTGAGCATGTCAAAATAGAGGTAAGCAACAACCACCCACCTGAAGTGCAACTGTCCCAATCCGTACAGCTGAAAATACCAAAAACTCCAAATCCTTGCTCCCACAATTTTAGCACACCCGTAATATTCCTGATACAATACAAAGCTCACTAATTACACTTAGGCTCCCAATTAATGCTCTTATACAACCTCGGATTCGAAACTGTTAAATTATCACCTGCAGAAAGTGCCCAGAAAATTCCAAGAAAAATATCACAGCGATCCTTGCGTCGCTAGCTTCGCAACGGTACCTTGCACGCCCAAATCAGAGTTCGGTAAGTCAAGATAAAAATCCGGCAAGGTGGTGATCCAAACAACAAACTGTGGAAAAAGACTGCGCACTGTACACTGAGAAAACAGTGATTTTCACCTCGAAATAAATCTCATAAAATTCCAAGAAAAATACGAGCGCGTTCCTTGCGATCTGTAGATGAAAAAGTTGTATAAGCTCGTCTCCATCAGACGCTTGTGCGCGAAGATATGGCCAAAATACTCCGATGCTGTCCTCACATTCCTCACAGAAAAAGGGGGACCATTGTTACCTCGGGATCCGAGCCAAAGAAGCAAAATCAGAATGCGCGATCAAAATGAAAGATGAAGCCCTACCTGTCGTGAAGCCAACGGCGCAAAAATCACAGAAAAAGGAGCTCGGGGTAGGCCGGGGGAGCTAAAACACTGCTGCTGCGCCGAAGAAGAACACAGAAAATGCAACGTCGCGCCGCGCCGTAAAATCGAGACCTCGAAATCCGTGCCACCCGAAAATCTGAAACTTGGTAGGTGTAATCTCCTCTTGAAGGAGAAGAAATCTCCCTCTCACCTCCCCTTCGAGCTGAGGTCTCGAAGGGGTCGAAAATCCCCCTTGAAGAGCCCTCGGATGGGATTAATAGGAAAACCAGAAAATCTTTTCAAATAATTCCCTCTGAGTCCCCAAAAATTTTCACTGCGCCCGGTGCACGTGAACCCGCCAATGGAGGCGCGCCACGTGGTCCCAACCACCGTGCACCGCCCGTGAACCGCGCACCCCGCACGTCGCGTACACCTGCTCCACCCCTTGCGTGAACCGGGAGCACAAAACCGAACCAATCACAAGCCGCCACGTGTCCTACCGTCGGTCCACCGTGCACCAACATTGATCCGTGGACCGGGTGCTGTGAGTCACCCAACAAGATAGTGCCACGTGGCACCCCGCTCGGTGCATGCCCGCCGCGTGGACCGGCCGCCTGCCTGCGCCCCCGCCGCGCCTGCCCGCGCCCTCAGCGCCTGCCCGCGGCCGCGCGCTGCCTGCCCGAGCGCCCTCCGCCGCCTTCCGCCGCTGCCCGCCGCCGCCGGCAGCCGCCGGCGATCGCCGGAGTTACTGTTCCGGCAGTGAACAGTAACCCTTGCACAAAATTCACAAGTGGGTAGTCCGTTTTGACCGTTTTCGCGCGCTGATTCCAAATCCGGCGTCCGTTTTGCCAAATTCAAATCCTAAAATTTGCCGGAGGCTCCCGGAAAGGTATTTTCAATCCGAATTTCGCGCCGAGCCCAATCTCAATATCCGGTTCGCGCGAAAACACCTCTAAGCATCCGACGGGGTCCCCCGATCACCCGCGTGATCCATTTTAAGTCCAAAGTCCAACACTAGTGTCCAATCGTGCCCCAAACACCTCCCGCACACCGCGTAGGCCTCCAATGGCCACCCCAACGCACCGCAACAGCTCTGCGGAGATCCAGGTCATCACAATTGCTACCCCTTTAAATCGGTTAACCAGGAAAGGGGAGAAGTTCATATGGACGGCCAAATGCCAGGAGAGTTTTGAGGAACTCAAGAGGAGATTAACCAGGGCACCAATACTGGTGCTGCCGACACCAGGAGAGGATTATGAAGTGTACTGCGACGCATCAAGGATCGGTCTTGGAGGCGTTCTGATGCAACGGGGGAAAGTGATTGCCTACGCGTCCAGGCAGCTGAAGGATTACGAAAAGAACTACCCGATACACGACTTGGAATTGGCTGCTATAGTCTTTGTTCTAAAACTGTGGAGGCATTATCTCTTGGAGTTCCCTGTAATGTCTTCTCAGATAATCAAAGTCTCAAGTACATCTTTACCCAAAAAGAATTAAACTTGCGGCAGAGGCGGTGGCTAGAGTTGTTGAAGGATTACGACTTGTCGATCCAATACCATCCCGGGAAGGCGAATGTGGTGGCAGACGCCTTGAGCAGGAAAGGGTATCAGGAAGGGGCGTCGGAGAGCACGATAACGGAACAGAACCACTTGATCGCGGAGTTCGCACGGATGCAGTTAGAGGTGGTGCCAGCGGGCACGGTTATGCGACTTCTAACCTTGGTGGTCAAGCCGACATTATTTGAGAAGATCCGGGAGGGACAGCAGACCGACCCACACCTACAGCGCGTACGAGACAAGATTCCCCAGGGCCAAGAGAATGATTTTGCGGTGGAAGACGACGGCACCTTACGGTTCCGCGGACGGATCTGCGTGCCGGATTCACCAGAGTTGAAGGAAGAGATCTTAGCGGAGGCACACCGAGCCCCTTATGCGGCACATCCAGGGGGCACGAAGATGTACAGGGATCTTAAACATACTTTCTGGTGGCCTAAACTGAAAGAGGACGTGACTCGACACGTGGCTCACTGCTTAGTATGCCAACAGATAAAGGCCGAGCATCAGCGGCCAGCCGGGAAGCTACAGCCTCTACCGGTACCAGAGTGGAAATGGGACCAGATCACCATGGATTTTGTCACTGGATTCCCACGTTCACAACAGGGCCACGACGCGATCTGGGTCATAGTCGACCGGTTAACCAAGTCAGCACACTTCCTGCCAATTCATACAACTTGGACCCGCGAACGGTTAGCTCAAGTCTACATCAGCGAGATCGTGAGACTACATGGAGTACCGGCATCGATCACCTCGGACAGAGACACGCGCTTTGTCTCGAAGTTTTGGCAAAGCCTTCAGCGGGCTATGGGGACCAGACTACAGTTCAGCACAGCCTTCCACCCTCAGACGGACGGACAGTCGGAGCGTGTGATACAAACCCTCGAAGACCTGCTTCGCGCCTGTGTGCTGGATTGGGGGATCGGTTGGTCACGCTACCTACCTCTCGTGGAATTCGCCTACAACAACAGCTACCAGGCCAGCATCCAGATGGCGCCCTACGAAGCCTTATACGGAAGGCGCTGCCGATCCCCGATTTGTTGGGACGACTTGGGAGAACGGAAACTCTTGGGACCCGATTTAGTGGAGGAAACTGAAGAGAAGGTACGCCTTATCAGACAGCGCCTGCTGACCGCCCAGAGTCGACAGAAGAGCTACGCAGACCAGAGGCGCCGTGACTTGGAATTTCAAGTGGGGGAACATGTGTTTTTGCGGGTCTCGCCGTCCAGAGGAATCAAGCGTTTCGGGCTAAAGGGCAAGCTGAGCCCGTGGTTTGTGGGGCCATTCGAGATCCTAGAGCGTATTGGCCCAGTGGCTTACCGCCTCGCCCTACCACCAAACCTCGACCGAGTCCACGACGTGTTCCACGTTTCAATGCTTCGGAAATATCTTCCCGACCCATCACACGTTCTGGACGCGTCTGCACTCGAACTTAAGGAGGACCTAAGCTTCGAAGAAACCCCGGTGAGAATCCTGGCAAGGGAAAATAAATCACTGCGAAACCGAGCTATCCCCTACGTGAAGGTACTATGGAGCAACCATGAGGAGCGGGAAGCAACATGGGAGCTGGAGTCTAAGATGAGGGAGTGCTACCCCGACCTTTTCACTCCCACCCGGGTTTGAGTTTCGAGGACGAAACTCGTTTTTAGAGGTGAGTGGTGTAATAACCGCGGGTTTACTTCTCCTTCTGGTCTTACCTGTGAAATTTTTCGAACCACTTTTCGGCTAAGGGGTCTGGGGCGCGTTTTTCTTTCGTTGTTTTTGGGCAGGCCGTCGGGGCTCGCGGGTATTTTTAGAGAATAAAGCCCGCGAAACGAAGACCGGCGGCGCGATCGGATCTGGTTTCCGACCCCGGAATCTCCCGGAATAAATTCCTGAAGTTGGGTGCAGTCCGAGTGTTCAGCACGTCTTCTTAGAGGTAAACCAGACCCGGGTTTAATTTAATTTAATTTAATTTAATTTAATTTAATTTAATTTAATTTAATTCAATCTAAGTTAATCTAATTTAATTTGAATTAGGTTAGGTTATTTTAGTTGGCCCTTGGGTCTAGACCCGACTGCGCCAAAACGGCTAATTAATTAGGGTTGGGGATTTAGGTTTGGGGACCCCATTCCCTCCTCTCTTACCTTGACGTGCGTTGCCCCGAGCGTGGACGAAGAACGCTCTCCCCCAAAACCCTTCCTTGGATCGGCGTGGCACCGCGGCGGAGCGATCGAGGAGAGGGAAGAACGCCGCACGTTCCACTACCTGTACCGGGCACGCAGGAACGGACGATCCCTTCTTTCACAACCATCATCGTCATAACCGAGGTGAGACGGGGTTTTACAATTCTCGTTTTCTTGGGTTCTTGATCGTCTCAACCGGCAAGGAGAGGGGCACAGGCGACGGATTCTCCGGAATCCGCCGCATGTGCGAGAACCCGCTCCCCCATCCGGCGCTCCCGTGTGACCCGCACGGGGCCTGGCGGCGCCCAGCCCCGCGTGCGGGGTGACCCGCACGGGGCCGGGCGCGCGCCCAGCCGCGTGCGGGGTGATCCGCACGGGGCCGGGCGGCGCCCAGCCCCACGTGCGGGGTGACCCGCACGGGGCCGGGCGGCGCGCCCAGCCCGCGTGCGGGGTGACCCGCACGGGGCCGGGCGCGCGCCCAGCCCGCGTGCGGGGTGACCCGCAGGGCCGGGCGGCGCCCAGCCCCGCGTGCGGGGTGACCCGCACGAGGCCGGGCGGCGCGCCCAGCCCGCGTGCGGGGCGACCCGCAGGGCCGGGCGGTGCCCAGCCCCGCGTGCGGGGTGACCCGCACGGGGCCGGGCACGCGCCCAGCCCCGCGTGCGGGGGTGACCGCACGGGCCGGGCGCGCGCCCAGCCCCGCGTGCGGGGTGACCCGCACGGGGCCGGGCACGCGCCCAGCCCCGTGTGCGGGCGGGGAGCCGCGAACCGGGACGGACGGTTCGCCGGCCTTTCGTCGTTATGCGAGTCTGAGCGCTGTTTTTTCCCTCGCGGCAGGTGTGTGTGGGAGTCCGAGCGGGCGTACTAGGACGCGAGGGAGCTGAGCGCTGACTTTCTACTCGTGACAGGTGGGTTTTTGGTTTTAAGTCCTAACATTTAATTGTATCATGTTGGATGGGGTCAATCTTGTGCGTACTTGGGTTAAAGACCGAGGGGTGATAGACATTACTTGTTGATTGTGCTAACTTTTGAAATAAGGGAAAAAGAAAATATAGAAAAAAAAGGGATGTTCTAGAATTTATATGGATCTCATGCTTGGGTTAGAACCTTGGGGGAAAGCATCAACTAACCGTTTATAGTTTTACTGTTCTTTCGCCTTGATATATATATGACGTTTCATATAGTTCTTACGCATGGGTGTTTATACATATTGTTTCTCATGGTTCACGTACACACATATATATATTGCTTCACGGTTACTGTGCTCGAGGCTGCGACACGCGCACCCGCGGTTTGGCCACCGCAAGGGTGCACTTTTCCGGAAAAGCGGTCTATGACCCGTGTATACCCACGAGGTGACGTAGTGGGGCCCCTTATTAGTTGTGGGGTTTGAGGCACCGAGGTGCGAGCGGTGCGACCCGTCGGTTTAGTTGTCCGACGTGGTCGGGTTTCTGCAGGTACGGTATGGGCCGTCGGTTTAGTTGTCCGACGTGGCCGGTATTACAGGATACAGGTATACAGGTTGCCGTTTCCCTCTTGAGAGGGTGGTTGCTCCGTGTTGGTTTTAGGTTAATAAGGATCTAATAGGGGAAAAAACACCTAGAGGGGGGGTGAATAGGTGTAAACAATAAACACTCAAAAAATCATTGTGCGATAAAACCCAATGCGGAAAAATAAAAGAACACACAAGATTTTTACGTGGAAAAACTCCAAACCGGAGTAAAAAACCACGGGACCGATAACACGGCGAAATCCACTAGAATTAACACACGTACAAGGTGATATAACGTACTCACAGACGACTCAACCTTTTACCATACGCCCCTAGTCGATCTTCCCGCTCGCTCCACGACGCTTCTCGAATCCACGATCCGCGCCCAACGCTGAATCCACAGCGTCCAACGTCGAGTCCACGACGTCCAACCGAATCCACGGTCTTCACCCAATGGTACGCTTCGAATCCACGAACGCACCTCGCTCCGAATCCACGAAAGCGATAACACCTTGAATCCACAAGGCCACGCGAGTCCACGCGCCGATTTTGGGGTAAATCGTTGTTTGTTTGGGTGGTGATGATCCGCCGAATACTTAGATCAAGAGTAGATCGGAAATACCATCTAAGTATTCATTAGTTTGATTCAACTCAAGATGTGAGTATGAAAACCTAGAATCAAACTAATCAATATAGATGAAGAAACATAGAATATTTCTATTGATTTCCTTTCTTCTCTATATGTGGATCTAAGGCCGTATAAAATGATATGTGAAAATGACGGCTCTATTTGGATTCCCCTAGAAAAATGACCATAGGGTTTATTTATAGGTTAGAAACCCTAGGAAGAATATTCGGATCAAAAACAAACTTTTCTGGAAAGTTTTACCGACGGCGATCCGGATTGTATAAGCCACGATCCGGATCGCAGACGCACAGAATGCAGTTTCCAGAAAATCACCTGTTCGGGATCCGGATCATAATCCACGATCCGGATCGTTCATACATTTTCACAAAACATCCCATTCGGGATCCGGATTGTACAAGCTGTGATCCGGATTGCAGCAATGTATGAACGAACACCTTTCGGGATCCGGATTGAAAGTCCACGATCCGGATCCTGAACATGTCCCATGTCCAGTTTTTGATGAATAAGCAATTAAAACCTCTTCCAGGTGTTTCTACACTATAAGAAGTATTCGGATCATCAAAATTATTTAGTTAAACGTACCTGATCCTTTTGAATTCTTCTTTCTTGAGATTGAGGTATACGATCCGAAGTTTCTTCATCTTCAATCTTCAAGACTTAATACAATCACGAAATACGCCAACTCAAATTCCGTAACAATCTCCCCCTTTGGCGGTTTCGTGACAAAACACAGATCCACAAAGAAAATTCAAAAAGATATTTTTGTTGCTATCACCATACAACAAAAATTTACAAAAGAGTTCCAGAAATTAAAAACATGAGATAAACTCCTAAGACAGACTCTAGACTTAGACATCTGTAACCTCTGCACACAGAAAACATTCTTGACAAACAAAATCGTTAGATACCTCAAGAATTGGAACATAGAAAACCAAGTACAGAGATAGAGTTTGATCTCACCATGACATTTAAAAGAATCAGATATGTGAAAGAAACATAGTTAAAACCAACATATCTTCTAAGCAGTTGAAAACCAAATGTCAAAGTATGTTAGTCCAACATCAACTTGTTAGTCATATTACATGCCCAAATAGTTAGTCGAATAGTTAGTATAGAAGCATGTCACAAATCACAAAAGAAAACCAAAGTTGAGTTGAGATTCATACTTACCTTGATATCATCGATATTCACAATCATTGTTCAAAGTTCATCATTGTTCATTGTTTTCGCTAACTCTCTCCCCCTTTTTGTCACAAAACAAGCCAAAACGTAGCATGAGCTACAATATGTAAGGAGAGTAACAAAAAATAGAGTTCTAAAAATATGCACAAACTGAGAACTAAACTAAACAAATCAAAAAGACTAATATCCTGCACAGAAAGAAGAAGAAAAGAGTCAAAAACGATCAGTCGTCAGAATCTGAATCGTCAGAAGGAGTGCAACCCATGTTAGACAGTATCTTTTGCACCCGCTTGTCCATTGAATTTATCTTCTTTGTGATGGTAATGTGAGCTGCTGTCGTTAGTTCAAGTTCATTGACAATCCTTTGTTGTTCTTTCAAAATTTGTTCCTGTTTGATGGATAGCCGCTGTTGCAATTTGAAGATCGAAGTTAATGATGCTTCATCATCATTTCCAGTTTCTTGTTGAGACGGTGAGGCCGAGGTGCCGTCCGAAGGCTTCTTTCCATTAACATGAGGTAACTTGTGAAGTGACTTCACAATTGTTGATTCATCTATCATACCACAACTGTGCTGATATGATGTTGAGCTTACATCAATACCGAATTTTTGCAAGATCCTCATGATGATTAGAGGAAACGGAAGTCGCTCAAGGGGATGAGGATGCACAATGTACCTTGACATTCTATTCCAAATTATATAGGGAATATTCATGTTTAATCCAATAGCCTCAGAGGGATTCCCTATGAGATACAGGAATAGGAGTCGCTCCCACCTCACAACCTTGGTTTGCATGTTAGGCAAAATGTTGTAGCACGTGATGAAGTTTAGAAATCGGTACTCCAGTCGTAGATACTTGGACCTTACACCCTTACCATCAGCTGATTTGGTTCCTTCCAGACAAATCTTGTCGATCACAGTTTGCCACAATTCTTTTGTCAAACTTTTTCCTTTCAAAAAGTTAATCCCCGATGTGCTCGATTCCATTCCAAGAACTTCACCAATTAACTGCGGTGTGATTTTAAGCTTCATTCCTAGGACATTTGTATAAAAACATAGACCCATTTTCAGTCTCCTGAAGATGTCTCGCATTCGTGTAGAAAGTTCTCACACGATACAAACAATATCCGAGAAGTTCAGGAAAACGGCAGACTTGAAGAAGAGAAGCTTGTTCAATCAATCTTCCAAATTCTGGTGAATGATTGCGAAGGGCTTCAATGTTGACATGACGTTCTCCGATGCATTCACGTCGTTCAAAAGCTCGAAGACGGTCAGAATTAACGACTACCTCTTCAACACGTGGCGGAGAGTCAGGAGCTATTGGTGCATCAATGTTAGTGTCTCGTCGTAATCCATAACGTCTAGCAAGTCGTTTCCGTTTGAAAGAGATAATTGGAGTAGACATAGGAACATTCCCAGTATTCATTGGTGCTTTCCCTTTTCGGTTAGATTTTGAAGGCAATACCTCATCATCATCATCATCAGTCAGCATATCCCAGTGTACTTCATCAGGGTTCTTTTCAAGTTCAGTGTCACTTATAACTTCCACTTCTCCTTTTCGTTGAACTTTCTTGGCGCGCTTCAATTTGTTGGTTGGTCGAGTGAGTACCATCGTGACTAGTAGCAGAATCAACCAGGAGAATGCCATTGATTCTAGTGCTTTGAGTTTAAGAAAGTGTCCTGTGAAAACCAACTCAAGAACATATGAAAAATTGTCAATTTTGAAAAATTTGAAAACATTGTACCTAGACAATCATAATCATATAGAGAAGCCAAGAATCAAATTAGTTTTCCAAAAAGAATTTTAAAAATAGATCAAATCCATGATTTACAAAAATTCCTCTTTTATGCCCTAAAACCGAATTTTTAGAAATCGAAGCCTAAAAATCGTTAATCAAGTGAAATCCCAGCATAAAAGTAAAACTAATTGACCCAGAGTTCTTATTTCAAAAGAAATTTGATCAAAAACCATTCACAAACGAAAAAATTCCAACTTTTCAACTCACGTTTGATGAAAAAACAGAAAAACTGTGAAAAACCGAGTTTTGATCATGAAAACTTACTTGAATCCGAAGAACTTTGAGTTTTGAAGCACCAGGAAGCAAGAAATCTAGAGAGAGAAACTCTAGAAGCTTGAAAACCAGAAATTAGGGTAAAGAAATCTCGAATCTGAAAGTTTCTATATAGAACCCTAGCCGTGATCCGGATCGGCCGAGAATGTGATCCGGATCGGCCACCCGCAGGAAAAATCCTGCGTTCGGGATCCGGATCACTTGCCACGATCCGGATCGGCTACACCTTTTTCTTCAGAAAAATTAAGAAAAATACAATAAAATCCAGAAAAAGTATGTAAGCACATTATCATGTCAACTTTAAACAAATGACATCGTTTCATACAACAAGAAATAGATTATGAAAAATCTATCAATAATATCCAAAAATGAAACGAAGATTTACGAAAGTTAAAACACTTAAAGTTGAACAACTTCAATTACATCTATCTTGATCCTATGTGTAATGTCTTTATCAAATCATCAATTTCAGTAAAGAAAATGAAGTACCAAGATCAATAGATGTTTGAAATCCCAGATAAGTTAGATAATATATCTAGACAATCTGTTGAAGGAGTGGCTCTTTGAGCATCTTAAATCAAAAATCCCACCTTATACCAACCATGAAATACGACTGAGTCAAGTATTTCAATATGAGTTTTATCAACAATTTTTCAAACAAAAGTTTGCTTTTCATTCATGGAGTATCTTTTTCTTTCATTTTCTCCATGTGGTGGTAGTTTTCACACTCCTCATTGGGATGTAACTCTTTCCACATCTTTTGAGCATTTCACATTTCATTGACTCCCCCTCAATTGGCTATCAATTATTTAATATATAAAGTATTCAACCAAACCATTGATCTCGAATTCATACTCGACTAAGCAATCAAATATGATAATGACTATACCAAGAGATCATTGAGAGAGAAATTGACTTTGATCACAGAAAGATGGTTTAATTAACGTAAATGATCATTGCAACATTGAAACATTATGACATCAAAAACATAATAAATTTCTAAATGCATAAAAGGATGCAATTAAAGTCAATTATGATTTATGCTCAATTAGTGTGCTATGTACAGAACATAGATAAAGAACAAAACAAAAACAAGAACAAAAACAAAACCTAATCTAAGCAAAGGTTTCAAAAGAGTTTATTTCAAGGAAAGCATGCCAATTGCTTTACGCAAGTGAATAAAACGTTTTTGATCCAAAGGTTTTGTTAAGATGTCGGCTAATTGATCCTCAGTTGAAATATATGACAGTTGAAGAATGTTTGATTCAACTAGCTCTCTAAGAAAATGATATCTAAGTTCAATATGTTTTGTTCTAGAGTGCAACACAGGGTTTTTAGAAATGTTAATAGCACTAGTGTTGTCACATAAAATGGTTACCGAAGATGTTGAAATTCGGAAATCGCTCAACACGCTCTTCATCCAAATCAATTGGGTTGAACAACTTCCTGCAGAAATGTACTCCGCTTCGGCAGTCGAGAGTGCTATGCAGTTCTGTTTTTACTGTGCCATGCAACAAGGCAGTGGCCGAGATAGAAGCATGCACCACTCGTGCTTTTCCGGTCATCCACCGATCCAGCCCAATCGGCATCTGAGTATCCAACAATATCCAAAGTCGTTCCCATAGGATACCAAATTCCGAAATTGATTGTACCTTTGATATACCGGATGATCCGTTTCACCGCTTTCAGGTGAACCTCCTTCGGTGCTGATTGATATCTCGCACAAATCCCAACACTGAAGGATATATCCGGGCGACTAGCCGTGAGATATAGTAGACTTCCAATCATACTGCGGTACAGTTTCTCGTCTACATTCTCACTTTGTGATTCACTTCCAAGTCCCTTATGGCTAGTTCCCATTGGAGTTGGAAAATCTTTAGAATTTTCAAGATCAAACTTTTTGACCAACTCCAGTGCATACTTGGATTGACACAAGTGAATTCCTTCATCGTTTTGCTTAACTTGTAATCCAAGAAAATAATTCAATTCGCCCATCATGGACATCTCAAATTCGCTTTCCATGGTCTCCGCGAATTTAGAAGCATCATTATCTCTCGTTGCTCCAAAAACAATGTCATCAACATAGATTTGAGCAACTATGAAATTGTTTTGATAATGCTTCACAAAGAGAGT
Source organism: Tillandsia fasciculata (assembly GCA_029168755.2). NCBI lineage: Eukaryota > Viridiplantae > Streptophyta > Magnoliopsida > Poales > Bromeliaceae > Tillandsia > Tillandsia fasciculata. Next base: position 16,282 of record JAQOTM010000345.1, read on the forward strand.
CCTGTCAGCTCCCCCTCGAGTGTAGCCCTTTTCCAAAAGGTGCTTTGTCAACCTTTCGTACCATGCTCGCGGTGCTTGTTTCAGACCGTAAAGAGCCTTTTTCAGTCGAAAAACATGGTTAGGTAGTTTATGATCCACAAAACCTTTCGGTTGAGCTACATAAACTTCCTCATTTAAAAATCCATTTAAAAAGGCGCTCTTAACGTCCATTTGAAATAATCTGATTTTGAAATGACAAGCGATCGCAAACAATATACGAATGGACTCGAGTCTAGCTACAGGGGCGAAGGTTTCATCAAAGTCTATACCTTCTACTTGAGAATAGCCTTGAGCAACTAACCTTGCTTTGTTCCTGATGATAGTACCTTCTTCGTTTTTCTTGTTCTTGAAGATCCATTTGGTACCTATCACATTGTGTTGCTTCGGAGGCTTCGTCAGTTCCCAGACTTTGTTTCGCTCGAATTGATGGAGCTCTTCCTGCATTGCTTTAATCCAATAATCATCTTGGAGAGCTTCATCAACATTCCTTGGTTCGATTTGAGATACATAGCATGCAAATCCGCAAACCAATTGTCTCCGTGTTCTAACTCCTTCTTGTGGATCTCCAATTATGTTCGATTCAGGGTGATCCTTGGAGATGCGTAACGTTTGAGGTAGAGGAGTAGGCGGAGGTACACGAGATGATTCCTGCACATCAGATAAGCTTGAAGAACCGTTAGATGCATCAACATTATTATCGAAAGAATTGTTAGAAGAAGATGCATTAGCAGGTGTATCATCATCAAGAGAGATATCGAGGGTAGATTTTTCAGATTCAAAATGAAAAGCTTCATCTACCTTAACATTTATCGATTCTACGATCGTCTTAGATTCTAAGTTAAAAACTCGATATGCTCTACTGTTTGTAGAATAACCTAAGAAAATCCCTTCGTCACTTCGAGAGTCAAATTTTCCAAGATTTTCGCGATCACGCAAAATAAAACACCGACTCCCAAAATGCGAAAATATTTGATGTTAGGTTTTCTACAAAACCATAGTTCATATGGTGTATTAAAAGTCCCCGGGCGCAAATACACTCGATTGATAACATAGACAGCCGTGTTCACCGCTTCAGCCCAAAAATATAAAGGAAGGTTCCGGCTATGAAGCATAACACGTGCCATCTCCTGTACGACCCTGTTTTTGCGCTCGACTACACCATTTTGTTGAGGTGTGTAAGGTGCAGAGAATTCATGTTTAATGCCGTTAGAAGTGCAAAAATCAATGAATTTGGAATTTATGAATTCCCCACCTCTATCACTCCTAACTCGAGTAATCCTTTCATTCTTTTCAATCATAATACGATTGCAAATTTCGAGAAAAGAATCAAAAGTATCAGCTTTTTCTTTTAGAAAGGCTACCCAAGTATATCTAGAAAAATCATCAACCAACAAAAAAATATACCATTTACCTCCCAGAGATGGTTGACGAGTTGGCCCCATTAAGTCCATATGCAAAAGTTCCAAAGGCCGTTTTGTACCTATGTGGTTCAAATTCTTGTGTGCAGTCCTAGACTGTTTTCCCTTTTGGCAACCGCCACACACAAGGTTTTGTTCAAAAGAAAGTTTCGGAACCCCCTTGACCACATCTTTATTTGAAATTCTAGCAAGTTCCTTAAAGTTTATGTGACCTAGCCTTTCATGCCAAAGTGTTTCATTTTTCAAAGATGCTAGGTTACATTTTTCAGAAATCTTAGAAGGAACTACATAACAGTTGTTTTCTGATCTAACCCCCTTTAAAAAGAAAGCATGGTTCAAGTCAGTTACAGTGCATTTATCAGATGAAAAATTAACTGAATAACCATTATCACACAGTTGACTTATGCTTATGAGGTTAGTCTTAAGGCCATGAACAAATAATACATTATCTAGAACCGGGCCATCTGGAATAGCTACCGTTCCCTTTCCAACAATTTTGGAAGACCGACCATCTCCGAAAACAACAAGTCCTCCGGAGTTTTTCTCAAATGTTTGAAAACAGTTTTTATCGCCGGTCATATGACGGGAACACCCGCTATCCAGGTACCAAGACGAACTATCATATGCATGCAAAGAAACATTGGTAGCAAGACAGGGAAAGATTTCACCTTTGCGCACCCAAACCTTTTTGGAGTGCGTCGGTAATGGTCGTGAAGTTGATTTCCTAGGTGAGAGCGTCTTGCTTGAAGAATTGCTGCTCCTTGATGATGTCGTCTTGAGCGGTGTACTACCAAGGCTCTTTTCCGTCAATTTGATTGGAGTTGTTTCCCGAGGAATAGCCCTTTTGGTAGTTGTTGCAAGATGTTCTTGAGGTGTGCGTTTGGCTCCAGTCTTGCAGTTTCTTCTGATGTGCCCTGAAATGCCACAACGAAAACATACCTTGGATCTTGTCGATTCCGAAGAAGATGTAGTAGGTTCGTTGTCGTTGCTTGGCGTGAACACCGGTGTCGGAGGAGGAGATACCGACGGAGGCACAAATACCGTACCACTCGAACTTGGAATGTCTCCAGTTTGAGTGTATCCGAGGCCGAACTTGTTTCTTTGACCGAGACCAAGAAGTCTGTCCAACTTACTCCTTCCAGAAGAAAATCTCTGTAAGTCATCCTTTAGTTGGCGTATGGTCTCCGTCATTTCCAATTTTTCCTGTCGGGCCTCGCCGTTGAGCTTCAAGAAGTAATTCGCTTTGTTCACCATGTCTACATAACTCTTCTCGAAATGCTCATTGGACTCTTGAAGGGAAACATTTGTCTTAATCAGATTGTCCCTTTCCACTTCAAGATCGGTTGAGAAAGAGGTTACTCTTTTTACTTCATCTTCAAGATCCAGTAATCTCTCTTTCAACCCCTTGTTTTGTTTAGCCAGTTTCTTTGAATCCCTCAAAAGCTTATGGTAGGCTAAAACAAAATCTTCACCTTCCGAATTATCTGACTCATCGTCCGTTGCAATCTTTTCCACAGTGGAGTTGGACAATGACTCGGATGTACTTGCCATTAAGCACATGAAGGGAGAAGATGTAGTGGACGCGTGGAAAGCTGTCGCGTTGTCTTCTTCATCACTTGACGATGACTCATTTGACGTGGAGTTGTCATCCCAAGTAACTACTTGCATCGCCTTCTTCTTTGCCGGATTCTTGTTGGGACATTCCGTTGCTATGTGGCCGTAGCCTCGACATTTGAAACACTGAACTTGTCCCTCAGAACTTTTCTTATCCTTTGAGAAGTTCTCCTGGCTTCTTGACTTGTAACTTGAAGGACCCTTGCCTTTCTTCGACTTTCCGAAGGATTGAGTTTTGCTTGAATTTCCCCTTCGAAAGTTGCGGCGAAACTTCCTTGTCAAGAGAGCGAGCTGCTTCTCAAAGTCCTCCATAGAAATGTTCTCGTCGTCGTCCGAGGAGGATGAATCCGCGTCTTCTTCTTTAGTTGATTTCAATGCGTAACCTGAAGACTTAGAAGAGGATGCCTTTCCAGAAGAATAGTTAGTAGGAAAAGTCATTTCATAAGTTTGTAAAGCACCTACTAATTCTTCTACACGCATTTCGTCCGGGTGTTTAATTGTTTCAATGGCTGCAACCTTCGGGCGAAATCGTTCAGGAAGAGTTCTTAGAATTTTTCTTACAACTTTAAATTCTGGAATCTTCTCTCCCAAGTTAGCACATGAGTTCACGATGTCTTGCAATCGTGTGTAATAGTCAGTGAAGGATTCATTCTCTGCCATAGAGATAGAGTCAAACTTGCTCGTGAGCATTTGCAGTTTCTGAATCTTCACTAAGTTAGTTCCCTCATGCGTAACTTGAAGAACATCCCAGATTTCTTTCGCAGTCTCACATGCCGAGACGCGAGAGAACTCAGTTTGTGACAAAGCATTAAATAGAGCATTAATCCCTTTGCCATTGTAAGAAGATAAGTCTATCTCTTCCTTGGTCCATTTCGACCTAGGTTTTAAGGTGCGAACATCATCTAAAATTTCAGTTGGATTAGACCATCCTAATTCAATTGATTGCCACACCCTTTCGTCGATGGAAATTAAGAAAGCTTTCATCCGTACTTTCCAGTACGCATAATTAGTTCCATCAAAGAAAGGGGGTCGATTGATGTTTCCACCTTCAACCATTGTTTACAACCCTATTCCCGCTCTGATACCACTTGTTGGGTTTAGGTTAATAAGGATCTAATAGGGGAAAAAACACCTAGAGGGGGGTGAATAGGTGTAAACAATAAACACTCAAAAAATCATTGTGCGATAAAACCCAATGCGGAAAAATAAAAGAACACACAAGATTTTTACGTGGAAAACTCCAAACCGGAGTAAAAAACCACGGGACCGATAACACGGCGAAATCCACTAGAGTTAACACACGTACAAGGTGATATAACGTACTCACAGACGACTCAACCTTTTACCATACGCCCCTAGTCGATCTTCCCGCTCGCTCCACGACGCTTCTCGAATCCACGATCCGCGCCCAACGCTGAATCCACAGCGTCCAACGTCGAGTCCACGACGTCCAACCGAATCCACGGTCTTCACCCAATGGTACGCTTCGAATCCACGAACGCACCTCGCTCCGAATCCACGAGAGCGATAACACCTTGAATCCACAAGGCCACGCGAGTCCACGCGCCGATTTTGGGGTAAATCGTTGTTTGTTTGGGTGGTGATGATCCGCCGAATACTTAGATCAAGAGTAGATCGGAAATACCATCTAAGTATTCATTAGTTTGATTCAACTCAAGATGTGAGTATGAAAACCTAGAATCAAACTAATCAATATAGATGAAGAAACATAGAATATTTCTATTGATTTCCTTTCTTCTCTATATGTGGATCTAAGGCCGTATAAAATGATATGTGAAAATGACGGCTCTATTTGGATTCACCCTAGAAAAATGACCATAGGGTTTATTTATAGGTTAGAAACCCTAGGAAGAATATTCGGATCAAAAACAAACTTTTCTGGAAAGTTTTACCGACGGCGATCCGGATTGTATAAGCCACGATCCGGATCGCAGACGCACAGAATGCAGTTTCCAGAAAATCACCTGTTCGGGATCCGGATCATAATCCACGATCCGGATCGTTCATACATTTTCACAAAACATCCCATTCGGGATCCGGATTGTACAAGCTGTGATCCGGATTGCAGCAATGTATGAACGAACACCTTTCGGGATCCGGATTGAAAGTCCACGATCCGGATCCTGAACATGTCCCATGTCCAGTTTTTGATGAATAAGCAATTAAAACCTCTTCCAGGTGTTTCTACACTATAAGAAGTATTCGGATCATCAAAATTATTTAGTTAAACGTACCTGATCCTTTTGAATTCTTCTTTCTTGAGATTGAGGTATACGATCCGAAGTTTCTTCATCTTCAATCTTCAAGACTTAATACAATCACGAAATACGCCAACTCAAATTCCGTAACACTCCGGTTGTCTTCACGGTTTGTTTTATTATTTTCTCCTGCTCTGCTATTATTAGTCACTGACTTCCCACTTCGTGACAGGGTTCAGGCGGGGGGAGAGGTAGGCGGCGGTGAGGACGGGGCGGGAGCAGCTGGGTCGTTGGGGACCCTGGATTGTATTTTCTCTTCCATTCTGGCATTTCATTTACATTGTAGTTATGTGTGAGGTTCTCGATACCCTCGTGGGGTCGACGTGGATGTCGGTATTTGGTTATCCTCTTATGCATTACTTTTCCTTTTATTTCTGTTGGCCATTTGAAAAAGAAAAAGGCAAAACCAAAGAAAAGATTGCGAAAACCGTTTTTAAAATCTAAGTGTCGTGTGGGCACTGGTTTCAAAACCCTGTGGATTTATGGATTGCGAAATGGATTTCAAAACTTGGGTGTCGTGTGGGCACCGTTTTCAAAACCTTGTGGATTTATGCTGATTTTGAAAACTAGTCTTCAAAACGTAAGTACCGGGTGGGCGCTCTTTTAAAACCGTGGATTTATCCTTTCCAAACTGATCGGCCATGCGCTTTAATGAATTAGAATGCTGGTTGTATGTTAACAATTGTTGTGATTGAATGGTTGTGTATGTTTGGGATATGTACTGAACGCTACGCCGTGCACATACAGGGGAGGCTCTGTCCGTTTACAGAGAGATCCTGTATGTGCGGCGGGTCTGGGCACGCGCCGGGGAAGAGGGGTTTTCCTTACTATCAAAAAAAAAAAAAAAAAAATTTTTCGTCGAACGTACGACTTTTGCAAACCGTTTCCGCTAAAACAAACCCCGGGGCGTGACACTTTGGCTCCTCTCATCTCTTTTCTTCATGTCTTCTAGTGCAGCTCCGTTGCTGTCAAAAGCACATCCAGAGCGCTTTTTTATTGCCCTTCCTTCGTCGAAACCCTCGATGACATTTCATTGCCAGCGGACAAGATCTTCCTCGGCACCTCGGCTTCTAGCAAGGTCTTTGGGGAAGGTCTTTGTATCTGGCCCACTGATTCCAAGTCTTATGTGCGGTGGCCTAGCCAGGTTCAGGCCGTTTATGGAGAGCTATAGAAAGAAAATCGGTCCTCGTCTCACCCTCCGGTCAGTTTTAGGAGTTCGAGTAGTTCCTTGACATCCTCCGACTTCTTCGTCTCACTCCTTCCATCCGCCGGGGAGACACTTTGTATTCTTTTTCTCTTGCCCCTGCTTCGGGAGCTAATGGTGGTCAGGCGTCTCTCCTTCAATAAGGCTTGTTTGAATCTTCAGCTTCAACTTTTCCTCTTTGAAACACTTTTGTATTTGCTTTTCTTGGTTCGAATATGTATCAGTTCTTTAGATGTGAAACTCTTCCCAAACCGATGTGTGATAGTGTTTCAAATATTTTCCATTAATCGGCTTGTTGCCTTCCGATCCCTTTAATGTCTCCAAGTAGTATGAGTTTCCCCTCGCTACTCGGCTAACTCGGAATGGTCCTTTGCAATTTGGGGGCACTTCTCATACAATCGGCTCTTCTTGTTGATAGGTAGTGTTAGCTTTAACACTAAATCCCCTATGTTGAAGGACTTGACTTTTACTTTTTTGTTGTATGCATTTTGAACTCATCTTTGGTACTCTCGCAAATGATAAAGCGCTTTCAGCCGAATTTCACATGTCTCGCTTGACTCCTCGTCCATCAAGGGCTTGTACTCCTGGTCACTCAAGTTATTTTGTTTTTCGACCCTCATAGATGAAAACATGATTTAGGCCGGCAACATGGCCTCATGTCCGTAAACTAAGCAAAAGGGTGTGACCCCTGTGGCACTTCAGATAGTTTTTCGTGGCACTTCTTTGGATGCTTCCCGATGTGTCGTTTCATCATATTTATGATCACCTTATTCACTGCCTCGGCCTGCCCGTTAGCCTGAGTGTAATAAGGAGACAAATTTAGCAATTTGATTCATCTTGCTTCTAAGAATCATGCGAACGTTTCGTCGGTGTACATTGTTCCTTGCTCGGTTGTTATGGTTTTTGGTATGTCAAACCGATGCAATGTCGATTCTTCGACGAACCGAATAATATCCTTCTGAATGGCCTGTCTTGTTGGCCTTACTTCCACCTATTTGGTGAAATAGTTCATGACCACTATTAGGAATTTATGTCTTGCCGAGGAGTTCGGCTGAATCTTGCCTATTAGATCCATGGCCCATCCTCTGAATGGCCACGGCACGGCTTGATGATGGCGTGCATTTTTGAGGCCGGTATTAACTGGCATTCTTGGCATCCTCTGGAGTAATTGATACAATCTTCATGCATCGACGACCAATAGTACCCTAGATGTTGAATGGTCCACCTGAGTTTTCTCTCGGCCAAGTGTGCGCCACACAAGCCCTCATGGATTTCCCCCATCACAATCGATGCTTTCTCGACCCCTAAGCACTTCAGGAGTACTTCTTCGGCCGTTTTCTTGTACAACTACCCATCCAACAGTTAATAGTCGAGCGCTCTTTTCTTGTTTTGTAATCCGTTCAGTTGTTAGGATCACTCAAGTAATTTATTAGATACTGTCTCCAATCTTCGACTACTCCGATTCGGGCGACCATCGGTTCCCTCATGTGGACCGATGGCAACAACATTGCGAAGACGGTAATATGACCGACTGTCATTGGCTCTTTGTAGCCCGATGCCAGATGCACTAGGTCATTAACAACTGCATTCTCTTCTCTCGACCGATGGCTCAGCTCTATGTCTTGGAACTTACAAAGTATTTCAACCATCCTCTGTAGATAGCCTTGGAGGTTAGGACTCGTGTATCGGTATTCGCCTATCAGTTGTTTGATAACAACCTGTGAATCTCTGATTACTTTCGGGTTTGTTGCCCCTAATTCCTCTAGGATTTCTAAGCCAATGATTACCTCGTATTCGGCTTGATTATTCGAACAACCGAAATCAATCTCGAGAGCGAACTGAACCACTCTCCTTTTGGTTGATCGGATTAGTATTCCGACCCTAGCCGAATCAGCCATCCTAGAGTCGTCGAAATATAGAGTCTATCTTGGGAGGCCGAAAAAATCGGCCGTTGGTTCCTCGACTTCGATGCAATGATGATCGACCAAAAAGTTCGCTATCGCCTGTCTCTTGACGGCCTTTGCTGGAACGTAAGCCAGCGAGAATTCGGACAAGGTGAGCATCCGTCGCCCGATTATGCTCCTTAGCACTGGTTTCGATAGCATATACTTGATTAGATCGGTCTTTCTGTAGAGTCCTGGCGTTCCCTTGCCCTTGTATACCCCCCCTTTTATTTTGACGGGACTAGTAGGGAAGACTTTTCACCGCTTTCTGCAATGGACTGACCGGGGCCGCTAGTATTTTTTCTGCGATTGAGCTCGAAGAACGGAGGGTGGCAAAGCGAACGGATTCGGATTCCGATCTACGGATCTCCCGGGACGGGGGTCAAAGCGGTTGCATTGGGTAGTGCATCAGAATCCGTGCTAAGTGGCGGGCACGCTTTTCGAGGCGATCAGACCTTTCACCTTTTTATGTCAGTGGCTTATTTTTATCTTTTGGGCGGTACCTCGACCTTACGGTTTCCGTGTTGAGTCCTAATTAAATAGTTCTTTTTTTCAGTTGATTAAGGAGGGGTTGGAATTCGAGAATTTCTGGGCAGACCGTCGGGGCGCGCGGGTATTTTTAGGTGGTAGAGCTCGCAAAACGGTGAACGGTGGCGCGATCGGATTTGATTTCCGACTCCGGGATCTCCCGAAATTTAATTTTGAAGTTTGGACCCCTTTTAGGCGTTCCGGGATCCGTGTGAGCGATTGGCACGCTCTACGAGACAACCGTAGCCTCGGTTTTTGTTCCGGTTATTTTTTTAGGGTTTTCTTAAAACCGGGGGCCGTAGGGTTTCTTTTCTCTTGACGGCTAGGGTTTAAGGCGGCGAAAAAGGGGAACCCCAATTCATATTTCCTCTCTTTTCAATCGTGGGCATGAGGAACCGAGGCGACGAAAGCGAAGGGAAAAGAAGGAACTGCCGGAACCGATCGGGCGACGACGGCCGATCCTCCTTCCTCCTCCCCCGTCGGCGGAATCAAGGTGAGAGGTTCAAGTTTTCCTTTTGATCTGTCCGTTTTGGGGGTTTCGGTTGATGTCGCGGCAATACGGGTTGTTGAACGGGAGGCCGCCGCCGCCGTGGTTAAACGGGAGGCCGCCGCCGCCGTCATCGTGTTGGCGGGGTCGTCGCCGGTGTCGCACGGGAGCGAAAACGGAGAGAAAACGCGAAAAGGGGGGCGTTACTGTTCATCCCGTACGGCTCCCTCAGCCGCGGTCCACCGGCCGATCGTGCACCCGGCGCACGGCTCGGCCACCTGCGGGCGTGAACCCGGCGCACAGCTGCGTGCGCCAGACCGGGCCGCAAGTGCGCGGTCCACACGCCGGGCGTGCACCCGGCGCACGCCCCGCGGCCCGGGGGCGCAGACCCGGTGCACGGGTGCGTGCGCCGGCCCAGCCCGCAAGCGCGGTCCACCGCACAGGGTGCGCCCGGTGCTGCGCCGCGGCCGGGAAGTGATGAACCCGGCGCGCGCCTTTTGCCTGTGCGCGGCCCGGCCCAGGATGGGGCGGTCCACCGCACAGTGTGCGCCCGGTCTGTGAGGGCCGCCACCCTTGGCCGCAGACCCGGTCCACGCCTGGACCGTGCACCAGCCTTCAGCTTTTGAGCCCAGAAACTCCGTTTTTGGCCCGTTTCGTCCCGTTTTTGAGTGTTTTTGACCGCGACGACGTGTTTAACAGTATTTTTTCACTGTAGCTGTTCCGGGCACAAGGTGGGAGTGTCTTAGCTGGAGTTTCTACGCATCTTCTTTTACGTATTTCAGGTGGGTACCCCTTAGAACCCCTTTGTACATATTCTTGTTACTATTATGTTTCATTGTCCTCATATTTGTGGTGACTGAGGGTCACGGTGCACGAGGATACATCCCGTGGTGGGGAATTTTTCCGGTGGTTGATTTACGGTATTGTGGGAAAGGTGTAAGAGTAAGTAGTGGCATCATTTTAATATTGTTAACTCCCGTTATTATTTATCACATGCTCTTATCGACGTTTTAGCAACCAAGTGTCGCGGTGCCCTATATTATGTATATGTATGTGGGTTTTATTGTGGTGTCTAGCGCCGGCCTCCGGCAGTCTTTTACTCTTGATATTACATGTTATCGTTTTACCTTTGATATTACATGTTATTGTTTCACTCTTGATATTACATGTTACTGTTCTACTCCTGATTATACATGTTAGAGGGGCACTTTAGATTTCACATGTCACCATTTTACTCTTAGTTACTAATCATGTTGCTACCGGGATAGCGGTTATAGTTTGCTCTTGATTATATATTATGATGCTAACATGATTGTGGTTATGGTTACTTTGCTCGAGGCTGCAGCACGCGCACCCGCGGTTTGGCCACCGCTAAGGGTGCGCTTTTCCGGAAAAGTGGTCTATGACCCGTGTATACCCACGAGGTGACGTAGTGGGGCCCCTTATTAGTTGTGGGGTTTGAGGCGCCGAGGTGCGAGCGGTGCGACCCGTCGGTTTAGTTGTCCGACGTGGTCGGGTTTTTTTCAGGTACGGTGCGACCCGTCGGTTTAGTTGTCCGACGTGGTCGGGTTTGTTACAGGTACGGTACGGCCCGCCGGTTTAGTTGTCCGACGGGGCCAGGTATTACAGGTACGGTACGGCCCGCCGGTTTAGTTGTCCGACGGGGCCGGGTATTGCAGGATACAGGGGCACAGGTTATCTCTCCACGCTTGGGAGGGTGGTTACTCCGGTTTGCTTTACGGTTTGATTTACTACTTTTCCTGCTCTATTGTTATTATTCGTCACTGACTTCCCATATCGTGACAGGGTCCAGACGGGGGGAGCGGTAGGCGACGGTGAGGACGGGGCAGGAGCTTCTGGGTCGCTGGGGACCCTGGACTGTATTTCCTCTTTCATTTTTACATTTCATTTACGTTTGTAGTTATTTGTGAGGTTCTCGATACCCTCGTGGGGTCGGTGTGGATGTCGGCATGGTTTACCTTTGGTTCTCTTCTTAAGCATTTATTTTTCCTTTGTTCCTGTTGGCCGTTTGAAAAAAAAAAAGAAAAACAAAACCAAAGAAAAGACTGCGAAAACCGTTTTTAAAATTTAAGTGTCGTGTGGGCACCGATTTCAAAACCCTGTGGATTTTATGGATTGCGAAAATGAATTTCAAAACCCGAGTGTCGTGTGGGCACTGTTTTCAAACCCTGTGGATTTATGCTGTTTTCGAAATGCGTTTCAAAATCTGAGTGCCGGGTAGGCGCTTTTTCAACGACTGTGGATTTATCCTTTCAAACTGATCGGCCGTGCATTTTAATAAATTATGGTACCTAGTTGTGTGTTAGTGACTGTTGTGATTGAATGGTTGGTTGTGTTGGAACTTGTACTAAACGCTACGCCGTGCATATACAGAGGAGACTCTGTCCGTTTGCAGAGAGATTCTGTATATGCGGCGGGTCTGGGCATGCGCCGGGGAATAAAGGTTTTCTTTTATCAAAAAAAAAAAAAAAAAGTTTCTTATACGTCAAATGTTCGACTTCTGTGAACCGTTTCCGCTAAAACGAACCCCCGGGGCGTGACAGATTAAGATGGTATCAGAGAGGTTCTTTCAATCACAACAGTTAATGCCGACATCCGTGGGGATACCTCACTTGCCTACAGGTGAATGAAATGGGTAGGGCATAGGAAGGTAGAACGCGAGTGATCGAGGGGGGGAAGAGTCCGAGTCCTTTTCTCTCGCTAGGTGGTTCGTTGTTTTGTAAGTGAAGTCTAGGGCTGACTCTTGTTGTGTGTGTACAGATATGGCCCATACCAGATCATCGGCTGGGGACGCGGAGGCAGATACGACGACGTCGACGGCCGCGGAAAACTAGCTCCTGCGGCAATAAATGCGAGAGTGCGGGGACTATCGAGTTCTTTTCTCGATATGGCTCGGGCGGTAGCACATCCCACCTGTGGTTGTTGGTTTGTTGGCCGTCTGCCGGCCATGGGTAACCGGATAGCTGTTTGTCTAAACTTGTACCTTCTGGGTTTCCTGGTGTTAAGTTACAGCGGGTGGTCGGTCGATCCCTTTTGCACCATGGGCAAGGTACTGGTGGGAATGAGGATTCCTCCCCTATGATCGTTACCCATAGTTCGGCTTTTCACCGTAACCACTGCGATTGGTTGTAGAGATCGTCATGTTGGGTTCACGGGTGGCTCCTTTTAGTGGGGTTGTGGTGGTAAAGCTTCGGGTTGGGCTTCTGTTTTCTGCACAAGTGCGTCGGTTCGGTTGTCCTGCTGGTGGGTTGGCGTGTGATTCTTCGAGTGCGTTTGGTGAACCTAGGCAATTTTTCGACACGGTTCTTCTCGCCGTTTTCGTTGCTTGTCTTCTTCCGACCCTTAGATTTCAGATGGATAGTCTTCAGTACCTGGAGGTCTTTACTGAATGGACCTAGAGCTTAGCTTTTCTTCAAGTTGGGAGTGTCAGTGTTGGCCTAGAAGTTACCGTTTGATTAGATGCCCGGTGCTTGGTGGGGCAACGGTTGGGACCGAGAGCTAGTGGCGTTTTGGAGCGTCGCACCCCGTCGGTGCCAGGACGGAAGTAGGACATTACCTTGTTGGTTTTGTCGCCAGCTTTCTATGACTAACGCGTAGCCTTGAGGCTTGGTTGGGAGCGTTGTGGAGCTGGTGTGAGTCAGGGGGGGAGGGATCTAGCGACTACTCGGAGTTTTAGTACTGGTCACCTCCGGTTAGGAGGCCCTGTACGCAGCCCTTTCTGTAGGGTAGACCTTGTGGTAGGTCTTAGAGCTGAAACCTAACGTTAGTCTTGACCGTCGCCTCGGTAGGATGGATAGTCGGAACGAGTGGTCCGTGTGGGTGACAGGGGAGTTCGTTGTTTTTGGGAGAAAACTTCGGATAGTTAATAACCCGGCTATAGCATTTTGGATGGTAGCAAGATCCAAGAGGAACATGAGAGTTAAGCGTGCTAGAGCTAAAGTAGTTCTAGGATGGGTGACCCCCTGGGAAGTGGGGCGTCACAGCCTATTTTGTTGGCACCTCTTGGAGCCTTGTGAGGGTGTTAGTGTGGTTAGTTTTTCTTGACGTCGGGTTAGTTGTTTTAGACCTTAAATGGTTCATCAGACCGAGTGTGTCATCTTGGGGCACACCCGGGCTCTTCGTGCGAAAGAAGAACAGAAGCCTGCATCTGCGCGTTGACTACAGGGAGATAAGCAAGGTTACAGTGAAGGACAAGCCCAGGGTTGATGACCTCTTCAATCAACCGCAAGGAGCACTGGCGGATTATTCTCCGGAACCTCAGGGACGAGCCGGTTGCTAAGTTGAAGAAATATGAGTTCTGACTTCGCGAAGTGGACTTTTTGGGGCACATTGTGTCAGCGACGGGAATCGCAGGGAATGTGAGCGGAACTGCCCGACATGCGATCCGGAACTGGCTGCAGTTTCAAAAACTTTGGAGACACCACCTTTTGGAATTCATTGTGATGTGTTTTCGGATCGCCAGAGCCTTAAGCTTTGCTCACCGAGAGGGATTTGATTTTGCGGCAGAGGTGTTGGTTGGAGTTGCTGAAGGATTCGGCATGTCCACTCAGCATCACCCCGGGGAAAGGCAAGAGTAGCAGCGGATGTTTTGAGCATGAAGGGTCAAATCGAGGGGGGAAACCGATGAGCACGAGCACTCAGCAGGACCGGTGTTGTCGCGCGACTTTTGTCCTTGATGGTCAAGCCAACCCTCTTAGAGAAACCCTAGAAGGTTAGAAAATGGGTGCGCGGATACAGTTTATTCGAGACAAGACCCCCGGACCACACGAGCGACTTTTCGGCGAGTGCGAACGACACAGTACGTTTCGAGGGCGAGATTGCGTGCCCGAGCTGCCAGAGTTGAAGAAAGAGATACTATCAGAGGCGCACTGCGCTCCCTATGCGGCGCATCCAGGTGACACGAAGATGTACAAGGACCTCAAGCAAAATTTTTGGTGGACTAAACCAAAGGGGGATGTAACACTGTTCACTGCCCACTGTCTAGATGGTTAACAAGTAAAGTTCGAACTTCAGCGCCCAGCAGGGAAAACTACAATCTCTACCGGTACCAGGATGGAAATGGGAGCAAATCAGCATGGAATTCGTCATGGGTTTTCTGCGTCGCATCAAGAGCACGATGCAGTGTGAGTCACAGTGGATCGACGGACGAAATCGACTCTCCTTCCACCCACCCGTACGACGTGGACTAGAGACACTCGGCTGGTGTCGAGCCTTTGGCAAAGTCTACAATGAGACCTAGAGACTAAACCACACTTCAGCACGGCGTCTCACCCCCAGACCGGCGGACAGCCCGAGCGAGTGAACCGGATTCTCGAAGATGTGCTCTGAACCCGCGTACTTGATTTTGGGTGACGGATGGTCACTGCTTTTGACCTCAGAGGGGACCTGAGCTTCGACGGAACACTGGTGCGGACCTTAGCACGAGAGGACAGAAAGGACTGCGCAACCGGACGATTCCCTATGGAAAGGTGCTGTGGAGCAACCAAGAAGAACGTGAAGCGACTTAGAAATAGGAGTCAAAGATGGAGGAGTGCTACACAGTTTTATGCGTTGCGGACCAGGATTAAGTTTCGAGGACGAAACTTTGTTTTAGTGGTGAGTGATGTAGAGTCCTGGCGTTCCCTTGCCCTTGTATACCCCCTTTTTATTTTGACGGGACTAGTAGGGAAGACTTTTCACCGCTTTCTGCAATGGACTGACCGGGGCCGCTAGTATTTTTCTGCGATTGAGCTCGAAGAACGGAGGGTGGCAAAGCGAACGGATTCGGATTCCGATTTACGGATCTCCCGGGACGGGGGTCAAAGCGGTTGCATTGGGTAGTGCATCAGAATCCGTGCTAAGTGGCGGGCACGCTTTTCGAGGCGATCAGACCTTTCACCTTTTTATGTCAGTGGCTTATTTTTATCTTTTGGGCGGTACCTCGACCTTACGGTTTCCGTGTTGAGTCCTAATTAAATAGTTCTTTTTTTTCAGTTGATTAAGGAGGGGTTGGAATTCGAGAATTTCTGGGCAGACCGTCGGGGCGCGCGGGTATTTTTAGGTGGTAGAGCTCGCAAAACGGTGAACGGTGGCGCGATCGGATTTGAATTCCGACTCCGGGATCTCCCGGAATTTAATTTTGAAGTTTGGACCCCTTTTAGGCGTTCCGGGATCCGTGTGAGCGATTGGCACGCTCTACGAGACAACCGTAGCCATCGGTTTTTGTTCCGGTTATTTTTTAGGGTTTTCTTAAAACCGGGGGCCGTAGGGTTTCTTTTCTCTTGACGGCTAGGGTTTAAGGCGGTGAAAAAGGGGAACCCCAATTCATATTTCCTCTCTTTTCAATCGTGGGCATGAGGAACCGAGGCGACGAAAGCGAAGGGAAAAGAAGGAACTGCCGGAACCGATCGGGCGACGACGGCCGATCCTCCTTCCTCCTCCCCCGTCGGCGGAATCAAGGTGAGAGGTTCAAGTTTTCCTTTTGATCTGTCCGTTTTGGGGGTTTCGGTTGATGTCGCGGCAATACGGGTTGTTGAACGGGAGGCCGCCGCCGCCGTGGTTAAACGGGAGGCCGCCGCCGCCGTCATCGTGTTGGCGGGGTCGTCGCCGGTGTCGCACGGGAGCGAAAACGGAGAGAAAACGCGAAAAGGGGGCGTTACTGTTCATCCCGTACGGCTCCCTCAGCCGCGGTCCACCGGCCGATCGTGCACCCGGCGCACGGCTCGGCCACCTGCGGGCGTGAACCCGGCGCACAGCTGCGTGCGCCAGACCGGGCCGCAAGTGCGCGGTCCACACGCCGGGCGTGCACCCGGCGCACGCCCCGCGGCCCGGGGGCGCAGACCCGGTGCACGGGTGCGTGCGCCGGCCCAGCCCGCAAGCGCGGTCCACCGCACAGGGTGCGCCCGGTGCTGCGCCGCGGCCGGGAAGTGATGAACCCGGCGCGCGCCTTTTGCCTGTGCGCGGCCCGGCCCAGGATGGGGCGGTCCACCGCACAGTGTGCGCCCGGTCTGTGAGGGCCGCCACCCTTGGCCGCAGACCCGGTCCACGCCTGGACCGTGCACCAGCCTTCAGCTTTTGAGCCCAGAAACTCCGTTTTTGGCCCGTTTCGTCCCGTTTTTGAGTGTTTTTGACCGCGACGACGTGTTTAACAGTATTTTTTCACTGTAGCTGTTCCGGGCACAAGGTGGGAGTGTCTTAGCTGGAGTTTCTACGCATCTTCTTTTACGTATTTCAGGTGGGTACCCCTTAGAACCCCTTTGTACATATTCTTGTTACTATTATGTTTCATTGTCTCATATTTGTGGTGACTGAGGGTCACGGTGCACGAGGATACATCCCGTGGTGGGGAATTTTTCCGGTGGTTGATTTACGGTATTGTGGGAAAGGTGTAAGAGTAAGTAGTGGCATCATTTTAATATTGTTAACTCCCGTTATTATTTATCACATGCTCTTATCGACGTTTTAGCAACCAAGTGTCGCGGTGCCCTATATTATGTATATGTATGTGGGTTTTATTGTGGTGTCTAGCGCCGGCCTCCGGCAGTCTTTTACTCTTGATATTACATGTTATCGTTTTACCTTTGATATTACATGTTATTGTTTCACTCTTGATATTACATGTTACTGTTCTACTCCTGATTATACATGTTAGAGGGGCACTTTAGATTTCACATGTCACCATTTTACTCTTAGTTACTAATCATGTTGCTACCGGGATAGCGGTTATAGTTTGCTCTTGATTATATATTATGATGCTAACATGATTGTGGTTATGGTTACTTTGCTCGAGGCTGCAGCACGCGCACCCGCGGTTTGGCCACCGCTAAGGGTGCGCTTTTCCGGAAAAGTGGTCTATGACCCGTGTATACCCACGAGGTGACGTAGTGGGGCCCCTTATTAGTTGTGGGGTTTGAGGCGCCGAGGTGCGAGCGGTGCGACCCGTCGGTTTAGTTGTCCGACGTGGTCGGGTTTTTTTCAGGTACGGTGCGACCCGTCGGTTTAGTTGTCCGACGTGGTCGGGTTTGTTACAGGTACGGTACGGCCCGTCGGTTTAGTTGTCCGACGGGGCCAGGTATTACAGGTACGGTACGGCCCGCCGGTTTAGTTGTCCGACGGGGCCGGGTATTGCAGGATACAGGGGCACAGGTTATCTCTCCACGCTTGGGAGGGTGGTTACTCCGGTTTGCTTTACGGTTTGATTTACTACTTTTCCTGCTCTATTGTTATTATTCGTCACTGACTTCCCATATCGTGACAGGGTCCAGACGGGGGGAGCGGTAGGCGACGGTGAGGACGGGGCAGGAGCTTCTGGGTCGCTGGGGACCCTGGACTGTATTTCCTCTTT
The DNA here is from genome assembly GCA_029168755.2 of Tillandsia fasciculata. NCBI lineage: Eukaryota > Viridiplantae > Streptophyta > Magnoliopsida > Poales > Bromeliaceae > Tillandsia > Tillandsia fasciculata. The sequence continues at coordinate 34,138 of JAQOTM010000345.1, forward strand.
CATTTTTACATTTCATTTACGTTTGTAGTTATTTGTGAGGTTCTCGATACCCTCGTGGGGTCGGTGTGGATGTCGGCATGGTTTACCTTTGGTTCTCTTCTTAAGCATTTATTTTTCCTTTGTTCCTGTTGGCCGTTTGAAAAAAAAAAAAAAACAAAACCAAAGAAAAGACTGCGAAAACCGTTTTTAAAATTTAAGTGTCGTGTGGGCACCGATTTCAAAACCCTGTGGATTTTATGGATTGCGAAAATGAATTTCAAAACCCGAGTGTCGTGTGGGCACTGTTTTCAAACCCTGTGGATTTATGCTGTTTTCGAAATGCGTTTCAAAATCTGAGTGCCGGGTAGGCGCTTTTTCAACGACTGTGGATTTATCCTTTCAAACTGATCGGCCGTGCATTTTAATAAATTATGGTACCTAGTTGTGTGTTAGTGACTGTTGTGATTGAATGGTTGGTTGTGTTGGAACTTGTACTAAACGCTACGCCGTGCATATACAGAGGAGACTCTGTCCGTTTGCAGAGAGATTCTGTATATGCGGCGGGTCTGGGCATGCGCCGGGGAATAAAGGTTTTCTTTTATCAAAAAAAAAAAAAAAAAAAGTTTCTTATACGTCAAATGTTCGACTTCTGTGAACCGTTTCCGCTAAAACGAACCCCCGGGGCGTGACACTTTCAAATGACCGACACCTCTATCGGTAGCATGTAGTACCTGAGCTTTGTGCATGCAAAATACAGAGCCAGGCACAACTTTTCTATCGCCGAATATCTTCGTTTGTTTTGGTCGACCTCAATGCTCCTCGATGCACCAAAAAGACTAGGAAATTCCGGCCGAAACTCCAAACGTGCATTTTAGCGGGTTCATTTTTAAACGATACTTTCTCATTCGCTTGAAAGCTAGTCTTAGAACGACCCAATGATCAGTTTTGGATTTTTGATTTTACCACAATGTCGTCGATATATACTTCTATCGACTTACCGATTAAATCATGAAAGATTAAATTCATTGCCCTCTAGTAGTCATCGATATATACTTCTATCGACTTACCGATTAAATCATGAGAGATTAAATTCATTGCCCTCTGGTATGTCGCTTCGGCATTCTTCAAGCCGAAAGGCATCACCAACCATTCAAAGGTTCCGATCGAACCCGGGCACTAAAAGCCATTTTCGACACATCGTCTTCGGCTATCATTATCTGGTTATAACGTACATGGCCATCCATGAAAGACAAAATCTCATGACCGGTCGCGACATCTACCAGCATATCGGCTATCAGCATAGGATATTCATCATTTGTAGCCAGATTAAGGCTCATGAAGTCTGTACAAATCCTCAATTTTCCATTCTTTTTCTTTGTAGGAACTATATTGCAAGCCATTCAACATAACGAGCCGGCCTGATAAACCCGACTTTCAAACGATTTTAATTTCATCTTTAATTTTTAGTATAATATTCGGCTAAACCCTATGAGCCGATTGTCTAAATGGCCTAATTCTTTTTTAATATGGAGTTCGTGTTCTACAACTTCCGGCTGAGTTCTGGCATCTCCTTGTAGCTCCAAGCGAAGCAGTTTTGGTAGTGCTTGAGCAGACTAACCAACTCTCCTTGATGTTTCGCTTGTGAAAGTCTCGAACTAATATAGGTCGGTCTCTTTTTTTCATCCGAACCCAGATTGACTTCGACCAGGGGATCTTGTACTTCAAACTTATTTTCGCCGTTCTTTATGGCAAGTCCCCTAAGATATTCTTCTTCGGTCTTTTCGACCAAATCTTTGGCTATTGGTTCGGTCCTTTCGGCGAATCTTCGGCTATTGGTGAAGCAGTCGAAGCAAGTTCTTTGATGGCCTTTAGGCCGTCTCCTGTCCTAAGGCTCCATTGGGGCTTTAGCTATTGGCTTTGGATGTGCTACTTGATCCACTGTGGCGGCTCATCGCCTACCGCCAAAGGTTGTGTCCCCGAGGAGTTTGACCTGCACTCCCTGCTCGGTCACCCGGACGAATGAGATCTGGTCCGAGTCTTCATCAGCCTGACTGACATAGCCGATTGATCTATGCTCACATCTACGAGATGCGATTTTCCTTCGGCCGCAATCTCCTCTACCTTATTGCCACCCACTGGACGAGTTTCCCGTAGAGAGTGGAGGGTATCCACTCGTTGGCGTGAATCCAGTCTCTCCCAGCAGTAGTTGTAGTTGCTCGCCGCATCCACTACAAAGAAAGCAGTCCTTAGGAGTAGTTGTAGTTGTTACGGAATTTGAGTTGGCGTATTTCGTGAAAGTGTTAAGTCTTGAAGATTGAAGATGAGAAAAGTTTGGATCATATACCTCAATCTCAAGAAAGAAGAATTCAAAAGGATCAGGTATGTTTAACTAAAGATTTTGGTGATCCGAATACTTCTTGTAGTGTAGAAACACTTGGAAGAATTTTTAATTGCATAAAAATCAAAAACTGGACATGGGACATGTTCAGGATCCGGATCAGACCTTGCAATCCGGATCCCGAAGGGTGTTCGTTCATACACTGGTTCAATCCGGATCGCAGCATCCTTTGATCCGGATCCCGAACACTAGTTTTACCTTGTATTTGAACGATCCGGATCAGGCAATCCGGATCCCGAACATGATGTTTGGTGAAACTGTATGAACGATCCGGATCGGGACTTCGATCCGGATCCCGAACCCTTGTTTTTCTGGAAACGTCTTTCTGCTACGCAATCCGGATCGCCAGAAATCCGATCCGGATCGCCGTCGGTAAAATTTCCAGAAAAGGCTGTTTTTGATCCTTATCTTCTTCCAATGGTTTCTAACCTATAAATAGACCCTTTATTCATTTTCTAGGGCATCCGAAAATAATAGAAAAAAATAGCCGAAAGAGAAAAATCCACATATAGAGAAGAAAGGAAATCAATAGATTTAATTCTATGTTTCTTCATCTATATTGATTGATTTGATTCTAGGTTTTCCAAACTCAGATTTTGAGTAGAATCAAATCAATGAATACTTAGATGGTATTTCCGATCTATTTCTAATCTAAGTATTCGGCGGATCATCACCACCCAAAAAAACAACGATTTACCCAAATCGGCGCGTGGACTCGCGTGGCCTTGTGGATTCAAGGTGCAACCGCTCTCGTGGATTCGGAGCGAGGTACGTTCGTGGATTCGAAGCGTGCTACTGGGTGAAGACCGTGGATTCGGTCGGACGTCGTGGACTCGACGTTGGACGCTGTGGATTCAGCGTTGGGCGCAGATCGTGGATTCGAGAAGCGTCGTGGAGCGAGCGGAGAAGATCTACTAGGAGCGTATGGTAAAAGGTTGAGTCGTCTGTGAGTACGTTATATCACCTTGTACGTGTGTTAATTCTAGTGGATTTCGCCGTGTTATCGGTCCCGTGGTTTTTTACTCCGGTTTGGAGTTTTTCCACGTAAAAATCTTGCGTGTTCATTTATTTTTCCGCATTGGGTTTTATTGCGCAATGATTTTTTGAGTGTTTATTGTTTACACCTATTCACCCCCCTCTAGGTGTTTTTTCCCCTATTTAGATCCATATTAGTATAACCCAACAAGTGGTATCAGAGCGGGAATAGGGTTGTAAACAATGGTTGAAGGTGGAAACATCAATCGACCCCCTTTCTTTGATGGAACAAATTATGCGTACTGGAAAGTACGGATGAAAGCCTTTTTAATTTCCATCGACGAAAGGGTGTGGCAATCAATTGAATTAGGATGGTCTAATCCAACTGAAATTATTTCTGATGTTCGCACCTTAAAACCTAGGTCGAAATGGACCAAGGAAGAGATAGATTCATCTTCTTACAATGGCAAAGGAATTAATGCTCTATTTAATGCTTTGTCACAAACAGAGTTCTCTCGCGTCTCGGCATGTGAGACTGCGAAAGAAATCTGGGATGTTCTTCAAGTTACGCATGAGGGAACTAACCTTGTGAAGATTCAGAAACTGCAAATGCTTACGAGCAAGTTTGACTCTATTTTCATGGCAGAAAATGAATCTTTCACAGACTATTACACACGATTGCAAGACATCGTAAACTCATGTGCTAACTTGGGAGAGAAGATTCCAGAATTTAAAGTTGTAAGAAAGATTTAAGAACTCTTCCTGAACGATTTCGCCCAAGGTCGCAGCCATTGAAACAATTAAACACCCGGACGAAATGCGTGTAGAAGAATTAGTTGGTTCATTACAAACTTATGAAATGACATTTCCTACTAACTATTCTTCGGGAAAGGCATCCTCTTCTAAGTCTTCAGGTTATGCATTGAAAACAACAAAGAAAGAAGACGCGGATTCATCCTCCTCAGACGATGACGAGAACCTATCTATGGAGGACTTTGAGAAGCAGCTCGCTCTCTTGACAAGGAAGTTTCGCCGCAACTTTCGAAGGGGTAATCCAAGCAAAACTCCATCCTTCGGAAAGTCGAAGAAAGGCAAGGGTTCTTCAAGTTACAAGTCAAGAAAGCAAGAGAACTTCTCAAAGGATAAGAAAAGTTCAGAGGGACAAGTACAGTGCTTCAAATGTCGAGGCTACGGCCACATTGCAACGGAGTGTCCCAATAAGAATCCGGCAAAGAAGAAGGCGATGCAAGTCGTCACTTGGGATGACAACTCAACGTCAAATGAGTCATCCTCAAGTGATGAAGAAGACAACGCGACAGCATTCCACGCGTCCACTACATCTTCACCCTTCATGTGCTTGATGGCTAGTACCTCCGATTCCTTGTCCAACTCCTCCCATGTTGAAAAGAACGCTACGGACAACGAATCGAGCAATTCTGAAGGTGAAGATTTTGCTCTTGCCTACCATAAGCTTTTGAGGGATTCAAAGAAACTGGCAAAGCAAAACCGGAGTTTGAGAGGGAGATTGCAGGATCTCGAAGAAGAAGCAAAAAGGGCATCTTCTCTCTCAAACGCTCTTGAAGTGGAAAGGGATAATCTAGCCAAAGCAAATGTTTCCCTTCAAGAGGAAAATGAGCTTTTTGAGAAAGAACATGAGAAATTGGTGGATAAAGCGAATTATTTCTCAAAGCTCTACAACGAGGCTCGACAGGACAACCTGGAAATGACAAAGACCATTCTCCAACTAAAGGACGATTTAAAGCGATTCTCTTCAGGAAGGAGTAAGTTGGATAGTCTTCTTGGTCTTGGTCAAACAAATCGGTTCGGCCTCGGGTACACTCAAACTGGAAACAGTCCAAGTTCGAGTGGTACAGTTTTTGTGCCTCAGTCGGTATCTCCTCCTCCGACACCGGAATTCACGACATCCAACGACGACAAGCCTACTTCATCCTCTTTGGGATCGTCAAGATCTAAGGTATGTTTTCGTTGTGGCTTTTCAGGGCACATAAGAAGATTTTGCAAGACGGGAGCCAAACGCTCACCTCAAGCACCTCTTGCAACGACTACCACAAAGGTGATTCCTCTCAAGTCAATTGCAAACCATTTGAGGGAAAAGAGCCTTGGTAGTTCACCGCGCAAGACGACTTCATCAAGGAGCAGCAATCGCGCTAACAAGACGCTTTCACCTAGGCGTTTAACTTCACGACCATTACCAACGCATTCCAAAAAGGTTTGGGTGCGCAAAGGTGAAATTTTTCCTTGTCTCGTTACCAATATCTCCTTGCATGCATATGATAGTTCGTCTTGGTATCTGGATAGCGGGTGTTCCCGTCACATGACCGGTGACAAAAACTATTTTCAAACCTTTGAAAAAATCTCCGGAGGACTTGTTGTTTTCGGAGACGGTCGGTCTTCCAAGATTGTTGGAAAAGGAACTATCGCTATTCCGGATGGCCCGGTTCTAAATAATGTGTTATTTGTTAATGGCCTTAAGACTAACCTCATAAGTATCAGTCAACTTTGTGACAATGGTTATTCAGTTAATTTTTCATCTGATGAATGTACTGTAACTGATAAGAACCATGTTTTCTTTTTAAAAGGGGTTAGATCAGAAAACAATTGTTATGTAGTTCCTCATAAAATTTCTGAAAAATGTAACCTAGCTTCTTTGAAAAATGAAACTCTTTGGCACGAAAGGCTAGGTCACATAAACTTTAAGGAACTTGCTAGAATTTCAAACAAAGATGTGGTTAAGGGGGTTCCTAAACTTTCATTTGAACAAAACATTGTGTGTGGCGGTTGCCAAAAGGGAAAACAGTCAAGGACTGCACACAAGAACTTGAACCACATTGGTACAAAACGGCCTTTGGAACTTTTGCACATGGACTTAATGGGGCCAACTCGTCAACCATCTTTGGGAGGTAAATGGTATATTTTCTTGATGATTGATGATTTCTCTAGATATTCTTGGGTAGCATTTTTAAAAGAGAAAGCTGATACTTTTGATTCTTTTCACGAGATTTGCCATCGTATTATGATTGAAAAGAATGAAAAGATTACTCATGTTAGAAGTGATAGAGGCGGAGAATTCATAAATTTTAAATTCATTGATTTTTGCACTTCAAACGGCATTAAACATGAATTCTCAGCACCCTATACACCTCAACAGAATGGTGTAGTCGAGCGCAAAAACAGGGTTGTACAGGAGATGGCACGTGTTATGCTTCATAGCCGGAACCTACCGTTATATTTTTGGGCTGAAGCGGTGAACACTGCTGTCTATGTAATTAACCGAGTGTATTTGCGCCCGGGAACTCTAAATACACCATATGAACTATGGTTTTGTAGAAAACCGAACATCAAATATTTTCGCATCTTTGGGAGTCGGTGTTTTATTTTACGTGACCGCGAAAATCTTGGAAAATTTGACTCTCGAAGTGACGAAGGGATTTTCTTGGGTTATTCTACAAACAGTAGAGCATATCGAGTATTTAACTTGGTGTGAGTTATTTAGGATCCACAAGGATCTAAATAGGTACTATCAAACACCTAGAGGGGGGTGAATAGGTGTAATATTATAAAAACCAATCTCAGTGCAAAAATAAAAAACAATGCGGAAAATAAAAATCAACACACCGAGATTTACGTGGAAACTCCAATCCAGGAGAAAAACCACGGGACCAACATGCAATAACAATCCACTAAGAATTGAAGAATAACAAGGTGATTACCGACTCCACGGACTCGACCCCTCCTTCAACTTCTTCGGACCTTGCGCTGACCGATTGGATGTCCACGCAATAACAATCCACTAAGAAAAGAAGAATAACAAGGTGATTACCGTCTCCACGGATTCAACCCCTCCTTCAATTTCTTCGGACCTTGCGCTCCACCGTTTGCACGTCCACTGCACACGTTCGAATCCACGAACGCCACTCGAATCCACGAGCACACGTTTCGAATCCACGAAACGCCTTCAACACACCGAATCCACGGTGCCACGTCGAATCCACGACGCAAACTCAGCCGGTAAGAATATTGGCTTCGATGGTGATCCTTTGCTTAGATTATCAATGAAGATCCATGGAAAAATCTCTAAGCAAAGATTAGATCAATTCGACAAAAGATATGTTCTTGAAAGAACCATCGAATTGACCTAAAAGAGGCTATAAAGAAGAACGATAAAAACCTAGCCTCTAGGGTTGCTCTCAAGTGTTTTATAAATTGATCGGCCGTGCTCCCCACGTTTTTGAGAAACCCTAAATGTCTATTTATAGTTTAGAAACCTTTGGAAAGAGATAAGAATCAAAAACATACCTTATCTGGAATTTTTCAGGACGGCGATCCGGATCGGGATTACTGCGATCCGGATCGTCGTAACGAGATTGACGATTCCAGAAATCCAAGGGTTCGGGATCCGGATCGCAAGGCCCGATCCGGATCGTTCATGAATTTCAGCAACATCCAATGTTCGGGATCCGGATCAGAATAGGCTTGGATCCGGATTGGATTTGCACATGAACTAATACCCTTCGGGATCCGGATTGGATCATCTGATCCGGATCCTGAACATGTCCCATGTCCAGTTTTTGATTTTTATGCAATTAAAAATTCATCCAAGTGTTTCTACACTATAAGAAAGTATTCGGATCACCAAAATTATTTAGTTAAACATACCTGATCCTTTTGAATACTTTCTTCTTGAGATTGATGTAACTGATCCACAATTCTTCATCTTCAATCTTCAAGACTCAAGACACTGAGTGTCAACTTGAGCTCTTGTTGAATCTTCTCTAAGTCTTTGATTGCTGATTGACAATTTGATCCCTTTAAGACTCCGACTCAACTCACTGACTTGACTCACGAAATATGCCAACACCAAAATGCCGTAACAATCTCCCCCTTTGGCAATTTCGTGACAAAACCCAAAAATACATAAAACGCTCAAGTCACTCATCTTAAACCAAAAAATCGAAATTCAATGTCATCACCAAAACATTGATTTTCTTTGCGTGAAAGATCCAATAAATACAAAATTACATTTGAACCAAACAGTCCTAGAACATACTCTATGACTTAGGACTTGGAGTCTTAAAGTGATGTAATTCCTGCAAAACAAAACTCCAAACAAAATCAAACGTTAGTCGTTAGAAATTAAAATCCTACATTTGATTCGTCTTCCTTTTGGTTCTTTTGTTTTTCGGCTCTTTCAATCTTTTCTTTATCTCCCCCTATCTTGAGCATCTCTAACATGTTCTCCATGTTCTCCATGTTCTTGAGCATCTATGTTCTCCCCCTTTGTGATACGATCATCATTTTCCGTTCTCCCCCATTTTTCCATTTTCGTTTGTCCTCTCTTGATGATCTCATCTCCATCATTTCTCTTCTCCCCCTTTTTGTCACAAATTGTCAAACAGTGAACATACTAGACAAAAGGAAATTAGTTCATAGAGAAAGAGAGATAAAAGCTCAGTTCCGGTATATAACAAAAATGCAGATTGCGTACCGGTACCAGAAAGCAAAAATCAAATAATTTCTTGAAACAAATCCAGATTTTGGAAACTTTTCAAATACCGATTTGTATTCCATCAAGAAATCCATTTAAGTGCTTTGAACAATGAATTCACATAGATGTCATTCAATCCAAATTTCTTTCATTAGAATAATTTAGAAAAATAAAAACCAGAAAGAGTATGTAAGCACTTTAGCGCATCAACTTTAAACAAAAGTCATCGTTTCATGCAACAAGAAATAGATTATACCAAATCTATCAAAAATACTCAAAAATGAAACGAAAATTTATGAAAATTAAAACTCTTAAAGTTGACCACTTTCAATTACATCTAACCTGATCTTATGAGTAATGCCTTTATCAAATCATCAATTTTGGTAAAGAAAATGAAATACAAAGATCAATAGATGTTTGAAATCCCCGATAAGTTAGATAATATATCTAGACAATCTGTTGAAGGAGTGGCTCTTTGAGCATCTTTTATCAAAAATCCCACCTTATACCAACCATGAAATATGACTGAGTCAAGTATTTCAATATGCATTTCATCAACATTTTTAAAACAAAAATTTGCTTTGCATACATGGGGTATCTTTTTCTTTCTTCTTTTTCTCCATGTGGTGGTAGTTTTCACACTCCTCATTGGGATGTAACTCTTTCCACATCTTTTGAGCATTTTACTTTTCTTTGACTCCCCCTCAATTGGCTATCAATTATTTAATATATAAGGTATTCAACCAAAAATTGATCTCGCATTCATACTCGACTAAGCAATCAAATATGATAATGACTATACCAAGAGATCATTGAGAGAGAAATTGACTTTGATCACTTAAAAGATGAATTAATTAACATAAATGATCATTGCAACATTGAAATATTATGATATCAAAAGCATAATAAATTTCTAAATGCGTGAAAGGATGCAATTAAAGTCAATTTAACCAATGCTCAATTAAACAACTCCTCTAATGAAGTGTCTTCAAGATTATGATTATGGAGTCAAGTTGATAATCCAAGTAAAATTAATTTGGAGTGAATGAACGTGAAGCCCTTTTTATTCAATGCACTTGTTCGTTAAAAACCCTTTTGTTCAAAAACAAAGTATAAAAACAAAGAGCATTGAAAAACATGTAATGCAAAGATTAAGAAAAATATGAAGGGAAAACCAATCAAAGCATTACACACAGTCATAAGCTATTTAGAACTTAAGACAAGGAAAGATATCACCTTTCCGAATCCAAAATCGTCGGATCTTGGGTTGTCTTGATTCGTTGTGCCCGGGGGTTGTAGCTTTGACTGTTGATCCACCTTAGGTCTTTGCCTCGCAATAATCCACTTGAATGATTGATGTTGTGGCTCGGACCTTTGGTGGGTTGAGTGAACTCCTTTGACTTGATGTGTCTTTTGATTCCGTTGAGTCCGCTCCGTAGATGAAGTTGCCGAAGATTTTTCTTTCTCTTTTTCGGGCAAACCTTCACCAAATGTCCTTCAAGTCCACAAAGGTGACATGTCCTTCCTTTCAATTTCATTGTGGAACTTGAAGCATGCACAGTTTGGTCCTTTTTAAATCCCAAACCAACCTTGCTTGCTTGACCTAATCCGGACATACAATTAAGTTTCTTGGAACCGGTTGAAAGCCTTTGTATGTCGGATTTGAGTTCATGAACTTGCTTGGTCAAAGCTTGGTTGGTGACATGAATCTCTTCAAACTGCTTTTCAAGAAAACCAATCTTGTCCATATATGATTTAGCGTTTGTCTCCGATTGGTTTAGCTTTTCTTGGAGGATTTTATTGTTATCTAATACTCGTCCATGTTCCTCCTCGAGATCATGAAGTTTGATCTTTAAAGCTTGATTCTCGTCTTGAACTTCATGTCGTTGCTTCCTCAACTTCTTGTTAAGTTTGGCCATCTTCTTTGATTCCGCAAGAAGTTGTTGGTATGCCTCAACGAGTTCTTCTTCGTCCGACTCCCCCTCACTTGATGACTCTCCTCCGGATGTTGATGTTTCATGCAAAATCAAAGGAATAGAGTCAGTGACTAAAGATGATAAGCACAAATTAGAAGAGGGAATTTGAGAGGCATGAGAAGCAACAATTTTTTCTTTTTCCTCTTCACTTGAGGTCGATTCATCGAAACTAGAATCGTCCCAAGTTTTGCTTGCAAAGCCTTCTTTTTGTATGATTTCTTAGAAGGACAATCCGTTGAAATATGGCCGTAGCCTCTGCATCGATAGCATCGGATTTCCCCTTCGAAATCATCTTTTTCTTTTTCTTTAGAAGGTTTTGCAACGCCTTTGAGTTTAGAGGATTTAGAACCCGATGATCCTTTAGATGGTTTCGTGGATGAAGATCCATCGGTTCGATTCTTCCAAAATTTCCGACGAAATTTCTTTGTGATCCGCGCCAGTTGTTCTTCAAAATCGGCAAAAGAGATTTCATCGTCGGAACTCGATTCGTCATCTTCTTCCTTTGTTGATTTGAATGCAATACCTGTAAGCTTAGAAGAAGACTTGGAAGAATTTTGATTAGTAGGAAAAGTCATCTCATAAGTTTGTAAAGCACCTACTAATTCCTCTACACTCATCTCATCCGGATGACTAACGGTTTCAATGGCGGTAACCTTTGCCCTAAACCGTTCCGGAAGAGTCCGAAGAATCTTTCTTACAATTTTCGACTCCGGGATCTTTTCTCCTAAATTAGCACATGTATTAATTACATCTTGAAGTCTAGTGTAATAATCTGTAAACAATTCATGCTCTTCCATATGAATAGAGTCAAATTGACTTGTAAGCATCTGGAGCTTTTGAATTTTTACAAGATTAGTACCCTCATGTGTAATTTTGAGAATATCCCAAATTTCCTTCGCGGTTTCACACGCGGAAATTCTCGAAAATTCAGTCGAGGAAAGAGAATTAAAAAGAGCGTTCATACCTTTCCCATTGTAAGAAGATCTTTCGATTTCCTCTTTAGACCATCTAGAGCGAGGTTTTGGGGTAGTAGAATTTCCTACTTCCTCAACCGGATGCACCCAACCGTATTCAACGGTTTGCCATACCCGCTCATCAATAGAGATGAGAAAAGCTCTCATCCGCATTTTCCAATATGCATAATTGGTCCCATCAAAAAGAGGAGGTCTAAAAATATTACCACTTTCACCCATCATGATAGATAAACCTAAAACCCGCTCTGATACCAATTGTAGAGTTATTTAGGATCCACAAGGATCTAAATAGGTACTATCAAACACCTAGAGGGGGGTGAATAGGTGTAATATTATAAAAACCAATCTCAGTGCAAAAATAAAAAACAATGCGGAAAATAAAAATCAACACACCGAGATTTACGTGGAAACTCCAATCCAGGAGAAAAACCACGGGACCAACACGCAATAACAATCCACTAAGAATTGAAGAATAACAAGGTGATTACCGACTCCACGGACTCGACCCCTCCTTCAAGCTTCTTCGGACCTTGCGCTGACCGGTTGGATGTCCACGCAATAACAATCCACTAAGAAACGAAGAATAACAAGGTGATTACCGTCTCCACGGATTTAACCCCTCCTTCAATTTCTTCGGACCTTGCGCTCCACCGTTTGCACGTCCACTGCACACGTTCGAATCCACGAACGCCACTCGAATCCACGAGCACACGTTTCGAATCCACGAAACGCCTTCAACACACCGAATCCACGGTGCCACGTCGAATCCACGACGCAAACTCAGCCGGTAAGAATATTGGCTTCGATGGTGATCCTTTGCTTAGATTATCAATGAAGATCCATGGAAAAAATCTCTAAGCAAAGATTAGATCAATTCGACAAAAGATATGTTCTTGAAAGAACCATCGAATTGACCTAAAAGAGGCTATAAAGAAGAACGATAAAAACCTAGCCTCTAGGGTTGCTCTCAAGTGTTTTATAAATTGATCGGCCGTGCTCCCCACGTTTTTGAGAAACCCTAAATGTCTATTTATAGTTTAGAAACCTTTGGAAAGAGATAAGAATCAAAAACATACCTTATCTGGAAATTTTCAGGACGGCGATCCGGATCGGGATTACTGCGATCCGGATCGTCGTAACGAGATTGACGATTCCAGAAATCCAAGGGTTCGGGATCCGGATCGCAAGGCCCGATCCGGATCGTTCATGAATTTCAGCAACATCCAATGTTCGGGATCCGGATCAGAATAGGCTTGGATCCGGATTGGATTTGCACATGAACTAATACCCTTCGGGATCCGGATTGGATCATCTGATCCGGATCCTGAACATGTCCCATGTCCAGTTTTTGATTTTTATGCAATTAAAAAATCATCCAAGTGTTTCTACACTATAAGAAAGTATTCGGATCACCAAAATTATTTAGTTAAACATACCTGATCCTTTTGAATACTTTCTTCTTGAGATTGATGTAACTGATCCACAATTCTTCATCTTCAATCTTCAAGACTCAAGACACTGAGTGTCAACTTGAGCTCTTGTTGAATCTTCTCTAAGTCTTTGATTGCTGATTGACAATTTGATCCCTTTAAGACTCCGACTCAACTCACTGACTTGACTCACGAAATATGCCAACACCAAAATGCCGTAACACTTGGAATCTAAGACGATCGTAGAATCGATAAATGTTAAAGTAGATGAAGCTTTTCACTTTGCATCTGAAAAATCTACCCTCGATATCTCTCTTGATGATGATACACCTGCTAATGCACCTTCTAATAACAATTCTTTCGATAATAATGATGCATCTAACGGTTCTTCAAGTTTATCTGATGTGCAGGAATCATCTCAAGTACCTCCGACTACTCCATTACCTCAAACGTTACGCATCTCCAAGGATCATCCTGAATCGAACATCATTGGAGATCCACAAGAAGGAGTCAGAACTCGGAGACAATTGGTTTGCGGATTCGCTTGCTACGTATCTTTAATCGAACCAAAGAATGTCGATGAAGCTCTTCAAGATGACTACTGGATTGAAGCAATGCAGGAAGAGCTCCATCAATTTGAGCGAAACAAAGTCTGGGAATTAACGAAGCCTCCGAAGCAACACAATGTGATAGGTACCAAATGGATCTTCAAGAACAAGAAAAATGAGGATGGTACTATCATCAGGAACAAAGCACGTTTAGTTGCTCAAGGCTACTCTCAAGTAGAAGGTATAGACTTTGATGAAACTTTCGCCCCTGTAGCTAGACTCGAGTCCATTCGTATCCTATTTGCTATTGCTTGTCATTTTAAAATAAAGTTATTTCAAATGGACGTTAAGAGCGCGTTTCTAAATGGGTTTTTAAATGAGGAAGTTTATGTGGCTCAACCGAAAGGTTTTGTAGACCATAAACAACCTAACCATGTTTTTCGTTTGAAAAAGGCTCTTTACGGTCTGAAACAAGCACCGCGAGCATGGTACGAAAGGTTGACAAAGCACCTTTTGAAAAAGGGCTATACTCGAGGGGGAGCTGACAGGACTCTCTTTGTGAAGCATTATCAAAACAATTTCATTGTAGCACAAATCTATGTCGATGACATTGTATTTGGCGCAACAAGAGATAATGATGCTTCTAAATTCGCGGAGACCATGGAAAGCGAATTTGAGATGTCCATGATGGGCGAATTGACTTATTTTCTTGGATTACAAGTTAAACAAAACGATGAAGGCATTCACTTGTGTCAATCCAAGTATGCAATGGAGTTGGTCAAAAAGTTTGATCTAGAAAATTCTAAGAATTTTCCGACTCCAATGGGAACTAGCCACAAGGGACTTGGAAGTGAATCAAACTGTGAGAATGTAGACGAGAGACTCTATCGAAGTATGATTGGAAGTCTACTTTACCTCACGGCTAGTCGCCCGGATATATCCTGTAGTGTTGGGATTTGCGCGAGATATCAATCAGCACCAAAGGAGGTTCACCTGAAAGCGGTGAAACGGATCATCCGATACATCAAAGGAACGATAAATCTCGGAATTTGGTATCCTATGGGAACAAGTTTGGACATTGTTGGATACTCAGATGCCGATTGGGCAGGATCAGTGGATGATCGGAAGAGTACGAGTGGTGCATGTTTTTATCTTGGCCATTGCCTTGTTGCATGGCACAGTAAAAAGCAAAACTGCATAGCACTCTCTACTGCCGAAGCAGAGTATATTTCAGCGGGTAGTTGTTCAACCCAACTGATTTGGATGAAAAGTGTGTTGAGCGACTTCCGGATTTCAGCATCTTCGGTAACAATTTTTTTGTGACAACACTAGTGCTATAAACATTTTCAAAAACCCTGTGTTGCACTCAAGAACAAAACATATTGAACTTAGATATCATTTTCTTAGAGAGCTAGTTGAATCAAATATTCTTCAACTGTCATATATTTCAACTGAGGATCAATTAGCTGATATCTTAACAAAACCTTTGGATCAAAAACGTTTTATTCACTTGCGTAAAGCAATTGGCATGCTTTCCTTGAAATAACCTCTTTTGAAACTTTTGCTTAGGTTAGGTTTTGTTTTTGTTTTGTGTTTTTGTTCTTTATCTATGTTTGTACATAGGACATTAATTGAGCATTGATCATAATTGACTTTAATTGCATCTTTTCACGCATTTAGAAATTTATTATGCTTTTGATATCATAATATTTCAATGTTGCAATGATCATTTATGTTAATTAAGTCATCTTTTAAGTGATCAAAGTCAATTTCTCTCTCAATGATCTCTTGGTATAGTCATTATCTTATTTGACTATTTAGTCGAGTATGAATGCGAGATCAATTTTTGGTTGAATACCTTATATCTTAAATAATTGATAGCCAATTGAGGGGGAGTCAAAGAAAAGTAATATGCTCAAAAGATGTGGAAAGAGTTACATCCCAATGAGGAGTGTGAAAACTACCACCACATGGAGGAAAGAGCTACCACCTGGTCGTCCGAGTACTGTGTGCAGCTACCACATGAATACCAAGCATGGTTTCGTCAATTTTTGAATTAAATAAAATGCATACGGAAATACTTGACTCTGTCAAATTTCAAGGTTGGTATAAGGTGGAATTTTGATGAAAGATGCTCAAAGAGCCACTCTCTTCAACAGATTGTCTAGATATATTATCTAACTTATCTGGGATTTCAAACATCTATTGATCTTGGTATTTCATTTTCTTTACCAAAATTGATGATTTGATAAAGGCATTACGCATAAGATCAGGTTAGATGTGATTGAAGTTGTTCAACTTTAAGAGTTTTAATTTCCATAAATTTTCGTTTCATTTTTGAGTATTTTTGATAGATTTGGTATAATCTATTTCTTGTTGTATGAAACGATGAGTTTTGTTTAAAGTTGATATGCTAAAGTGCTTACATACTTTTTCTGGATTTTGTGAAATTTTTCTAAATTTTTCTGGTGAAAAGTTGGAGCCGATCCGGATCGGACTAAGTTGATCCGGATCCCGAACGCAGGCTTATTCCTGCGGGTGGCCGATCCGGATCAAAATCTCGATCCGATCCGGATCACGGCTAGGGTTTTGATAAGAACAAGAGGGTTTTGATTTCTTTTGCTACAATCTTTTGTTCTTAAGCCTCCAGAGTTTCTCTCTCAAGAAATCTTCCATCTTGGAGCTTTCCTAACTCAAGTTCTTCGATTCCAAGTAAGTTTTATTGATCAAAATCTCGGTTTTTCACAGGTTTTCTATATTTTCACCAAAACGTGATGAAATTTCTCTATCTTTTTCGTTTGTGAATGGTTTTTGGTCAAATTTGTTACGGCTTTTTGGTATTGGCATATTTCGTGAGTCAGTCAGTGTGTTGAGTCGGAGTCTTAAAGGGATCAAATTGTCAAATCAGCCTTCGAAGACTCATTGAAGATTCAACATGAGCCCAAGTCAACTCTCAGGTATGATTAAATATTGATCATGGTGATTAAAGTTCATTTATAATCATTGGAATCAGGAAATTAATGAAAACCGGTTTAGACTTAGTTTTAGGAACTTGGTTTTAACTTACAACTTTATTTAAGTTTGGATTCCGGTACTTGGTTTGTTTTGGATAAAGTTTATCTTGGAAAAATCAGTTTTTACATTGTGTACCGGAACCACACTTGAAGTTCCTTAAACCCGACACAGAGTTTTCTGTAAATTGTATTGCGTACCGGAACACGGTCTCTCGTACCGGAACACAATAGAAAAATCTGTGTTTTGCACCATTGAGTACCGGAACATGATAAGTGGTACCGGTACACAATGTTACCTCGGGAAAAGTTTCCTAAACCGACTCTAATATGTTTCCAAGGGTTATAAATAGATACTTAGGGTTTTCTCGAATAGGTGACCGATACCGAAAACACTCGAGAGCAACCCTAGAGGCTAGGTTTTTACCGTTCCACTTTTAGCCTCTTTTAGGTCAATTCGACGGTTCTTCAAGATCCATCGTTTGTCGAATTGATCTAAACTTTGCTTAGAATTTCTTTCTACGGTTCTTCAATGACAATCTAAGCAAAGGATCACCATCGAAGCCTATATTTCTTTATCGGCTGAGTTTGCGTCGTGGATTCGACGTGGCACCGTGGATTCGGTGTGTTGAAGGCGTTTCGTGGATTCGAAACGTGTGCTCGTGGATTCGAGTGGCGTTCGGGATTCGAACGTTTGCAGTGGACGTGCAATCGGTGGAGCGCAAGGTCCGAAGAAGTTGAAGGAGGGGTCGAGTCCGTGGAGTCGGTAATCACCTTGTTATTCTTCAATTTAGTGGATTGTTATTGCGTGTTGTGTTACGGAATTTGAGTTGGCGTATTTCGTGAATGTATTAAGTCTTGAAGATTGAAGATGAAGAAACTTTGGATCGTATACCTCAATCTCAAGAAAGAAGAATTCAAAAGGATCAGGTACGTTTAACTAAAGAATTTTGATGATCCGAATACTTCTTATAGTGTAGAAACACCTGGAAGAGGTTTTAATTGCTTATTCATCAAAAACTGGACATGGGACATGTTCAGGATCCGGATCGTGGCTTTCAATCCGGATCCCGAAAGGTGTTTGTTCATACACTGGTTCAATCCGGATCGCAGCATCTCTGATCCGGATCCCGAACACTAGTTTTACCTGTGTGCTTCTTCGATCCGGATCAGGAATTGCAATCCGGATCCCGAACATGATGTTCTGGTAAAACTGTATGAACGATCCGGATCGGGGACTACGATCCGGATCCCGAACAGGCAATTTTCTGGAAATCGTCTTTGTGCTTCTGCAATCCGGATCGCCAAATCCAATCCGGATCGCCGTCGGTAAAACTTTCCAGAAAAGGCTGTTTTTGATCCGAATATTCTTCCTAGGGTTTCTAACCTATAAATAGCCCTTCCATTTCATTTCTAGGGCATCCGCAATAGATCGGCTGGTTAAGAAAAGATAGCCGAAAAGAAAAATCCACATATATAGAGAAGAACGGAAATCATTAGATCTATTCAATGGTTCTTCATCTATATTGATTGATTTGATTCTAGGTTTTCCATACTCACATTTTGAGTAGAATCAAATCAATGAATACTTAGATGGTATTTCCGATCTATCTTTAATCTAAGTATTCGGCGGATCATCACCACCCAAACAAACAACGATTTATCCCAAAATCGGCGCGTGGACTCGCGTGGCCTTGTGGATTCAAGGTGTTATCGCTCTCGTGGATTCGGAGCGAGGTGCGTTCGTGGATTCGAAGCGTGCCATTGGGTGAAGACCGTGGATTCGGTTGGACGTCGTGGACTCGACGTTGGACGCTGTGGATTCAGCGTTGGGCGCGGATCGTGGATTCGAGAAGCGTCGTGGAGCGAGCGGAGAAGATCTACTAGGAGCGTATGGTAAAAGGTTGAGTCGTCTGTGAGTACGTTATATCACCTTGTACGTGTGTTAATTCTAGTGGATTTCGCCGTGTTATCGGTCCCGTGGTTTTTTACTCCGGTTTGGAGTTTTTCCACGTAAAAATCTTGTGTGTTCTTTTATTTTTCCGCATTGGGTTTTATCGCACAATGATTTTTTGAGTGTTTATTGTTTACACCTATTCACCCCCCTCTAGGTGTTTTTTCCCCTATTAGATCCTTATTAACCTAAACCCAACAAGTGGTATCAGAGCGGGAATAGGGTTGTAAACAATGGTTGAAGGTGGAAACATCAATCGACCCCCTTTCTTTGATGGAACAAATTATGCGTACTGGAAAGTACGGATGAAAGCTTTCTTAATTTCCATCGACGAAAGGGTGTGGCAATCAATTGAATTAGGATGGTCTAATCCAACTGAAATTTTAGATGATGTTCGCACCTTAAAACCTAGGTCGAAATGGACCAAGGAAGAGATAGACTTATCTTCTTACAATGGCAAAGGGATTAATGCTCTATTTAATGCTTTGTCACAAACTGAGTTCTCTCGCGTCTCGGCATGTGAGACTGCGAAAGAAATCTGGGATGTTCTTCAAGTTACGCATGAGGGAACTAACTTAGTGAAGATTCAGAAACTGCAAATGCTCACGAGCAAGTTTGACTCTATCTCTATGGCAGAGAATGAATCCTTCACTGACTATTACACACGATTGCAAGACATCGTGAACTCATGTGCTAACTTGGGAGAGAAGATTCCAGAATTTAAAGTTGTAAGAAAAATTCTAAGAACTCTTCCTGAACGATTTCGCCCGAAGGTCGCAGCCATTGAAACAATTAAACACCCGGACGAAATGCGTGTAGAAGAATTAGTAGGTGCTTTACAAACTTATGAAATGACTTTTCCTACTAACTATTCTTCTGGAAAGGCATCCTCTTCTAAGTCTTCAGGTTACGCATTGAAATCAACTAAAGAAGAAGACGCGGATTCATCCTCCTCGGACGACGACGAGAACATTTCTATGGAGGACTTTGAGAAGCAGCTCGCTCTCTTGACAAGGAAGTTTCGCCGCAACTTTCGAAGGGGAAATTCAAGCAAAACTCAATCCTTCGGAAAGTCGAAGAAAGGCAAGGGTCCTTCAAGCACAAGTCAAGAAAGCAAGAGAACTTCTCAAAGGATAAGAAAAGTTCTGAGGGACAAGTTCAGTGTTTCAAATGTCGAGGCTACGGCCACATAGCAACGGAATGTCCCAACAAGAATCCGGCTAAGAAGAAAGCGATGCAAGTAGTTACTTGGGATGACAACTCCACGTCAAATGAGTCATCGTCAAGTGATGAAGAAGACAACGCGACAGCTTTCCACGCGTCCACCACATCTTCATCCCTTCATGTGCTTAATGGCAAGTACATCCGACTCACTGTCCAACTCCACTGTTGAAAAGATTGCAACGGACGATGAATCAGATGATTCGGAAGGTGAAGATTTTGTTTTAGCCTACCATAAGCTTTTGAGGGATTCAAAGAAACTGGCTAAGCAAAACAAGGGGTTGAAAGAGAGATTACAGGATCTTGAAGATGAAGTAAAAAGAGTAACCTCTATCTCAACCGATCTTGAAGTGGAAAGGGACAATCTGATTAAGACAAATGTTTCCCTTCAAGAGTCCAATGAGCAATTCGAGAAGAATTATATGGATATGGTGAACAAAGCGAATTACTTCTTGAAGCTCAACGGCGAGGCTCGACAGGAAAAATTGGAAATGACGGAGACCATACGCCAACTAAAGGATGACTTACAGAGATTTTCTTCTGGAAGGAGTAAGTTGGACAGACTTCTTGGTCTCGGTCAAAGAAATAAGTTCGGCCTCGGATACACTCAAACTGGAGACATTCCAAGTTCGAGTGGTACAGTATTTGTGCCTCAGTCGGTATCTCCTCCTCCGACACCGGTGTTCACGACAAGCAACGACAACGAACCTACTACATCTTCCTCGGAATCGACAAGAACCAAGGTATGTTTTCGTTGTGGCATTTCAGGGCACATAAGAAGAAATTGCAAGACGGAAGCCAAACGCACACCTCAAGCACATCTTGCAATGACTACCAAAAGGGCTATTCCTCGGAAAACAACTGCAATTCATTGAAGGAAAAGAGCCTTGGTAGTACACCGCTCAAGACGACATCATCAAGGAGCAGCAATTCTTCAAGCAAGACGCTCTCACCTAGGAAATCAACTTCACGACCATTACCGACGCACTTCAAAAAGGTTTGGGTGCGCAAAGGTGAAATCTTTCCCTGTCTTGCTACCAATGTTTCTTTGCATGCATATGATAGTTCGTCTTGGTACCTGGATAGCGGGTGTTCCCGTCATATGACCGGCGATAAAAACTGTTTTCAAACATTTGAGAAAAACTCCGGAGGACTTGTTGTTTTCGGAGATGGTCGGTCTTCCAAAATTGTTGGAAAGGGAACGGTAGCTATTCCAGATGGCCCGGTTCTAGATAATGTATTATTTGTTCATGGCCTTAAGACTAACCTCATAAGCATAAGTCAACTGTGTGATAGTGGTTATTCAGTTAATTTTTCATCTGATAAATGCACTGTAACTGACATGAACCATGCTTTCTTTTTAAAGGGGGTTAGATCAGAAAACAATGTTATGTAGTTCCTTCTAAGATTTCTGAAAAATGTAACCTAGCATCTTTGAAAAATGAAACACTTTGGCATGAAAGGCTAGGTCACATAAACTTTAAGGAACTTGCTAGAATTTCAAATAAAGATGTGGTCAAGGGGGTTCCGAAACTTTCTTTTGAACAAAACCTTGTGTGTGGCGGTTGCCAAAAGGGAAAACAGTCTAGGACTGCACACAAGAATTTGAACCACATAGGTACAAAACGGCCTTTGGAACTTTTGCATATGGACTTAATGGGGCCAACTCGTCAACCATCTCTGGGAGGTAAATGGTATATTTTCTTGTTGGTTGATGACTTTTCTAGATATACTTGGGTAGCCTTCTTAAAAGAAAAAGCTGATACCTTTGATTCTTTTCTCGAAATCTGCAATCGTATTATGATAGAAAAGAATGATAGGATTACTCGAGTTAGGAGTGATAGAGGTGGGGAATTCATAAATTCCAAATTCATTGATTTTTGCACTTCTAATGGCATTAAACATGAATTCTCCGCACCTTACACACCTCAACAAAATGGTGTAGTCGAGCGCAAAAACAGGGTCGTACAGGAAATGGCACGTGTTATGCTTCACAGCCGGAACTTACCTTTTTATTTTTGGGCTGAAGCGGTGAACACTGCTGTTTATGTTATCAATCGCGTGTATTTGCGCCCGGGGACATTGAATACACCATATGAACTTTGGTTTTGTAGAAAACCTAACATCAAATATTTTCGCATCTTTGGGAGTCGGTGTTTTATTTTACGTGATCGTGAGAATCTTGGAAAATTTGACTCTCGAAGTGACGAAGGGATTTTCTTAGGTTATTCTACAAACAGCAGAGCATATCGAGTTTTTAACTTAGAATCTAAGACGATCGTAGAATCGATAAATGTTAAGGTAGATGAAGCTTTTCATTTTGAATCTGAAAAATCTACCCTCGATATCTCTCTTGATGATGATACACCTGCTAATGCATCTTCTTCTAACAATTCTTTCGATAATAATGTTGATGCATCTAACGGTTCTTCAAGCTTATCTGATGTGCAGGAATCATCTCGTGTACCTCCGCCTACTCCTCTACCTCAAACGTTACGCATCTCCAAGGATCACCCTGAATCGAACATAATTGGAGATCCACAAGAAGGAGTTAGAACACGGAGACAATTGGTTTGCGGATTTGCATGCTATGTATCTCAAATCGAACCAAGGAATGTTGATGAAGCTCTCCAAGATGATTATTGGATTAAAGCAATGCAGGAAGAGCTCCATCAATTCGAGCGAAACAAAGTCTGGGAACTGACGAAGCCTCCGAAGCAACACAATGTGATAGGTACCAAATGGATCTTCAAGAACAAGAAAAACGAAGAAGGTACTATCATCAGGAACAAAGCAAGGTTAGTTGCTCAAGGCTATTCTCAAGTAGAAGGTATAGACTTTGATGAAACCTTCGCCCCTGTAGCTAGACTCGAGTCCATTCGTATATTGTTTGCGATCGCTTGTCATTTTAAAATCAGATTATTTCAAATGGACGTTAAGAGCGCCTTTTTAAATGGATTTTTAAATGAGGAAGTTTATGTAGCTCAACCGAAAGGTTTTGTGGATCATAAACTACCTAACCATGTTTTTCGACTGAAAAAGGCTCTTTACGGTCTGAAACAAGCACCGCGAGCATGGTACGAAAGGTTGACAAAGCACCTTTTGGAAAAGGGCTACACTCGAGGGGGAGCTGACAGGACTCTCTTTGTGAAGCATTATCAAAACAATTTCATAGTTGCTCAAATCTATGTTGATGACATTGTTTTTGGAGCAACGAGAGATAATGATGCTTCTAAATTCGCGGAGACCATGGAAAGCGAATTTGAGATGTCCATGATGGGCGAGTTGAATTATTTTCTTGGATTACAAGTTAAGCAAAACGATGAAGGAATTCACTTGTGTCAATCCAAGTATGCACTGGAGTTGGTCAAAAAGTTTGATCTCGAAAATTCTAAAGATTTTCCGACTCCAATGGGAACTAGCCATAAGGGACTTGGAAGTGAATCACAAAGTGAGAATGTAGACGAGAAACTGTACCGCAGTATGATTGGAAGTCTACTATATCTCACGGCTAGTCGCCCGGATATATCCTTCAGTGTTGGGATTTGTGCGAGATATCAATCAGCACCGAAGGAGGTTCACCTGAAAGCGGTGAAACGGATCATCCGGTATATCAAAGGTACAATCAATTTCGGAATTTGGTATCCTATGGGAACGACTTTGGATATTGTTGGATACTCAGATGCCGATTGGGCTGGATCGGTGGATGACCGGAAAAGCACGAGTGGTGCATGCTTCTATCTCGGCCACTGCCTTGTTGCATGGCACAGTAAAAAGCAGAACTGCATAGCACTCTCGACTGCCGAAGCGGAGTACATTTCTGCAGGAAGTTGTTCAACCCAATTGATTTGGATGAAGAGCGTGTTGAGCGATTTCCGAATTTCAACATCTTCGGTAACCATTTTATGTGACAACACTAGTGCTATTAACATTTCTAAAAACCCTGTGTTGCACTCTAGAACAAAACATATTGAACTTAGATATCATTTTCTTAGAGAGCTAGTTGAATCAAACATTCTTCAACTGTCATATATTTCAACTGAGGATCAATTAGCCGACATCTTAACAAAACCTTTGGATCAAAAACGTTTTATTCACTTGCGTAAAGCAATTGGCATGCTTTCCTTGAAATAAACTCTTTTGAAACCTTTGCTTAGATTAGGTTTTGTTTTTGTTCTTGTTTTTGTTTTGTTCTTTATCTATGTTCTGTACATAGCACACTAATTGAGCATAAATCATAATTGACTTTAATTGCATCCTTTTATGCATTTAGAAATTTATTATGTTTTTGATGTCATAATGTTTCAATGTTGCAATGATCATTTACGTTAATTAAACCATCTTTTAAGTGATCAAAGTCAATTTCTCTCTCAATGATCTCTTGGTATAGTCATTATCATATTTGATTGCTTAGTCGAGTATGAATTCGAGATCAATGGTTTGGTTGAATACTTTATATTAAATAATTGATAGCCAATTGAGGGGGAGTCAATGAAATGTGAAATGCTCAAAAGATGTGGAAAGAGTTACATCCCAATGAGGAGTGTGAAAACTACCACCACATGGAGAAAATGAAAGAAAAAGATACTCCATGAATGAAAAGCAAATTTTTGTTTGAAAATTGTTGATGAAATTCATATTGAAATACTTGACTCAGTCGTATTTCATGGTTGGTATAAGGTGGGATTTTTAGTAAAAGATGCTCAAAGAGCCACTCCTTCAACAGATTGTCTAGATATATTATCTAACTTATCTGGGATTTCAAACATCTATTGATCTTGGTACTTCATTTTCTTTACTGAAATTGATGATTTGATAAAGACATTACACATAGGATCAGGATAGATGTAATTGAAGTTGTTCAACTTTAAATGTTTTAACTTTCGTAAATCTTCGTTTCATTTTTGGATATTTTTGATAGATTTTGCATAATCTATTTCTTGTTGTATGAAACGATGCCATTTGTTTAAAGTTGACATGGTAAAGTGCTTACATACTTTTTCTGGATTTTATTGTATTTTTCTAAATTTTTCTGAAGAAAAAGGTGTAGCCGATCCGGATCGGGACAAGTGATCCGGATCCCGAACGCAGGATTTTTCCTGCGGGTAGCCGATCCGGATCACATTCTCGGCCGATCCGGATCACGGCTAGGGTTTTATATAGAAACATACAGATTCTTGATTTCTTTACCCTAATCTCTGGTTTTCAAGCCTCTAGAGTTTCTCTCTCTAGATTTCTTGCTTCTTGGTGCTTCAAAACTCAAAGTTCTTCGGATTCAAGTAAGTTTTCATGATCAAAACTCGGTTTTTCACAGTTTTTATGGTTTTTCATCAAACGTGAGTTGAAAAATTGGAACTTTTTCGTTTGTGAATGGTTTTTGATCAAATTTCTTTTGAAATAAGAACTCTGGGTCAATTAGTTTTGCTTTTATGCTGGGATTTTACTTGATTAACGAGTTTTTAGGCTTCGATTTCTAAAAATTCGGTTTTAGGGCATAAAAGAGGAATTTTTGTAAATCATGGATTTGATCTATTTTTAAAATTCTTTTTGGAAAACTAATTTGATTCTTGGCTTCTCTATATGATTATGATTGTCTAGGTACAATGTTTTCAAATTTTTCAAAATTGACAATTTTTCATATGTTCTTGAGTTGGTTTCACAGGACACTTTTCTTAAACTCAAAGCACTGAAGCAATGGTGATCACCTGGATCATCTTCCTACTTGCTGCCATGGTCCATGTGAAGGACACTGCCAAGCCAAAGAGGACCAAAAGGACGAAACGAGCTAAAGCTGACTCCGATACTGAATCGGAAACAGAGTCAATTGATTGGGACAACATCGAAATTGAAGCACCTGTCCCAACTGTGCAAAAGGAAAGGCTCCTGCTGAAGCCCCCAAAACTAAGCCTCCTCCTACAGCAGCTGAGAAAGGGAAAGCACCAATGGAACCCACACAACTGGAAAAAGGATGAAAACTCGGCAAGGAAAAGAGGTAGTGCTCAGGGCATCTCAATCAATGAACCTATAGCCACCAGCCACCATTTCAGGGATTCGTCAGCTCCACAAGAATCAAAGATTTTGAAAAGAGGGAATGTATAGGAGAACGACATGTCAATGTACAACAGATGAGGAATCGATCTGCAGAGTTTGGAGCTCTGTTTGACCAAGTTGGTCTCGCTCCAATTTGCAACTTTCCTGAAAAAACTGGGTATTGCCCACACTCAGTTCGGATTTTCTATCAGAATGCTGCAAGTCTTATTGATGATGTTGACGGACGCCGGGAATTTCATACCTTTGTAAAAGGTATCAAAATCAAAGTCACTCCCCAACTGATTGGAGAGGTGCTTGGCATGACAGCCATCTCAGATGGACTTCATTATTTGAAGACTCAAGTCTTCACGGAAAACTCTTGGAGAATTGTAGTCAATGGAATTTGCCTTCCGGATACTCAGTCTGCCGGAAACTCCGTATTTCTAGAGAACTTCGGAAAGAATATAAGTATATCAACTTCATTGTCTGCTACAACATTCTTCCAAATATGAATACAAAAGTGCTTCGATGGGATAGGATGTTATTTCTTTATCTTCTTGGGAACCCAACAGCTGCAATGGGAGCAAACTTGAACATTCCTTATCTCATTTGGAATAGGATGACGCGGTATGTCGAACACTCTCACCCAACAGAGCGACTACCATATCCAATGATTATCATGCGCATCCTTAGGAATTTAAAGTGGATACAAGCGCGAGCTCTTATATGTATAGTTTGGGGACAATCAATGAGACAACCATTGTCAAGTCTCTACAACAAAGCAGGATGATCCCCCCTCTCCTCCGATTGGACAACGAGCTCGACCACATGCAACTTCTTCCACACCTCAAATCCTCCTCAACAGAAGGCACCTCCATCCACCTCTGACGATGATGCCTCGGTCACCTCTATCTTTAAAGAACAACAGCGGCTTTCGAATGAACAGGAACGTATGTCCGCTGAATTCACTGAAATGAAAGGCGATCTTCACGTCATGAAAAATGAGATGGAAATTATCACAGCTTCTCAGGTCACTTTGACTAAGTCAGTCTCATCCGTGAAGAAACTTGTGAAGAAGCTGTTTGCGAAAATGGGTGCACGACATCTGATGACTCCGACTCTCAGGAGTAGTTTTTTTTTGTTTATTCTGTTTGTTCTAACTTTGCAGGTTTTTCAATTTGATCCTTTGTTTGTTTTGCAGGTTTATAATTTTGTTAACTCTCCTTGTCTTGTAATTATTTGGCTTTGTTTTGTGACAAAAAGGGGGAGAGAGTGAGAGAGTTAGAAAGAACTCTGAACAATGAATGATGTGAACAATGATTGTGAATATCGATGATATCAAGGTAAGTATGAACTTCAACTCAACTTTGGTTTTTCTTTTGTGATTTGTGACATGCTTCTATACTAACTATTCGACTAACTATTTGGGCATGTAATATGACTAACAAGTTGATGTTGGACTAACATACTTTGACATTTGGTTTTCAACTGCTTAGAAGATATGTTGGTTTTAACTATGATTCTTTCACATATCTGATTTTTTCAAATGTCATGATGAGACTAAACTCTATCTCTGTATTTGGTTTTGTATGTTCCAATTCTTGAGGTATCTAACGAATTTGTTTGTCAAGAATGTTTTCTGTGTGCAGAGATTACAGATGTCTAAGTCTAGAGTCTGTTCTAGGAGTTTATCTCATGTTTTTAATTTCTGGAACTCTTTTGTAAATTTTTGTTGTATGGTGATAGCAACAAAAATATCTTTTTGAATTTTCTTTGTGGATTTGTGTTTTGTCACGAAACCGCCAAAGGGGGAGATTGTTACGGAATTTGAGTTGGCGTATTTCGTGAATGTATTAAGTCTTGAAGATTGAAGATGAAGAAACTTTGGATCGTATACCTCAATCTCAAGAAAGAAGAATTCAAAAGGATCAGGTACGTTTAACTAAAGAATTTTGATGATCCGAATACTTCTTATAGTGTAGAAACACCTGGAAGAGGTTTTAATTGCTTATTCATCAAAAACTGGACATGGGACATGTTCAGGATCCGGATCGTGGCTTTCAATCCGGATCCCGAAAGGTGTTTGTTCATACACTGGTTCAATCCGGATCGCAGCACTCTCTGATCCGGATCCCGAACACTAGTTTTACCTGTGTGCTTCTTCGATCCGGATCAGGAATTGCAATCCGGATCCCGAACATGATATTCTGGTAAAACTGTATGAACGATCCGGATCGGGGACTACGATCCGGATCCCGAACAGGCAATTTTCTGGAAATCGTGGTTTGTGCTTCTGCAATCCGGATCGCCAAATCTGATCCGGATCGCCGTCGGAATTTCTTTCCAGAAAAGGCTGTTTTTGATCCGAATATTCTTCCTAGGGTTTCTAACCTATAAATAGCCCTTCCATTTCATTTCTAGGGCATCCGCAATAGATCGGCTGGTTAAGAAAAGATAGCCGAAAAGAAAAATCCACATATATAGAGAAGAACGGAAATCATTAGATCTATTCAATGGTTCTTCATCTATATTGATTGATTTGATTCTAGGTTTTCCATACTCACATTTTGAGTAGAATCAAATCAATGAATACTTAGATGGTATTTCCGATCTATCTTTAATCTAAGTATTCGGCGGATCATCACCACCCAAACAAACAACGATTTATCCCAAAATCGGCGCGTGGACTCGCGTGGCCTTGTGGATTCAAGGTGTTATCGCTCTCGTGGATTCGGAGCGAGGTGCGTTCGTGGATTCGAAGCGTGCCATTGGGTGAAGACCGTGGATTCGGTTGGACGTCGTGGACTCGACGTTGGACGCTGTGGATTCAGCGTTGGGCGCGGATCGTGGATTCGAGAAGCGTCGTGGAGCGAGCGGAGAAGATCTACTAGGAGCGTATGGTAAGAGGTTGAGTCGTCAGTGAGTACGCTATATCACCTTGTACGTGTGTCAATTCTAGTGGATTTCGCCGTGTTATCGGTCCCGTGGTTTTTTACTCCGGTTTGGAGTTTTTCCACGTAAAAATCTTGTGTGTTCTTTATTTTTCCGCATTGGGTTTTATCGCACAATGATTTTTTGAGTGTTTATTGTTTACACCTATTCACCCCCCTCTAGGTGTTTTTTCCCTTATTAGATCCTTATTAACCTAAACCCAACATGTTGGTCCCGTGGTTTTTCTCCTGGATTGGAGTTTCCACGTAAATCTCGGTGTGTTGATTTTTATTTTCCGCATTATTTTTCATTTTTGCACTGAGATTGGTTTTTATAATATTACACCTATTCACCCCCCTCTAGGTGTTTGATAGTACCTATTTAGATCCTTGTGGATCCTAAATAACTCTACAATTGGTATCAGAGCGGGTTTTAGGTTTATCTATCATGTCGGGTGAAAGTGGTAATATTTTTAGACCTCCTCTTTTTGATGGGACCAATTATGCGTATTGGAAAGTGCGGATGAGAGCTTTTCTCATCTCTATTGATGAGCGGGTATGGCAAACCGTGGAATACGGTTGGGTGCATCCGGTTGAGGAAGTAGGAAATTCTACTACCCCAAAACCTCGCTCTAGATGGTCTAAAGAGGAAATCGAAAAATCTTCTTACAATGGGAAAGGTATGAACGCTTTATATAATTCTCTTTCCTCGACTGAGTTTACACGAATTTCCGCGTGTGAAACCGCGAAGGAAATTTGGGATATTCTCAAAATTACACATGAGGGTACTAATCTTGTAAAAATTCAAAAGCTCCAGATGCTTACAAGTCAATTTGACTCTATTCATATGGAAGAGCATGAATTGTTTACAGATTATTACACTAGACTTCAAGATGTAATTAATACATGTGCTAATTTGGGAGAAAAGATCCCGGAGTCGAAAATTGTAAGAAAGATTCTTCGGACTCTTCCGGAACGGTTTAGGGCAAAGGTTACCGCCATTGAAACCGTTAGTCATCCGGATGAGATGAGTGTAGAGGAATTAGTAGGTGCTTTACAAACTTATGAGATGACTTTTCCTACTAATCAAGTTTCTTCCAAGTCTTCTTCTAAGCTTACAGGTATTGCATTCAAATCAACAAAGGAAGAAGATGACGAATCGAGTTCCGACGATGAAATCTCTTTTGCCGATTTTGAAGAACAATTGGCGCGGATCACAAAGAAATTTCGTCGGAAATTTTGGAAGAATCGAACCGATGGATCTTCACCCACGAAATCATCTAAAGGATCATCGGGTTCTAAATCCTCTAAACTCAAGGGTGTTGCAAAACCTTCTAAAGAAAAAGAAAAAGATGATTTCGAAGGGGAAATCCGATGTTATCGATGCAAAGGCTACGGCCATATTTCAACGGATTGTCCTTCTAAGAAATCATACAAAAAGAAGGCTTTGCAAGCGAAAACTTGGGACGATTCTACTTCTAATGAATCAACCTCAAGTGAAGAGGAAAAAGAAAAATTTGTTGCTTTTCATGCCTCTCAAACTCCCTCTTCTAATTTGTGTTTATCATCTTTAGTCACTGACTCTATTCCTTTGATTTTGCATGAAACATCAACATCCGGAGGAGAGTCATCAAGTGAGGGGGAGACGGACGAAGAAGAACTCGTTGAGGCATACCAACAACTTCTTGTGGAATCAAAGAAGATGGCCAAGCATATCAAGAAGTTGAGGAAGCAACGACTTGAAGTTCAAGACGAGAATCAAGCTTTAAAGATCAAACTTCATGATCTCGAGGAGGAACAGAGCTTTTATTGGATAACAATAAAATCCTCCAAGAAAAGTTAAACCAATCGGAGACAAACGCAAAAGCATATATGGACAAGATTGGTTTTCTTGAAAAACAGTTTGAAGAAATTCATGTCACCAACCAAGCTTTGACCAAGCAAGTTCATGAACTCAAATCCGACATACAAAGGCTTTCAACCGGTTCCAAGAAACTAGAAAGTATGTCCGGATTAGGTCAAACAAGCAAGGTTGGTTTGGGATTTAAAAAGAACCAAACTGTGAAGGCTTCAAGTTCCACAATAAAATTGAAAGAAAGAACTTGTCACCTATGTGGACTTGAAGGACATTTGGTGAAGAATTGCCCGAAAAAGAGAAAGAAAATCCTTCGGCAACTTCATCTACGGAGCGGACTCAACGGATTCAAAAGACACATCAAGTCAATGGAGTTCACTCAACCCACCAAAGGTCCGAGCCACAACATCAATCATTCAAGTGGATCATTGCAAGGCAAAGACCTAAGGTGGATCAACAGTCAAAGCTACAACCCCCGGCACAACGAATCAAGACAACCCAAAATCCAGCGATTTTGGATTCGGAAAAGGTGATATCTTTCCTTGTCTTAAGTTTTAAATAGCTTTTGACTGTATGTAATGCTTTGATTGGTTTTCTCTTCATATTTCTTCTTAATCTTTGCATTACATGTTTTTCAATGCTCTTTGTTTTTATACTTTGTTTTTGAACAAAAGGGTTTTTAACGAACAAGTGCATTGAATAAAAAGGGTTTCACGTTCATTCACTCCAATTTAATTTTATATGAATTATCAACTTTACTCCATAATCATAATCTTGAAGATACTTCATTATAGGAGTTTTTGATAGTTATAAGCATCAAATTTTAGAAATCATGTGTGATCTTTAGATGCTTATTCTATCTCGGTTGTGTGAATTCATTGTGATAAATGTGAGACAACCGATAGACTAAAATTTGGGATTTAATTCTTTCACGTAAGAGATTGCCTTCTTACAAGGGTAAATAAATGAATTGTAAAAGATGTGGAAAGAGTTACATCCGAAAGGAGTGTGAAAACTACCACCACATGTTGGAAAGAGCTACCACATGTTTTTGGATGCTTGGAAAATATTTTATGAGAAAATCTTTAGTTGAAGCATTCGGAGATTTGAATTTAGAGTTCTTATTTTAAACAATCTCCTGGTTGGTATAAGGTGGGATAGTTAAAAAGATGCTCAAAGAGCCACCCTTAGGTATTTTAGTGCTTATCTCAAATTTGAAAGGGTAGAATTCAAAATTGATGTCATTTGGAAAATCTCCGTAAGTCATCTTTGTAAATCCGTTACATCTTGATAGAGTTTGGATCTCAAGATTATTTTTGATGACTTGTGTTTGATGAATATAACATGAAAACTGTTTATAATGTTTTACCTTTGTTTTTCATGATTTAGGAGTAAATCTTTTTAATTTTGTGAAATTAATTGGATTGAATGACATCTATGTGAATTCATCGTTGTTTAAAGCACTTAAATGGATTTCTTGATGGTACACAAATCGGTATTTGAAAAGATGACAAAATTTGGATTTGTTTCAAGAAATTTTAGCTTTTTGGCTCTGTTGTTCCGGTACCAGCTTTTTAGTACCTGGAAATCCAATCCGGATTAGAAAACCCAATCCGGATCCCGAATCATGAAAATCCCTGTTTTTCACTTGCGTACCGGTACTACCTTTTTAGTACCGGAACTACATTGCGGATCCGGATCACCCCCTGTTTTTCAATCCGGAACCCGAACGAAGGTTTTTCGGTTTTTACACTACGTACCGGTACGCGACTTCTTGTACCGGTACGCGATCTGGAATTCCTTATATTCCGAAACTACAATGTTTTTATTTCATCTCACCCACTTCAAAACCCTCCCTCTCTCTCTCTAAAACATCTCTAAGGGGTTTTTCAACAAGATTAAGAGATTTGTTGCTCTCATTTGTAAGTTTCTACATAGATCTTGGTTTCCTTAACTTCAAAACCCTAGTTTTAGGTTTTGATGTTGTTTTTAGAGATTTTTGAGTAGATCTTTGCTTCAAATGAAATCTCTTGCATAAATTACCCTTAATTCATGTTTAGAACATATTTGGTACATCCCTATGCAATTAGATTCATGTTTCCATGCCTTTTTGCTTGAATCTAACATTTTCATATGTTCTTAACATAGAAAAAAAATGAGAATTAGGGCTTTTGATGTATATGAATTTTGAATGATGAATCATCAATTGTGACATGTTTAGAATGTTTCTTAGACATGTTTAAACCTTTCTATATGATCAAATCATAGTGCATTGTGTTCTTTGTAGGAAATGGCATTTTCATGGCTGCTTGCACTAGTGATCTTGATGGCCACTGGAAGTGGACGTGGTCGCGGTTCTGGAAAGAAAAGGCTACTAAACGATCACGAGAGGAAGGTTCGACAAGCTCAGATTCTGAAAATTCCTCCGAATATGAAGAAGAAACGGTTCAAGGAAAGGGGAAAGCACCTATGGCTCCAAGGAAAAAGAAGGGTGCGGATTCTCCTCCGCGTAGAAGTACCGGTGGACCGGTAATACGCGACCGCTCTCAACGGAGATCTAATGTTGATGAAAGTGAACAGCATGTAAGTGCAAAACGTCGTGCCAGATTTGCAAACCGTACATGCATTGGAGAGCGTCACGTGAATTTCAACGAGCTATGTCGTGAGGTGCCAGACTTTGCAAGGCTCTTGGAACGAAGTCATATTCGGCCACTTGGCAGAGTTCAACCAAAGATGGGTTTTTGTGTTGAGATCATCAGGGAATTCTATATGAGAGCTAATATACTCCAAAAGGACCATGACACAGGGGCTTTCGTCTTTGAAACAACAGTTAGAGGCGTCAAGTTTGACATTACTCCAGCAGTAATTGGTGCAAACCTTGGATTAGCTGTTGACACTACTGGTCTTTATTATACTGATGGAAATTTCCTACATGATACCCATTGGGATATGGTTGTGGACTCTATTTGCAAGACAGGGACGCACACGAACAGATCATATGTTGAATCAAAGGACCTAAAACCAGAGTATCATATTTTGTCCTTAATCGTATGCTACAACCTATTGCCCACACTGGGGACCAAAAGGATTCGATGGGATCGATTGTTACTTCTCTTTTTCCTTGGTCACCCGGAAAGTGCAAATGGAATTAACACCAACATTCCATTTCTCATTTGGCAGCAAATGGTACATGCTATTGAAGGATCTAGACAACGTGACCTTCTACCGTATCCGATCTTGATTACTCGTATTCTGGAAGATCATGGAGTGGACATTTCTTGTGCCAAATATGATTATGGCTTGGGGGCAATTGATGGAATCACTTTAGCCAAGTCAATTAGCACTTTGAAGACATTTGGGCATACAAAAGCCTATGCAAGTGAAGCGACAGTGAGTGCACCACCTCGTCAAGAATCTCCTGAACCAGATGAGGTCGTAACTCTTCAAACCTTGCATCGGGACGTTCGTTCACTAAAGCAAAAGATAGAGCAAAGGATGGAGCAAGGCTTCAAGAAACTTGAGGATAGCTTAAAGAAAATCTTCGATATCCTTGGGTGCAAACATGATGATGTGGTCACTGGAGCAACTGCACCGAGTACATCGCATGGACCTACATCACATGAGTGATGATGATGATTCAAATGAGGATGAGTGATCTCTTTTCCTTCTTGTTTTTGATTTTCAGTTTCTTTTCATTTGTGATGAACAAGAACTCTAATCGCATGTAACTAAGAACTTATCCTCCTAGTATTTCTACTTTTTGTTTCTATTAACTGTTTGACAATTTGTGACAAAAAGGGGGAGAACGGAAATGATGAAATGATGGACATATCATAAAAAGGGGAGACAGAAAATAATGATTGCATCACAAAGGGGAGAACATGGATGCTCAAGAGATGGATGCTCAAGATAGGGGGAGATAAAGAAAAGTTTGAAAGAGCCGGAAAACAAAAAAGAACCAAAAGGACAAATCAAATGTAGGATTTTAATTTCTAACGACTAACATTTGATTTTGTTTGGAGTTTTGTTTTGCAGGAATTACATCACTTTAAGACTCCAAGTCCTAAGTCATAGAGTATGTTCTAGGACTGTTTGGTTCAAATGTATTTTGTATTTATTGGATCTTTCACGCAAAGAAAATCAATGTTTTGGTGATGACATTGAATTTCGACTTTTTGGTTTAAGATGAGTGACTTGAGCGTTTTATGTATTTTTGGGTTTTGTCACGAAATTGCCAAAGGGGGAGATTGTTACGGCTTTTTGGTATTGGCATATTTCGTGAGTCAGTCAGTGTGTTGAGTCGGAGTCTTAAAGGGATCAAATTGTCAAATCAGCCTTCGAAGACTCATTGAAGATTCAACATGAGCCCAAGTCAACTCTCAGGTATGATTAAATATTGATCATGGTGATTAAAGTTCATTTATAATCATTGGAATCAGGAAATTAATGAAAATCGGTTTAGACTTGGTTTTAGGAACTTGGTTTTAACTTACAACTTTATTTAAGTTTGGATTCCGGTACTTGGTTTGTTTTGGATAAAGTTTATCTTGGAAAAATCAGTTTTTACATTGCGTACCGGAACCACACTTGAAGTTCCTCAAACCCGACACAGAATTTTCTGTAAATTGTATTGCGTACCGGAACACAGACTCGCGTACCGGAACACAATAGAAAAATCTGTGTTTTGCACCATTGAGTACCGGAACATGATAAGTGGTACCGGTACACAATGTTACCTCGGGAAAAGTTTCCTAAACCGACTCTAATATGTTTCCTAAACCGACTCTAATATGTTTCCAAGGGTTATAAATAGATACTTAGGGTTTCTCGAATAGGTGACCGATACCGAAAACACTCGAGAGCAACCCTAGAGGCTAGGTTTTTACCGTTCTTCTTTTTAGCCTCTTTTAGGTCAATTCGACGGTTCTTCCAAGATCTATCTTTTGTCGAATTGATCTAAACTTTGCTTAGAATTTCTTTCTACGGTTCTTCAATGACAATCTAAGCAAAGGATCACCATCGAAGCCTATATTTCTTTATCGGCTGAGTTTGCGTCGTGGATTCGACGTGGCACCGTGGATTCGGTGTGTTGAAGGCGTTTCGTGGATTCGAAACGTGTGCTCGTGGATTCGAGTGGCGTTCGTGGATTCGAACGTGTGCAGTGGACGTGCAATCGGTGGAGCGCAAGGTCCGAAGAAGTTGAAGGAGGGGTCGAGTCCGTGGAGTCGGTAATCACCTTGTTATTCTTCAATTCTTAGTGGATTGTTATTGCGTGTTGGTCCCGTGGTTTTTCTCCTGGATTGGAGTTTCCACGTAAATCTCGGTGTGTTGATTTTTATTTTCCGCATTATTTTTTATTTTTGCACTGAGATTGGTTTTTATAATATTACACCTATTCACCCCCCTCTAGGTGTTTGATAGTACCTATTTAGATCCTTGTGGATCCTAAATAACTCTACAAAATTTCTTTTGAAATAAGAACTCTGAGTAGATTAGTTTTGATTATATGCTAGGTTTTCTCAAGATTAACAAATTTTTGGGCTTCGATTTCTAAAAATTCTGTTTTAGGGCATATAATAGGAATTTGTGAAAATCATGCAATTGATCTATTTTTAAAATTCTTTTTGCAAAACTAATTTGATTCTTGGCTTCTCTACATGATTATGATTGTTTGGGTACAATTTTTCAAATTTTTGAAAATTGACGATTTTTCGTGTTCTTGAGTTGTTCCTCACAGGATTTCAATCTTCTTAAAAGCACCTTGATCAATGGCATTCTCATGGATCATTCTTCTCTTGGTTTCAATGGTACATACTCGAGCTACAAACAAATTAAAAAGAGCCAAGAAACTTCAACGAAAAGGTGAATTTGATCTTATCAGTG
This sequence comes from Tillandsia fasciculata, assembly GCA_029168755.2. Lineage (NCBI taxonomy): Eukaryota > Viridiplantae > Streptophyta > Magnoliopsida > Poales > Bromeliaceae > Tillandsia > Tillandsia fasciculata. The sequence continues at coordinate 70,808 of JAQOTM010000345.1, forward strand.
ACTCAGAAACTGAAGCAGACAATGATGGAGTAGACTGGGATAAGTTGACAGACGATGATGAATCATTGCCTGTTAAACCTGAACAAAAGGCGTCTGATAGTTCAAAAGGAAAAGCCTCCGATGGTTCAAAGGGAAAGGCAACCATGGACACAGGAAAAGCACCTATGGCTACACCAACCATCTCTGTGAAAAGAAAACGAGTAACTAGACGCTTTGGACTACGACGGGACATTGATGTTGACACGCCGATAGCTCCTGACTCCCCGCCACGTGTGGAAGAAGTGTTCGTTAACACTGATCGCCTTAGAGCTTTTGCACATCGTGAATGCATTGGCGAGAGGCATGTTAACATTGAGGCTCTACGAGGTCACTCCCCTGAGTTTGGTGTTCTGATTGAACAAGCGAACCTTATTCAAGTATGCCGATTCCTAGAAACGCTTGGCTACTGTCTGCATCACGTGAGGACCTTCTATACAAATGCACGGCACCTTCGAGAGTTTGAAAACGGTCCAATGGAGTTTTACACGAATATCCAAGGCACAAGATTTAAGATTACTCCACATTTGATTGGCGAGGTTTTGGGAATGCAAGCCAGCAAGACAGGAATTAATTACTTGAAGGGAATAGGTTTGACAAACACGATGTGGCAAAAAGTTATAGAGGAAATTTGTTTGGAGGGAACACAATCAACGGAGAAATCTGTCAAATCCAAAGAACTTCGTCTTGAGTACAGATTCCTAAACTTCATCACATGTTACAATATCCTTCCAAATATGCAGACGAAACTCGTGAGATGGGATCGGTTGCTGTTTTTGTATCTCTTAGGACATCCGTCAGAGGCAACGGCATTAAATATCAACATTCCATACATTATTTGGAATAGAATGGCGAGATATGTTGAGCATCCTCATCCCACTGAAAGAATTCCATTTCCATTAATTATAATGAGGATCTTAAAGAAATTTCAGGTTGATACTAGTTCAACAACTTATCATCAATGCTTGAGCATGATCGATGAATCTACCATTGTCAAGTCCCTCCATAAGTTGCCACATGTCACTCCAGTTCCTGCATTCGGAACGAAACCCAGTACAAGCACTGCCGCATCACCATCACAACCAGCACCCGCACCAGCGAATGAAGAATCAGTCTCATCCATCTACAAAGAACAACAACGATTATCCGTTAAGCTGGAACAGATTTCGAAGGAACAGCAAAGAATTTCCAATGAGCTTGAGCTCATCACGGCAGCTCATATTACCATAACTAAGAAGGTCAATTCAATGAACAAGCTGGTGAAAAAGATGTTCTCTAAAATGGGCTGTACGAGCTCTGAAGACTCTGATTCTGATGATTGATTACTTTTTAATCTTTTGTGCAGGGTTTTACCTTTTTAGGACTTAGTTTTTAGTTTTTTTTTAGTTCTCAGGTTTTTCTTGATATTGGAACTTTTAACTCTCCTTACACTTTGTAGTTTTGACTATATTTTTGGCTTTGTTTGTGACAAAAAGGGGGAGAGAGTAGAGAAAACTTTGTGTGAGAACTTTGAACGAACAAACAAACTTTGACTTTGGTGAAAGGTAAGTATCACAACTTCTGGTTATTTTGTGATTTGTTGCATGTCCCTACTAACTATTCGACTAACTATTTGGACATGTATTATTACTAACAAGTTGTTTGATTACTAACAAAGCAAAGTTATGACATTTGGAATCTTATTGCTTAGAAGATATGTCAATGTTTGATTCTGATCTTATTGCATATCTGAATTACTAAATGTCATGATGAGTATAAACTCTATCTCTGCTAGGTTTTGAATGCTAAATATTCTTGAGGTATCTAACGATCTCTTTTTGTCAAGAATGATTTCTTTTTGCAGAGAGTACAGATGTCTAAGTCTAGAGTCTGTTTTAGGAGTTTATCTCATGTATTTAATTTTTGGATCTCCATTGTAAATTTTTGTTGTATGGTGATAGCAACAAAAATATCCTTTTTGAATTTTCTTTTGTGGATTTGTGTTTTGTCACGAAACCGCCAAAGGGGGAGATTGTTACGGAATTTGAGTTGGCGTATTTCGTGAAAGTGTTAAGTCTTGAAGATTGAAGATGAAAGAAGTTTGGATCATATACCTCAATCTCAAGAAAGAAGAATTCAAAAGGATCAGGTATGTTTAACTAAAGATTTTTGATGATCCGAATACTTCTTGTAGTGTAGAAACACTTGGAAGAATTTTTTATTGCATAAAAATCAAAAACTGGACATGGGACATGTTCAGGATCCGGATCAGACCTTGCAATCCGGATCCCGAAGGGTGTTCGTTCATACACTGGTTCAATCCGGATCGCAGCATCCTTTGATCCGGATCCCGAACACTAGTTTTACCTTTGTATTTGAACGATCCGGATCAGGCTTTGCAATCCGGATCCCGAACGTTGGTGTTTGGTGAAACTGTATGAACGATCCGGATCAGGAACTTCGATCCGGATCCCGAACTATTGTTTTTCTGGAAACCGTCTTTCTTGCTACTGCAATCCGGATCGCCAAATCCGATCCGGATCGCCGTCCGTAAAATTTCCAGAAAAGGCAGTTTTTGATCCTTATCTTCTTCCAATGGTCTCTAACCTATAAATAGACCCTTTATTCATTTTCTAGGGCATCCGAAAATAATAGAAAAATACAACCGAAAGAGAAAAATCCACATATAGAGAAGAAAGGAAATCAATAGATTAATTCTATGTTTCTTCATCTATATTGATTGATTTGATTCTAGGTTTTCCAAACTCAGATTTTGAGTAGAATCAAATCAATGAATACTTAGATGGTATTTCCGATCTATTTCTAATCTAAGTATTCGGCGGATCATCACCACCCAAAAACAACGATTTACCCTAAATCGGCGCGTGGACTCGCGTGGCCTTGTGGATTCAAGGTGCAACCGCTCTCGTGGATTCGGAGCGAGGTACGTTCGTGGATTCGAAGCGTGCTATTGGGTGAAGACCGTGGATTCGGTCGGACGTCGTGGACTCGACGTTGGACGCTGTGGATTCAGCGTTGGGCGCAGATCGTGGATTCGAGAAGCGTCGTGGAGCGAGCGGAGAAGATCTACTAGGAGCGTATGGTAAAAGGTTGAGTCGTCTGTGAGTACGTTATATCACCTTGTACGTGTGTTAATTCTAGTGGATTTCGCCGTGTTATCGGTCCCGTGGTTTTTTACTCCGGTTTGGAGTTTTTCCACGTAAAAATCTTGCGTGTTCATTTATTTTTCCGCATTGGGTTTTATTGCGCAATGATTTTTTGAGTGTTTATTGTTTACACCTATTCACCCCCCTCTAGGTGTTTTTTCCCCTATTTAGATCCATATTTCATACAACCCAACAAGAGGGGCTTCCGCTTCTTGAATAGGCAAGGGGGGTGCTGTCGCGATAGGCCGCACTGACAGAATGGCTCGGGGGCAAGCTACGCGAAAATGTCCCAACTCTCCACATAGGAAGCACCGTCCCTGCCTATGGTCACACTACGACGGTGGATGGGGTCTGCCACAGATAACACACCGCTCCTGTCGCTGATGCCGATACTGTTGCTGTCGGGGGTACTGCTGCTGAGACTGCTATCGCTGTTGATACTACGGCTACTGCGGGGGCCCACCTGATCTCTGGCGCCTCTGAAACCCACTATCCTCAGGGTGAGATCGTGGAGGTCTCGGAGGTCCCTGCCGACTCGTGTGTCCCTCGTCATCCTGTGCTGGGCGCTTCGCCCCTGAAATCACTGCGGGAGCTGGAGCCACCTCGTCCATCACCGCCACCCCGCACTCAACATAGAGTGCCTGCTCCATAGACGAGTCCAAAGTCTGCAATCGGCACGAACGGACAAACTGGTAAAGATCCCGGCGCAACCAACGCTCGAACATGTAGATCCGATGCGCCTCGTCCCTGGCCACGTGCGGTACACACGCCAACAGTCGGTTGAAATCTGCGATGTACAGGTGCACAGGACGGTTTCCCTGTCGGAGATTCTTCAGCTCCTCCTCCAACCTCTGCCTAACACTCTCCGAGAAAAAGGCTCCAAGAAGTAGACTGCGAAACTCTGCCCAAGTAAGAAGCTAAGTCCCGGGTGGACCAACAGGTCGAACACGCCATCACCAGGTCTCGGCGTTGTGCTCCAAGAAGTTCGTCGCCAGCAGCACCTGAAACCGCTCCTCGATAAACAGGCTATCAAAATGTTGCTCCATCGCCGTGATCCACGACTCTGCCTCCCACGGCTCCGAACTCTGCCCCGAAAAATGAGGTGGGTTAAACTGACGAAACCTCATCAACAAATCAACCACCTCATGCTGCTCTGCACGGGTCAACTGTCCTGCCGTCCCGGACGGCTGTCTACTGGTAACCGGTGCAATAGGGGCTGCCTACGCTGCTGTCACGCCCCGGGTGTAAACCAGAACCCGGGCCCGTCTACAGATCCGCCGTGCACACGGTATTTCCCGCGTACACGAAGCGCCAAACCTGCTCAGATATAAAAGAGATAATAATAAATGAGCAATAAAAACAGAGCTGAACTAAAACTAATACATCTCAGACTGAAGCTGGAAATAAAATACAATACATCTGTATAAATGATACATCTGTCTCTCCCAGCTCACCAAAATAAATACAACCTGCTGGCAAAAGCCAGTCCCCAAAATAGAAGTACAATTGTCTGAGGAAATACGGGTACACCAACAGTCCAGCTAACACGCTCATCCTGCCTCGAAGTCTATCTACTCAGCCGTCCTCTCTCCTCGACCCGTCGCTGAAAACCCAGCAGCACCCGCAGAAGACACTGCAAAACAAGGGAGAAGAAAAAGAGGAAAGAAGAATGGGGGTAAGACTACCAGTAAACCAGTAGTCTCCCCTAGTGGGTAAAACCTCAAATCCTGACACACCCACTAGGTCTACCAGAGGCAAAAAGGAAAGAAGTGTGGTAAGCAATGATGACTGCCGAAAACAGGAAACTACCACTACTATGCCTCTAATATGCCAAGCTAAAGAGATAGCTAACTGTATGCATCAGAACATAAATGCCTGCCTGCCTAGACCCAATCGATACACCAGTGAGCACTGGTACTGCCTGCTCTGCCTGCCTGCCTGCCTGCCAAATCGGGTATGCTGGCCAACGCATAACACCGATAGGGAAAAGAGAGTCTCAAGGACTCGAAGCCTGTAAAACGCACACTCCGGAGTGGCACTCGAGGGGAGCGACCCACACGAGTATAATGCCTGGGTAACAAGTACCATAGATCAGCAGGACTGGATCATGACTCTGATCAAAGTGGGAAAACCCATCCACTAAAAGGAGACCCGATCTCAACCCGATGCAAGATAAACAAATAGTGGGAACCCCATCCACTAGAGACCCGATACCCAATCTGATGCAATAACCACTGTCCGGTCAACCGCCCAAGGTCCGCGGTTGCCGCAATACCCTGCCATCAAGCCTGCCTGTCCCAAAATCCAAGATTCACAATCGGGTAGAATAATCGATATCCGGTCAACCGCCTACTGTCCGCGGTTGCCGCAATAACCCCCAAGTCCGACATCAAGTACACCCTGTCTCCGACCCCAAGGTCCCGGCTACACTATCCCAAACCCCCGCTCGAATCCGAGCAACATGACTCGAAAGTCTAAATAAGAAGGAGAAAGAAAGCAATCATGGTTTCTCCTAAGTCAAATCCCAATATGATAGTGTAGCGATAAAAGATGGCCTATCTAGATGTCCATACAAGCATGCAAGTGTTCTCAAGGAAATATAATTAAAGGCATTAATCATTCACAGTACCCACCTACGCATGTCATCTACCCTCAAGTAGTACCATCAACAGGATAACCAAATAGTCCAACATAAATATTCCATTCCACATGCAAGGTTAACCGCTATCAAAGCAACCCTAGTCCCACACCGGCATGCATGAACCCAACCCCAATCATGATTAATCAAGATGTCCAATAAAGGGGATCACTCTAATATTCCTAGTGAGCATGTCAAAATAGAGGTAAGAAACAACCGCCCACCTCGAACGCTAAATCCTGATCCCAACAGCGAAGTCCGCGCCCGGTCTCAACGATCACCACGGTACTGCACAAAATATCCCAAAAGAACAAGCACAATTAATGAACCATGCTCACACCAAAATCTGTCCCAATTACAACCAGTCCACAGTTTAGCCTTTTTCACCTGCGAAACGTGCCCAATAAATTCCCAGAAAAATACCACTGCGATCTACGCGACGAACCGGTCGAAACGGTACCTGCACGTTTTCCCACGATTTTTCTATGCTGAGAACCAAAATCGACAAGAGAACCACCCCGAACAATACATCCACCCAAAAACTGTGCTACAAAGTTCTGTAAAAAGGGGGTTCTCACCTTCAGGGAAATTCCACAAAATTCCACAAAAATTCAGAGAGATTCCTTGCGATGCGTAGATGCAAATCCCCTTTTGAATCGCCTCAATCCGATGTCCGGTTGCGGAGATATCGCCGAAATACCGAACCGCTGTCCAAAACTCCATCACAGCAAAATGGGGTCACAAGATGATCCGAAAAACCCATGAAAACCTCGGAATGGGGAAAAACCAGTAGAAATAAGAAACGTAGCCCTACCTGTTACGAATCCAACGGCGCAAAAATCGCGAAAATAGGAGGTCGGGGTGAGTCGAGGGAGCCTAAACACTGAAATGCGACGAATCGGGTTGCCGGAGAATGATCGTCGCGCCGCGCCGGAGAAATCCCAAACCTCGGGATCCGAGCCTCCTAAAATCCTCAAACTTCACAGGATGCTTCCTCTCTTCTTGATGAAGATTTCATCTTCTCACCCCTCAGGAAGATGGAGCCTCGAAAATGGAGAAAACCCCTCTTGAATGAGCCTCGGATGGAAGAAATGAAGAAAACCAGAAAATCTTTTCACTTAATTCCCTCTGTGTCCCGCCGAACAGGAAACACAGAAAACAGCCACTGAAATGGTGACACGTGTCCCGACCATCCCTGCCCGCGCGCCCGGTCGCGTCTGCTGCCCTGCCCGCACAGTTGACCGTCCAATAGGATTGTGCCACGTGTCAACATTACTGTTCGGTGCACCCGGTGCACGAGCCTCTGTGGACCGAACGAATGGATGACTGCCACGTGTCCGTTCCCGGTGCACCGTAGACCATGAGCCAACCCAACTATTCCATGAACCGAGTGCTGTGAGCCAGCCTGTAGTAACCTGCCACGTGTCCCCCGCCTCGGTGCACGCCCGCCGCGTGGACCGCCCGCCTGCCCGCGCCCCCGCCGCGCCTGCCCGCGCCCTCAGCGCCTGCCCGCGGCCGCGCGCCGCCTGCCCGAGCGCCCTCCGCCGTCCGCCGGCGCTGCCCGCCGCCGCCGCCGGCCGCCGGCGATCGCCGGAAGTACTGTTCCGGCCATGAACAGTACCCGAGCCCCAAAAATTCATGTAAATAGTCCGTCTGAAGCGTTTTCGCGCGCTGAATCCGAATTTGACGTCCGTTTCGCCAAATTCTCACTCTAAAAATTGCCGAATGCCCCCGGAAAGGTATTCTTAGTCCGAAATTCGCGCCGAGCCCGATCTTAATATCCGTTTCGCGCGAAAACACCTCTAAACATCCGACGGGGTCCCCCGATCACCCGCGTGATCCGTTTTAAGTCCGAAATCCAACACTAGTGTTAAATCGTGCCCCAAACACTTTCCGCACACCGCGTAGGCCTCCAATGGCCACCCAATGCACCGCAACAGCTCTGCGGGGATCCAGGTCATCACATCCTCCCCCACTAAAAGAAAGTTTCATCCTCGAAACTAGAGTCATTCCTCAACACGGAATCTCAGCCAACAGGGGGGTAAATATCCAGTCATCCACCACTCAAGCTCCCAAAACTACCAAATACCTCATCCAGAGACGCGATGCAATCCTCGGGTCTCTAACTGGAACAAAAATAGAGGTGAGCACTCCAGGAATCCGCACCACCTCAACCACGTACAGCTGGGCTAACCGCTCGAGCTACCAAGTTGTCCGCATCGGTACAAGCATCTACCCCTCCCTGGGCCTCAGATAGTCCAACCACAAGTCCATCGGCACAAAAGCTCGATCCAAGTACCTCTGTACTCCCGTGGCATCCGATATAAGTCCCCCAACTGATCCCGTAGCCTCTGATCTCAAATCCAAACCGTCAGGACGTAGAAGCACATCCCTAATCCTCCGGCATCAACACTCAGCCATGAGAAGTCGAGAGGACCAGACTGTAAAACAACCTTCGCGAAGATCCAATACCCTTGCAGCTCGTAACTCAAATCCCCCAAGCTTGACAGAAGGGTGCTAGCTCCCGATGATCACTTTATCAAATTCTTACGGGTCCTCACAAAGCCGAAGTGAACCAACCTTCCACAACTCGAATAGCACCGGCGCCCCCAAAGGTGCAACACTTGGCCTGACACAAATCCAACACATCAAATCCTGGAGTTGGGCCCTCAACTCCCAAACTGGTGTCATGCCAAACAACTCCGATAGGAGAACAGCTAGAAACTCACCACAAAAAGGGTATCTCCAAGTCCTGGTGCCGCCGCAGATCCCTCAAACACACCAGCCAAAAGACTACTCACCCACTACGAGACATCCGCCTCGCTCACAAGGTCAAAACCAAACAGGCGAAGATACACTCAAACAACCCAGGTACACCAACACCTCCAGGCCTGGCTCCCACGAAAACCGTCCTCGCAGCATAATCAGCTGCCGCGAAAAGAAAAAGATAACCGAGCCAGCCTAACCGTCCTAAGTACCAAACCAAGCCCCACAACTAGGTCAAGACCCTCAGGCCTACAGGTACAACCAAGGACTCAACCGCACCGGGCAGGACCCACGACACTCCCCCTAGGTGCAAAAGATCGGGAATACGACCTCCCGAACACCAGGTAACCGTCCCACCCCTAACCCAAAGCAATGAAGCAAAAGCACTACCCACCAAGGAGGGAAAACCTCTCGTATCGAAAGATACGAACCCAAGAGCCTGGAACAACTCAAACCTACCGCCACACTGGCCGCTGGAATCTACGTGCTCTGACGGTCTCAAAATCCACTATCCAGAAAAAGAAATCAGGAGTGCCTCATCCGACTGACCTGTCCTCCAACACCCGGCGCCAAGCGCCTCAATCAGAACTCGCCTCAGGCGGCAGGTCCCAATCCAAAGGAACTGTAATGCCACGCTCCATACCCGGCGCCTACTCCAATGAGGCGTCCCTAGAACTCTCAATCCCCCACCGAACAAGACCCTGCCACCAAAGGCTCCATACACAATCCCACAAATCGGGGCAACTCATCCACCAAAACTGGCTCATTCTTCCAATGCAATCCCACAGTTTTCCCTGCTGTCAACTGTCCACCCTTCCTCGGTGCCCCAGCACTAAACGTCGGCACGGAGGGGCTACTCACTAGTCCGACAACTGTGCCACTGCACTGATCCGACAACTGCGCCACTGTGCTGATCCGACAACTGTGTCACCGCACTGCTCCGATAGCTGTGTCACTGCTCCGACAACTGCGCCACTGCGCTGATCCGACAACTGTGTCACCGCGCTGCTCCGACAACTGCACCACTGTGCTGATCCGACAACTGTGTCACCGCGCTGCTCCGACAACGGCACCACTGTGCTGATCCGACAACTGTGTCACCGCGCTGCTCCGACAACTGCACCACTGTGCTGATCCGACAACTGTGTCACCGCGCTGCTCCGACAACTGCACCACTGTGCTGATCCGACAACTGTGTCACCGCGCTGCTCCGACAACTGCACCACTGTGCTGATCCGACAACTGTGTCACCGCGCTGCTCCGACAACTGCACCACTGTGCTGATCCGACAACTGTGTCACCGCGCTGCTCCGCTGATCTGCCTCCAACACTCCTACCCTTCGGGTCCGGAGCCCCCAGACTCCAATCTGGGTATCCGGCCCGAAACAACCAGCTCAGGCCCAACTGCCGCACCAAGGTGCACTCGGGTCAGAGCCCCAACGTCGGGGAGACACCGCTCACCACGACAAAACCGCAAATCAGCACACCCCAAACACTCGACCCAATCTAGCGAAAGTCAAAGGCATCCCCCTATTTTGTAACGTTATGTTGTCTGCAGCCAACATAACTGTCCCACAAAATAGGGTATGCCGATCCCTCTTCACTCACTGGAAGAGTCAAAACCAAATCACCGACTTTCGCCAAAAGTCACGTCACTCACGTCCTGCCTTCCTAGGGTCTGCCAAAAGCCTAGGGTTTCCTAAGTCCCAACTGACCTATCCCTAAGCTCTGATACCAACTTAATCTGTCACGCCCCGGGTGTAAACCAGAACCCGGGCCCGTCTACAGATCCGCCGTGCACACGGTATTTCCCGCGTACACGAAGCGCCAAACCTGCTCAGATATAAAAGAGATAATAATAAATGAGCAATAAAAACAGAGCTGAACTAAAACTAATACATCTCAGACTGAAGCTGGAAATAAAATACAATACATCTGTATAAATGATACATCTGTCTCTCCCAGCTCACCAAAATAAATACAACCTGCTGGCAAAAGCCAGTCCCAAAATAAAAGTACAATCGTCTGAGGAAATACGGGTACACCAACAGTCCAGCTAACACGCTCATCCTGCCTCGAAGTCTATCTACTCAGCCGTCCTCTCTCCTCGACCCGTCGCTGAAAACCCAGCAGCACCCGCAGAAGACACTGCAAAACAAGGGAGAAGAAAAAGAGGAAAGAAGAATGGGGGTAAGACTACCAGTAAACCAGTAGCCTCCCCTAGTGGGTAAAACCTCAAATCCTGACACACCCACTAGGTCTACCAGAGGCAAAAAGGAAAGAAGTGTGGTAAGCAATGATGACTGCCGAAAACAGGAAACTACCACTACTATGCCTCTAATATGCCAAGCTAAAGAGATAGCTAACTGTATGCATCAGAACATAAATGCCTGCCTGCCTAGACCCAATCGATACACCAGTGAGCACTGGTACTGCCTGCTCTGCCTGCCTGCCTGCCTGCCAAATCGGGTATGCTGGCCAACGCATAACACCGATAGGGAAAAGAGAGTCTCAAGGACTCGAAGCCTGTAAAACGCACACTCCGGAGTGGCACTCGAGGGGAGCGACCCACACGAGTATAATGCCTGGGTAACAAGTACCATAGATCAGCAGGACTGGATCATGACTCTGATCAAAGTGGGAAAACCCATCCACTAAAAGGAGACCCGATCTCAACCCGATGCAAGATAAACAAATAGTGGGAACCCCATCCACTAGAGACCCGATACCCAATCTGATGCAATAACCACTGTCCGGTCAACCGCCCAAGGTCCGCGGTTGCCGCAATACCCTGCCATCAAGCCTGCCTGTCCCAAAATCCAAGATTCACAATCGGGTAGAATAATCGATATCCGGTCAACCGCCTACTGTCCGCGGTTGCCGCAATAACCCCCAAGTCCGACATCAAGTACACCCTGTCTCCGACCCCAAGGTCCCGGCTACACTATCCCAAACCCCCGCTCGAACCCGAGCAACATGACTCGAAAGTCTAAATAAGAAGGAGAAAGAAAGCAATCATGGTTTCTCCTAAGTCAAATCCCAATATGATAGTGTAGCAATAAAAGATGGCCTATCTAGATGTCCATACAAGCATGCAAGTGTTCTCAAGGAAATATAATTAAAGGCATTAATCATTAACAGTATCCACCTACGCATGTCATCTACCCTCAAGTAGTACCATCAACAGGATAATCAAATAGTCCAACATAAATATTCCATTCCACATGCAAGGTTAACCGCTATCAAAGCAACCCTATTCCCACACCGGCATGCATGAACCCAACCCCAATCATGATTAATCAAGATGTCCAATAAAGGGGATCACTCTAATATTCCTAGTGAGCATGTCAAAATAGAGGTAAGAAACAACCGCCCACCTCGAACGCTAAATCCTGATCCCAACAGCGAAATCCGCGCCCGGTCTCAACGATCACCACGGTACTGCACAAAATACCCCAAAAGAACAAGCACAATTAATGAACCATGCTCACACCAAAATCTGTCCCAATTACAACCAGTCCACAGTTTAGCCTTTTTCACCTGCGAGACGTGCCCAATAAATTCCCAGAAAAATACCACTGCGATCTACGCGACGAACCGGTCGAAACGAGTACCTGCACGTTTTCCCACAATTTTTCTATGCTGAGAACCAAAATCGACAAGAGAACCACCCCGAACAATACTTCCACCCAAAAACTGTGCTACAAAGTTCTGTAAAAAGGGGGTTCTCACCTTCAGGGAAATTCCACAAAATTCCACAAAAATTCAGAGAGATTCCTTGCGATGCGTAGATGCAAATCCCCTTTTGAATCGCCTCAATCCGATGTCCGGTTGCGGAGATATCGCCGAAATACCGAACCGCTGTCCAAAACTCCATCACAGCAAAATGGGGTCACAAGATGATCCGAAAAACCCATGAAAACCTCGGAATGGGGAAAAACCAGTAGAAATAAGAAACGTAGCACTACCTGTTACGAATCCAACGGCGCAAAAATCGCGAAAATAGGAGGTCGGGGTGAGTCGAGGGAGCCTAAACACTGAAATGCGACGAATCGGGTTGCCGGAGAATGATCGTCGCGCCGCGCCGGAGAAATCCCAAACCTCGGGATCCGAGCCTCCTAAAATCCTCAAACTTCACAGGATGCTTCCTCTCTTCTTGATGAAGATTTCATCTTCTCACCCTCAGGAAGATGGAGCCTCGAAAATGGAGAAAACCCCTCTTGAATGAGCCTCGGATGGAAGAAATGAAGAAAACCAGAAAATCTTTTCACTTAATTCCCTCTGTGTCCCGCCGAACAGGAAACACAGAAAACAGCCACTGAAATGGTGACACGTGTCCCGACCATCCCTGCCCGCGCGCCCGGTCGCGTCTGCTGCCCTGCCCGCACAGTTGACCGTCCAATAGGATTGTGCCACGTGTCAACATTACTGTTCGGTGCACCCGGTGCACGAGCCTCTGTGGACCGAACGAATGGATGACTGCCACGTGTCCGTTCCCGGTGCACCGTAGACCATGAGCCAACCCAACTATTCCATGAACCGAGTGCTGTGAGCCAGCCTGTATGTAGTAACCGCCGGTTTAAAATAATTGCTAGGGTCCACTTTTGGTTTTGTTTATTTTCAATTAGACTCGGAGGGTGATCGAATAATTTCTTGTTTCCGGACAGACCGTCGGGGCCCGCGGGTATTTTTAGTTAATAGGACTCGCGAAACGGAGAACGGCGGCGAAATCGGTTTTGAATTCCGACGCCGGAATCTCCCGGAATAAATTCCGGAAGTTGGCTAACGATTCAGGCAACCAGCACGGTTTTTGAGGCGGACCGGACCCGATTCGTACCCGTGTTAATTACCCGCGTTTGATTTAAATTTGGTTAGTTCCCTTTCCTAACCGCTCCCGCTTCCTAACCGCCCCCAACTTCCCACCACTTCCCACTACTTCCCCCAACTTCCCACTACTTCCCCCAACTTCCCACCACTTCCCCACTAACCGCCCCAACTTCCCACTACTTCCCCCAACTTCCCACCACTTCCCCACTAACCGCCCCAACTTCCCACTACTTCCCCAACTTCCCACCACTTCCCCACTAACCGCCCCAACTTCCCACTACTTCCCCCAACTACCGGCCACTCCCCACAACTCCCCACAACTCCCCTTAACCCCCCTACGTACGAAACCCCAAAGGAACGAAAAAAGGAAACACAATTTCCCCAAACTTCCAGTTTCCCAACCGAGCGTACCCTTTCCCCAATCGATCGAGAGGAGAAGCAAGGCGGAGCGGGTGAGGAGAAGGAAGAACGCCGGCATACCCTTCACCCAAGAACAGGACGATCATCCCCTAGATCAACCCTAGCCAACGAAATCGAGATTCGTGTAGGCCCGGGCGGGTACCCGAGACACGAGAGAACCTAACATCGGTCAGGAGCGCGACAACAAGGTGGGTTGTTGCTTTCAGTCCTTGCTTTTAATTCTACTAAATTTGGTGGGTTCAATCTTGTGCGTACTTGGGGTTAAAGATCGAAGGGTGATAGGCACTACTTGTTTGACTGTGCTAACGTTTAGAACAAAGAGAAAAAGAAAATATAGAAAAAGAAGGGATGTTCTAAACTTTATATGGACCTTGTGCTTGGATTGAAACAGTGTGGGTTTTTCTCCCGAGGTTTGGTAATGTTAGTGTTCCGGGGAGGATGTTAAATATTATGTTAACCTGTACTAACACTGACGGCTTCTATGATTTACTATATTACCCCGTGTTTTGTTACTATGCTCGAGTGCGACACGCGCATCCGCGGTTTGGCCACCGCAAAGGGTGCTCTTTTCCGGAAAGGCGGTCTTTGACCCGTGTTTACCCACGAGGTGACGTAGTGGGGCCCCCGTAGGTGTGGGGTTTGAGGCACGAAGGTGCGAGCGGTGGGACCCGACGAAGGGATTGGATCCCGATGGGGTCAGGTGTGGGACCCGACGAAGGGATTGGATCCCGATGGGGTCAGGTGTGGGACCCGACGAAGGGATTGGATCCCGATGGGGTCAGGTGTGGGACCCGACGAAGGGATTGGATCCCGATGGGGTCAGGTGTGGGACCGCCGGGATTGGATCCCGACGCGGTCAGGTGTTACAGGGGTAAAGGTGTTAAAAGTGTTACAGGTGTTACAGGTATTGCTGGTGTTAAAGGTGATAAAAGTGTTACAGGTGTTACAGGTATTGCTGGTGTTAAAGGTGATAAAAGTGTTACAGGTGATACAGGTGTTACCCGTTTGAGAGAAGTGGATTGCCCCAGCTAGTCTCACTTTATGGTTTGGTACTACTTTACTGCTTAGTACTGTTTTTATGATAGTGTCACTGACTACCCACTCTGTGACAGGTACCTCCAGGGGGTAGAGGTAGGCGACGGTGAGGCCGAGGTGGTAGCAGTCGGGCTGAGGGGCCCTAGTATGCTGTTTTTATTTATTCTCTCTGCATTGCATTTCATTCGGAACTGTAAGTTATTGTGTGGTTCTCGATACCCTTGTGGGGTCGTGTGGATGTTGAGTACTTTCTTTTCCTTTATTATTCCCGGTTGGCCGTTTTCTAAACAAATCAACCAGAAAGCAAAAGAAAAAGGACTTCGTAAACTGGTTTCAAAACCTAAGGCCGTGTGGGCCTGTTTTCAAAACAGTGAGTTTATACTTTCAACTTGACTGGCCACGGGTATTGTTTAGTCTTCATGCACCATGCTACATTAAACTGTTGTGATTAATTGGAAGTGATTGCTTGTGTTTGACGGGTGTAATAGCCGCGACGCCGTGCATATACAGAGGAGACTCTGCCAACTTTCGAGTGAATCTGTATATGTGGCGGGTCTGGGCACGCGCCGGGGAAGGAGGTTTTAAAGAAAATTTTGTACGCACCTCACGCTTACCTTTGTGTACCGTTTCCGCTAAAAATAAAACCCCCGGGGCGTGACAGATTAAGATGGTATCAGAGACTTCGCTTTAATCACAACAGTGGCGGCCCAACATCCACCGAGACATCACACTTAACTACAACTAAATGAAATATGCAGGGTTTAAGAATTAGGACGTGAGAGATCGGGGAGGGGATTGGTAGATAACGTTTTCCTTTCCTTCTCGATATTACGGTGGTTCTTTCTAGTAGAGTTGAGTGCTAAGTCTGGGTGGTGTGTCTGCACAGACAATGGTCCGAACCAGAGCATCGGCAGAGGATGTAGGGGCGGATGCGACGACACCAGCGGCTGCAGAAAACCAACTACTGCGGCAACTACTGTCGGACATGGACCGCGCGGTAGAGGCGAACCGCTTACTACGCAACCAGCTGCGCGACGTGGCTAGGCACCTGCTAGACCTTGCGGATCACGTGAGTATACTGACCCGGGAGCTTGAGAGTGTCGACCACGCGCAGCACGGCACCGGTGGTGGTAACCCTCGAGGGATACCACCAACTGGCGTTTCCACCTTTCAGGGAGCGGTTAGCATGGCCGTGCGCGCGGAACTAGAGCGTACACGACGGGCACACCCCTACCCCGGCCCGACAGGAGGCCCGTACCCGAGCGGCAAAGCAACCAAACGTCAGAAGAAAGGGCCGAATGTCGGGCAGGCGACGGGGGAGGGACCGGAACCACCAAAGCCCTGCGTCATTTGTGGTGGTGCGCATCCAATGATGAATTGCCCTTGGCGGAACGGACATTGCTTCCGGTGTGGCAGGCCGGGCCACACGCGTTACGATTGCCCCCGGAAGCCGGCCGTCACCAGACCCCCGGCTCCGAGACCGGACGACCTACGCCTGACGGACTCTTCGGGTACCGAGTCCCCATCCCGCCTCGCCGAACGAGACTGGCCCACAGGTTGTGAACGGATCTCCCCAGCTGCCCCGGGAAGCAGTGATGAGGAATCCCAGAACAGGGGATAGCAGGCAGTGATCGGATGTCGGATCTGGGTTAGGATGGTCTTTATGGGTAGTTTACTTCTCTTTTCCGTTATAACCACTAGGAGTATTAGAGTGCTTTATGGGTAGTTTACTTCTCTTTTCTGTTATAACCACTAGGAATAGTAGAGTGAGCCCTTTGTTGGACATGTCGAATGGTCACCTAATGGATATGCATGCTTAACTAGATCATTGTGAGCCTATCATGTGGAAAACATTATAATGGAAATCTGACATGTTGGAACTCTTACATGCTTCATGGACGTTGTTCTAGCGTTTAACCTTGCTTAAGGGGGTGGGGATGTACCGTCATAGTGCGATTTTGTGAGATGTCTTGTGGGAAAACATCATTTGAGGATTTTAGGACAGGCATAGGTGGTTGATTCAAGTGAGGGTGATTAGCAGGTTATGGACACGTGCGGTTAGATTGTGATTTGGTATGATTACTTGACACACATGTTGAACCCCTATATGGCGCTCCCCTTCTTTCTTCCATAAGGAGATAGGTTCGACTTCAGGGATATCTAGTTAGACCACTTCTAATCGCTACCCTATATGTGTTGGAACTGACTTAAAGGAATCCTATTGTCTCTTCTTCCCCTACTCCTTCGACGGATGGCTATATGTTGCTCGGGTTTGAGCAGGGATTGGCAAAGTGTAGTTAGGGCTTGGGTGTTCGCCTTTGGGGCATTGCGGCTGTCGTGGATAGCAGGCGGACTCGTACTTATAGCTCGTAAGAGACAAGATCTCACGGGATCGGGGAGGAGATTTTCCAGCGGAAGGCGACGGCACCCTACGATTTCGCGGACGGATCTGCATGCCGGATACCCCGGATTTGAAGAAGGAAATTCTATACGAGGCACACAGCGCCCCTTATGCAGCGCATCCAGGAGGCACAAGGATGTATAGGGACCTCAAGCAGACCTTTTGGTGGCCCAAGATGAAGAGGGATGTAACTCAATTTGTAACTCATTGCCTGGTGTGTCAACAAATAAAGGCGGAACATCAACGACCGGCTGGAAAGTTACAACCCTTACCGATACCGGAGTGGAAATGGGACCATATCACCATGGATTTTGTTACCGGATTTCCACGCTCACAACAAGGACATGACACGATAGGGGTTGTGGTAGACCGGCTAACTAAGTCAGCGCACTTACTGCCGATTCACACAACTTGGACCAGGGAGCGGTTAGCCCAGGTCTATCTCAGCGAGATTGTGAGACTGCATGGAGTACCGGCATCGATCACATCAGACAGAGACACGCGTTTTGTCTCAAAATTTTGGCAGAGTCTGCAACAAGCCCTGGGGACCAAACTGCACTTCAGCACAGCCTCCCACCCTCAGACGGACGGGCAGTCGGAGCGAGTGATACAGACGCTAGAGGACCTGCTTCGGGCCTGTGTACTTGATTGGGGAATCGGTTGGGAGCGTTATCTGCCACTTGTAGAATTTGCTTACAACAATAGTTACCAGGCCAGTATTCAGATGGCACCCTACGAAGCTTTATACGGGAGACGCTGCCGATCCCCGATCTGTTGGGACGACTTGGGAGAACGGAAACTTTTGGGACCCGAGTTGGTGGAGGAAACAGAAGAAAAGGTGCGCCTCATCAGACAGCGTTTACTAACCGCCCAAAGTCGACAAAAGAGCTATGCGGATCGGAAACGCCGCGATTTAGAGTTCCAGGTGGGGGAACACGTGTTTTTGCGGGTCTCGCCGTCGAGGGGAATCAAGCGATTTGGGTTAAAAGGCAAACTGAGCCCGCGGTTTGTGGGGCCATTCGAGATCCTGGAACGGATTGGCCCAGTGGCTTATCGCCTTGCCCTACCACCAAACCTCGATCGGATTCACGACGTGTTCCACGTTTCGATGCTTAAGAAATACCTTCCCGACCCGTCGCATGTCCTGGACGTCTCGACGCTCGAACTAAAGGAGGACCTAAGCTTCGAGGAAACCCCGGTGCGGATCCTAGCAAGAGAAAGCAAGGCACTTCGAAACCGAGTCATTCCCTACGTGAAAGTGCTCTGGAACAACCACGAGGAGCGGGAGGCGACGTGGGAGTTGGAATCGAAGATGGGGGAGGGCTACCCCCATCTCTTTACCGAGAACCAGGAATGAGTTTCGAGGACGAAACTCGTTTTAAGAGGTGAGTGATGTAGTAACCGCCGGTTTAAAATAATTGCTAGGGTCCACTTTTGGTTTTGTTTATTTTCAATTAGACTCGGAGGGTGATCGAATAATTTCTTGTTTCCGGACAGACCGTCGGGGCCCGCGGGTATTTTTAGTTAATAGGACTCGCGAAACGGAGAACGGCGGCGAAATCGGTTTTGAATTCCGACGCCGGAATCTCCCGGAATAAATTCCGGAAGTTGGCTAACGATTCAGGCAACCAGCACGGTTTTTGAGGCGGACCGGACCCCGATTCGTACCCGTGTTAATTACCCGCGTTTGATTTAAATTTGGTTAATTCCCTTTCCTAACCGCTCCCGCTTCCTAACCGCCCCCAACTTCCCACCACTTCCCACTACTTCCCCCAACTTCCCACTACTTCCCCCAACTTCCCACCACTTCCCCACTAACCGCCCCAACTTCCCACTACTTCCCCCAACTTCCCACCACTTCCCCACTAACCGCCCCAACTTCCCACTACTTCCCCCAACTTCCCACCACTTCCCCACTAACCGCCCCAACTTCCCACTACTTCCCCCAACTACCGGCCACTCCCCACAACTCCCCACAACTCCCCTTAACCCCCTACGTACGAAACCCCAAAGGAACGGAAAAAGGAAACACAATTTCCCCAAACTTCCAGTTTCCCAACCGAGCGTACCCTTTCCCCAATCGATCGAGAGGAGAAGCAAGGCGGAGCGGGTGAGGAGAAGGAAGAACGCCGGCATACCCTTCACCCAAGAACAGGACGATCATCCCCTAGATCAACCCTAGCCAACGAAATCGAGATTCGTGTAGGCCCGGGCGGGTACCCGAGACACGAGAGAACCTAACATCGGTCAGGAGCGCGACAACAAGGTGGGTTGTTGCTTTCAGTCCTTGCTTTTAATTCTACTAAATTGGGTGGGTTCAATCTTGTGCGTACTTGGGGTTAAAGATCGAAGGGTGATAGGCACTACTTGTTTGACTGTGCTAACGTTTAGAACAAAGAGAAAAAGAAAATATAGAAAAAGAAGGGATGTTCTAAACTTTATATGGACCTTGTGCTTGGATTGAAACAGTGTGGGTTTTTCTCCCGAGGTTTGGTAATGTTAGTGTTCCGGGGAGGATGTTAAATATTATGTTAACCTGTACTAACACTGACGGCTTCTATGATTTACTATATTACCCCGTGTTTTGTTACTATGCTCGAGTGCGACACGCGCATCCGCGGTTTGGCCACCGCAAAGGGTGCTCTTTTCCGGAAAGGCGGTCTTTGACCCGTGTTTACCCACGAGGTGACGTAGTGGGGCCCCCGTAGGTGTGGGGTTTGAGGCACGAAGGTGCGAGCGGTGGGACCCGACGAAGGGATTGGATCCCGATGGGGTCAGGTGTGGGACCCGACGAAGGGATTAGATCCCGATGGGGTCAGGTGTGGGACCCGACGAAGGGATTGGATCCCGATGGGGTCAGGTGTGGGACCCGACGAAGGGATTGGATCCCGATGGGGTCAGGTGTGGGACCGCCGGGATTGGATCCCGACGCGGTCAGGTGTTACAGGGGTAAAGGTGTTAAAAGTGTTACAGGTGTTACAGGTATTGCTGGTGTTAAGGTGATAAAAGTGTTACAGGTGTTACAGGTATTGCTGGTGTTAAAGGTGATAAAAGTGTTACAGGTGATACAGGTGTTACCCGTTTGAGAGAAGTGGATTGCCCCAGCTAGTCTCACTTTATGGTTTGGTACTACTTTACTGCTTAGTACTGTTTTTATGATAGTGTCACTGACTACCCACTCTGTGACAGGTACCTCCAGGGGGTAGAGGTAGGCGACGGTGAGGCCGAGGTGGTAGCAGTCGGGCTGAGGGGCCCTAGTATGCTGTTTTTATTTATTCTCTCTGCATTGCATTTCATTCGGAACTGTAAGTTATTGTGTGGTTCTCGATACCCTTGTGGGGTCGTATGGATGTTGAGTACTTTCTTTTCCTTTATTATTCCCGGTTGGCCGTTTTCTAAACAAATCAACCAGAAAGCAAAAGAAAAAGGACTTCGTAAACTGGTTTCAAAACCTAAGGCCGTGTGGGCCTGTTTTCAAAACAGTGAGTTTATACTTTCAACTTGACTGGCCACGGGTATCGTTTAGTCTTCATGCACCATGCTACATTAAACTGTTGTGATTAATTGGAAGTGATTGCTTGTGTTTGACGGGTGTAATAGCCGCGACGCCGTGCATATACAGAGGAGACTCTGCCAACTTTCGAGTGAATCTGTATATGTGGCGGGTCTGGGCACGCGCCGGGGAAGGAGGTTTTAAAGAAAATTTTGTACGCACCTCACGCTTACCTTTGTGTACCGTTTCCGCTAAAAATAAAACCCCCGGGGCGTGACACTGTAGTAACCTGCCACGTGTCCCCCGCCTCGGTGCACGCCCGCCGCGTGGACCGCGCCTGCCCGCGCGCCCCCGCCGCGCCTGCCCGCGCCCTCAGCGCCTGCCCGCGGCCCGCGCGCCGCCTGCCCGAGCGCCCTCCGCCGTCCGCCGCGCTGCCCGCCGCCGCCGCCGGCCGCCGGCGATCGCCGGAAGTACTGTTCCGGCCATGAACAGTACCGAGCCCCAAAAATTCATGTAATAGTCCGTCTGAAGCGTTTTCGCGCGCTGAATCCGAATTTGACGTCCGTTTCGCCAAATTCTCACTCTAAAAATTGCCGAATGCCCCGGAAAGGTATTCTTAGTCCGAAATTCGCGCCGAGCCCGATCTTAATATCCGTTTCGCGCGAAAACACCTCTAAACATCCGACGGGGTCCCCCGATCACCCGCGTGATCCGTTTTAAGTCCGAAATCCAACACTAGTGTTCAATCGTGCCCCAAACACTTTCCGCACACCGCGTAGGCCTCCAATGGCCACCCAATGCACCGCAACAGCTCTGCGGGGATCCAGGTCATCACAGCTGCTGATACAACTGGGGGTGCCACGGCTGGCGAAGGAGGTGCGGGGAAACTCTCAGGGGGTGCTACAACAGGCTGTGCTCTTTACTCCAACATGCGCATCATCCGGTCCATGGTCCTCCTCCTGGCGCCGGGAAGCCTCCTCCTGACGTCGGAAAACCTCTGACAAATGGACCAACTGAGCCCGAAGCTCCGGCACCTCATTCTGCTGACCCTGTGCCGACTCCTCCTACTCAGGCTCATCGGAGGGGGAAGGCTGAGAACGCGTCCGCATCCTGCGTCGGGGTGGCATCATGCTCACCTACAACAACATTCAAACATCAGGACACAAAACAACACTCGACCCAATCTAGCGAAAGTCAAAGGCATGTCCCCCTTCCTGTAGCACTATGTTGTCTGCAGCCAACTAGTCGCCACCGAGAGAAGACATGTCAATCACTCATCCCATCCCTTGGGTTAGTTAAGGACTCAATCAGGACTCTCGCTAACAATCATGACTCTCATGTGAGTCATCCTAGGGTCCAACCACAAGCCTAGGGTTTCTAAGTCCACAATGATCTACATCCTAGGCTCTGATACCACTCTAATCTGTCACGCCCCGGCGTCGAAACTGCAACCCGGGCTCGCCAACAGATCCAACGCCCATACGAGAAGCCCCGTATAGACGAAGCGACTAACCTGCAAAAGATCAACTACACTAAACAGATATCAGAGCTGAAAAGTAACTGCTAAAAAATAAAATAAAAGCAACTCCAAAAGAAAACGTACAAGTCTGAACCTCACTACAAAGGTCTCTCAAAATAAAACTCTCAAAAGTAAAAAGAATATACAAGATAAGTCCCAAAGATACAGACAATACTAAATATCACCAAAAAAGGGGGTACATCTACTCTCTCTGGAAGGCGACTGGTAGGGATCTATCTCGCGACTCCCTCACCACGATCAGTAGGATCAGCAACTGGAGCAGCAGGAACAGGAGTAGAGGTCCCTGGGAAAAAATACACCACGGCGGGTGTGAGAACTACATCCCACAGTAGTTCTCAGTGGGTGCCGCCAACAAGCCCGACGGTCTGCCCACTAAGTCTACTAGAGGCATGAAATAACAAATGTAATACTGAAAGGAAAGAGCTAGAAAATAACTCTACAGCTACTATGCCTCTATCTAAATGCTCAAGAATTGGAACAGATGGAAACATGATGCATCTACTAACTCTCGAATATAGTCACCCAATCTATGCTGACTGCCACATAGGGTCCAGTCAAACCTGCGCCCACCTACTGTCGCACATCCACAAGAGGACGGGTCTACCGTAGGGTGTCCGTGACTGCCAAAACTGGCCCAGCCAGAGGGACTGCGTTGACAAGTCGCTATAGCAAAGAAACAGGCCCAACTCCAGAGTGGCACTCGAGGGGCGCGACACCACCGAGGAAAGTATCCGCGCATCTCTGTCGAGCTCAAATGTGGCTCATGCAGGCTATAGTCCAAATCCTCCATCAACAAGATCGGCAGTACCCAAGTCACCTCTCAAACTCGCTCACAGAAAATACTCGAAAAACCAGGACCGCTGTCAACCCAACGGCTCCCTAAAGAACATCAACTCGACATGCAAACTCACTAGCTGGGTACACTCTACATGTGGTGACCCGGACCGTTGCAGGGCTTCTACAGTGTGACCGGCAGCTTCGGGAGGCCTACGGGGCATGTCAGCGGTGTTCGCGCGCCAATTTGGACTCAAGTGATGGATTCGGGGCTTAAATAGATCACGTGGATAACCGGAAGACCCCGTTGGATGTTTAGAAGTGTTTTCGCGCAAATCGGATACCAGATTTGGACTCGGCGCGAAATTCGGAGTGAAAATACCTTTCCGGGAGCCTCCGGCAAATTTTAGGATTGGAATTTGGCAAAACGGACGCCGTATTTGGATTCAGCGCGCGAAAACGGTCAAGATGGGCTATTTACTTGGATTTTTCGGAGCTTGCTACAGTAATTTACTGTTCACCGGCCGGAACAGTGTTTTCCGGCGATCGCCGGCGCCGGCGGCGGCGGCGGGCAGCACCGGCGGGCGGCGGCGCGGCCTCGGGCAGGCGGAGCAGCGGCGGCGCGCGGCGCGGGCAGCGCGCGGGCGCGCGGGCAGGCGCGCGGTCCACGGCGGCGGCCGTGCACTTGGGCGGTGCCACGTGGCGGCTGGTGAGTGGAGGCTCACAGTGCGCGGTTTTGGAGTAGTCGCGAGGGCTCATGGTCCAGGATGCACCGAGTTTGACACGTGGCATCGTTTTACTGGATGGTTCACGGAGTGCGGTTCACGGAACATTTTTGGTGCACGGTGGACCGACGGTGGGACACGTGGCGGCTTGTGATTGGCTCGGTGTTGTGCTCCCGGTCTACGCAACGGGTGGAGCAGTTGCCGTACGCGACGTGCGGGCGGGAGCAGGGTGCGCGGTTCACGGGCGGTGCACGGTTGTTGGGGCCACGTGGCGCGCCGTCGTTGGGTGGCTCACGTGCACCGGGCGCAGCGAAAGGTTTTTCCTGGATTTTTCCCTTAAGTGCATCCGAGAGCTCTTCCAATGGGGATTTCGACCCCTTCGAGGCCTCAGCTCGAAGGGGACATTAGAGGATGAATTCTTCCCCTTGAAGTGAGGATCAATCCTACCAAGTTTCAGATTTTCGAGTGGCACGGATTTCGAGATCTCGATTTTACGGCGCGGCGCGACGTTGCGTTTTCTGTGTTCTTCTTCGGCGCAGCAGCGGTGTTTTAGCTCCCCCGGCCTACCCCGAGCTCCTTTTTCTGTGATTTTTGCGCCGTTGGCTTCACGACAGGTAGGGCTTCATCTTTCATTTTGATCGCGCACTCTGATTTTGCTTCTTTGGCTCGGATCCCGAGGTAACAATGGACCCCCTTTTTCTGTGAGGAATGTGAGGACAGCATCGGAGTGTTTTGGTCATATCTTCGCGCTCGAGCGTCATACGGAGACGAGCTTATACAACTTTTTCATCTACAGATCGCAAGGAACGCGCTCGTATTTTTATTGGATTTTCGTGAGATTTATTTCGAGGTGAAAATCACTGTTTTCTCAGTGTACTGTGCACAGTCTTTTTCCACAGTTTGTTGTTTGGATCACCACCTTGCCGGATTTTTATCTTGATGTACAGAACTCGGATTTGGGCGTGCAAGGTACCGTTTCGAAGCTATCGACGCGAGGATCGCCGTGATATTTTTATTGGAATTTTCTGGGCAATTTCTGCAGGTGATAATTTAACTGTACAGAATTCGGGATTGTATGTGTTAATTAGTGCTATAAGTGAGAGCCTAAGTGTAATTAGTGAGCTTTGTACTGTACCAGGATATTTCGGGTGTGCTGAAATTGTGGAAGCAAGGAATTGGAGTTTTGGTATTTTCTAGCTGTACGGACTTGGACTGTTGCACTTCAGGTGGGTGGTTGTTGTACTCCTCTCCTTTGTTATGCCCACTAGGAATATCAGAGTACCCCTGATTTGATGATGCTAAATGTGTTAATTGGTAGACTCGCATGCTTTAGGGAGCAAATTATTGGTTATCTGATCCGCGAAAATTATTGTTAGATTGATCATTTGTTTAAATCGCCTAAGTTCTGGACCGTATGCATAGAGACAATGTGATAATATTAGAGGACTGCAAAACTGATGATTAATCATATGTGACTGTCACTTTAGCCTTTAATCTCTAAATTGATTATTCTGGGAAACTGGACAAATATTGGAACACTGCATGATTAAATTGGTCACATAATTATTGCCATCTTTTACTGCTACACTATTTTGGGACTTGACTTAGGAGAAACCATGCTTTTTCTCTTTTCTTCTTTCATTGTTGGCACTAGCGGCTTAATCGCTCAGGTTCGAGCGTATGTTGGACAGTGTAGGCAGGTATTGGGGATTTGGGACAGGTTGAGTTTGTCAGGGGGTTGCGGCGACCACGGATCTTGGGTGGTTGACCGGATTGTTTCTATTGCATCAGATTGGGTGTTCGGGGATCGGGCTTACTTTAGTGGAGGGTTGTTCCCACTTATTTGAGTCTCGATCCAGTCCTGCTATTATGAGACAGTGGTTACAGAGATGGTTGATACAGTGATATACTTTACTCGTGTGGGTCGCTCCCCTCGAGTGCCACTCCGGAGTAGGCTTTCCACGGTGTGAGCGCCGGGCACCATGCTGGTTTCTTGAGTTCCACGGTGTGAGCGCCGGGCACCATGCTGGTTTCTTGAGTTCGACAGCAGAGCAGGCAGTGCCAGTGTTCACTGGCTGTCAGATTGGGTCATTATGACAGGCGTCTTGATTCTGATGCATCATTTTCTCCATCCTTATTAGATGGTCATGTAGAGGCATATTAAGGATAGCATTTTATCAGCTGCGTCATTTATTTGCATCCCCTTCTCTCTTCTTTCCCCTTTTTGCCTCTGAGCACCTGGTGGGCATATCTGAGCTGAGGTTTTACCCACTAGGGGAGGCTACTGGTTTACTAGTAGTTCTCACCCCCATTCTTTTCCCTCTTTTTCTTCTCCCTTGTTTTGCAGAGTCTTCTGCGGGTGCTACTGGACTTTCAGTGGCGGGTCGAGGAGAGGACGGCTGAGTAGATAGATCTCGAGGCAGGATGAGCGTGTTAGCTGGACTGTTGGTGTACCCAGGTTTTCCTCAGACGGTTGTACTTTCACTTTTGGGACTGGCTTTTGCCAGCATGTTGTATTTTTATTTTGTGAGCTGGGAGAGACTGATGTATCATTTATACAGATGTATTGTACTTTATTTCCAGCTTCAGTCTGAGATGTATTAGTTTTAGTTCAGCTCTGTTTTTATTGCTCTTTTATTATATCTTTTTATCTGAGCAGGTTGTTGACGCTTCGTGTACACGGGAAATACCGTGTGCACGGCGGATCTGTAGACGGGCCCGGGTTCTGGTTTACACCCGGGGCGTGACAGATTAAGTTGGTATCAGAGCTTAGGGATAGGTCAGTTGGGACTTAGGAAACCCTAGGCTTACGGCGGGCCCTAGGATGTTAGGGTGTGAGAGACGCGACATTTTGCGAAAGTCGGTGATTTGGTTTTGACTCTTCCTGTGAGTGAAGAGGGATCGACATACCCTGTTTTTGTGGGACAGTTATGTTGGCTGCAGACAACATAAAGTTACAAAAATAGGGGGATGTCTTTGACTTTCGCTAGATTGGGTCGAGTGTTTGGGTTGTGCTGATTTGCTGTTTGTCGTGGCGAGCGGTGTCTCCCCGACTTTGGGCCCTGACCCGGGTGCACTTGGGTGCAGCAGTTGGGTCTGAGCTAGTTGTTTCGGGCCGGATACCAGATTGGAGTCAGAGAGCTCCGGACCCAGGAGACAGGATTGTCAGAGGCTTTTCAGCGGCAGAGTGGGCGAGCATCTGGTTTTGTGACACAGTCGTCGGAGCGGCGGGCAGCTCGACAGTGCTTCCTTCTGAGACCACCCGATTGCAGTATCCTCAAGGGCGAGGATTTCTGTGGTATTGATGGAGTGAGTAGCCCCAGTGTGCCAATGTTTAGTGCCGAGGCGCCGAGGCAGGGTGGATAGTTGACAGCTGATGAGCTATGGGACACCAATGATCAGTTGAGCCAGTTTCGGCAGATAAACCACCCCGATTCTTAGGATTAGGTTTGGAGCCTCTTGGGTTAGAATCGTGGTTGGTGATGATGGAGAGACTCTTTGGCAGCCTTCTGGTGTCTAAAGGGTGTACGCAGTTGTCGAATTGCGCGTTCTATGATTTGAGGAACGAGGCGCATAGGATATGCGTGGCTGAGAGTTGATTGCGCCAGGATACCCTTCCGTTTGCTCGGACCATCTTTTGCAGGTTTTGGACTTTGGGGTGCTTCGATAGTGGAGGCAGTGTTTATGGAACTGGCGCTGCATTTCTTTTGGATGGGTGTCTGCTGTCAGAGGTAAGTTCTGGATAGAGGCGCTTGATGCCAGATGATGGAGGATAGATCGGCCGGCAGAGACATTTTTGTTTTCCTTTCCTGGTTGGTGGATATCCGTGTGGATAGAGTATGTGAGTTTATCTCTGGGGGATGTTACCCTGTGTGTTTGATAATTGGCATGTTTGGGGTGCAATAGACGTGATTGAGGGGTGAGCTCCGTAAGGATAATTGTATAAGGAATTGCATGAATCGATTGTGCTTGGTCGTTTGACGATGATATCCAGGTAGATTTTTGAGACATCAGGGGTTGGGTGGACCCGATGACAGCAACAGCCCTTTTATCAGAGTGGCGCAGCGGTAGCGTGGATTGGCTGTCTGCGAGAGACCGCATTCGGCACCTCAGTGTGAGCATGGACAGAGGTCGTGCTCCCTTTGTGATTGTTCTAGATATTTTGGCAGGCTGAGCGACGACCACTTGCATCGAGCGGATGAATTTGTGCCGCCCGGTCGGAGGGCGCCACGGTAGTGGATTGAGTTGTCGCAGGTATGATTTCATCACAGTAGTCAGAGTTAGAGCATGTTGCATCCCTACATGGACTAGAGGTAGAGTCGTTACCACATGAACTTGAGGTACAGGTTACTGTTGGCATGGTGCAAGTGGGGGAGGCTTGTGGATCGTGTCCAGTGTAGCAGAGGCTGTGAGTTTTGCCGGCAGACATATTGGTGTTTGTGGCAGCTTAGTGTTTGACCCAGTGCATGGGATCGGTTGGCGTAGTGCCACAGGATGTTTGACTGTCGAGAGAAAGGGCTTTGATTTTCTGCAAGGCAGATAATGGAAGGCAATTTGTTTGTTGAGACTGTCAGAGCACACCGTTTACAGCGACTGTGTGAGAGGTGCCTACGGTGACAGCGGGACTTAAGGATATCCCTATTGCTCGTGAGATCCCGGGTGTGAGACCACCTGAGCCGATGATTATGCCGCCAGAAAGGGAGATTAAGATTGTAGTTGACGTGGTTCTGGAAACCGCGCCAACTTCATAGCACCTCGTTGGATATCGCTTTTAGAGCTGTGGGAGTTGATGGCATAGGTGCGGGGATCTGATGGATCGAGGGTCTGTTGGACCTAGTGCTATGTCGTTGATATACGACGGTGAGAGCCCTTTGTGATTGGAGCCCAGTCAGGTCCAGGTATTATTTAGGGCCTTTTGATGGAGTTCTGCCCCGGCAGTTGATCGATTATGATGCCTGCACCAGTTTAGATTCACAGCTGAGTATTTCGTCAAGATGGCGTACAGGAGACGCTAGGGGCATTATGAGTACAGAGAAGCCAATGGAATGACTAATGCCCTGTTGCCTTTAAGATTGAGGAAAAAGCTTTATGCCAAGTCGTTGTGGTGCAAGTTTTAGCTTCGAGAGCATGTCTTCCTGGATTGCCTATTCAAGCCATAGGGGCGACTGTGGAAATCCGGCCAAAATGGATGGTAATTAAGACTGTCCGAGATCGACGGTTATTCTTGGGGTGAGGAGCTTTTGGACCGGATGGTGCTAGCAGAGCCTGATGATCAGATGACGAGTTTGGTACCAGCGCCGACTTTAACCTAGTCAGTAGTGGGAGATGGATTTGTGAGTTATAGTGATACCTCCCATAGTGGCTGTAGAGCTATCCTTGGATTTTGTTGAGCATCCTGTATCACCCCGACAGGGCCACTTTGGTGGCGGATACCTGGAGCAGAAGAGCTTTGGGGTTGTGCTTGTTGATTCTATAATTGACGCTGTGTGGGGCCATCTTGGTGTACAGGGTTTGTGTTTGTGTCCTAGAGGATCTCTTTGGATTAGAGGCTGCGGCTGAGCAATCCACTTGGGTGGTTGAGTTCTGAGGGCGACCGAGTGTGAACCCCTGCTTGTTTGGGCCCCTTTTCTGTGCAGGTGTTGTGTGTTTGTGTTTCGGATCGCGTTGGTTGAGTTGGCTCTGGGGTGTGATTCTTGAGCATGTTGCTCGGGCTGTTCGTTCCTTTCCCCAGTCTTTTGTTGGAAGATCTGAGGTTTTTCTGCATCTCAGCTCAGGAGTGGTATGCTTTGGACCCCTCGCCCGTGATTGACTCGCTTCTTTTGAGCCCTATGAGAGTTTGGTGTACGAGGGACGCCCGTTGCGAATTCCGGCTCGTGTGGTGAGGGAATTGCGCAATCGGGCTTTGCCGTTCTGGTTGTTGCTGTTGTGGTTGTTGCGGAGTAATCACGGGGAGTGATAGGTGACTTGGGAGCTGGAGACGGCGGTGTTGGGTTTTGACCCTGGTTTTTGAGACTCCTAGGGAGTTGCTTTAGTTTCGAGGACGAAACTTTCTTTTAGTGGGGGAGGATGTGGTGACCCGGACCGTTGCAGGGCTTCTACAGTGTGACCGGCAGCTTCGGGAGGCCTACGGGGCATGTCAGCGGTGTTCGCGCGCCAATTTGGACTCAAGTGATGGATTCGGGGCTTAAATAGATCACGTGGATAACCGGAAGACCCCGTTGGATGTTTAGAAGTGTTTTCGCGCAAATCGGATACCAGATTTGGACTCGGCGCGAAATTCGGAGTGAAAATACCTTTCCGGGAGCCTCCGGCAAATTTTAGGATTGGAATTTGGCAAAACGGACGCCGTATTTGGATTCAGCGCGCGAAAACGGTCAAGATGGGCTATTTACTTGGATTTTTCGGAGCTTGCTACAGTAATTTACTGTTCACGGCCGGAACAGTGTTTTCCGGCGATCGCCGGCGCCGGCGGCGGCGGCGGGCAGCACCGGCGGGCGGCGGCGCGGCCTCGGGCAGGCGGAGCAGCGGCGGCGCGCGGCGCGGGCAGCGCGCGGGCGCGCGGGCAGGCGCGCGGTCCACGGCGGCGGCCGTGCACTTGGGCGGTGCCACGTGGCGGCTGGTGAGTGGAGGGCTCACAGTGCGCGGTCTATGGAGTAGTCGCGAGGGCTCATGGTCCAGGATGCACCGAGTTTGACACGTGGCATCGTTTTACTGGATGGTTCACGGAGCGCGGTTCACGGAACATTTTTGGTGCACGGTGGACCGACGGTGGGACACGTGGCGGCTTGTGATTGGCTCGGTGTTGTGCTCCCGGTCTACGCAACGGGTGGAGCAGTTGCCGTACGCGACGTGCGGGCGGGAGCAGGGTGCGCGGTTCACGGGCGGTGCACGGTTGTTGGGGCCACGTGGCGCGCCGTCGTTGGGTGGCTCACGTGCACCGGGCGCAGCGAAAGGTTTTTCCTGGATTTTTCCCTTAAGTGCATCCGAGAGCTCTTCCAATGGGGATTTCGACCCCTTCGAGGCCTCAGCTCGAAGGGGACATTAGAGGATGAATTCTTCCCCTTGAAGTGAGGATCAATCCTACCAAGTTTCAGATTTTCGAGTGGCACGGATTTCGAGATCTCGATTTTACGGCGCGGCGCGACGTTGCGTTTTCTGTGTTCTTCTTCGGCGCAGCAGCGGTGTTTTAGCTCCCCCGGCCTACCCCGAGCTCCTTTTTCTGTGATTTTTGCGCCGTTGGCTTCACGACAGGTAGGGCTTCATCTTTCATTTTGATCGCGCACTCTGATTTTGCTTCTTTGGCTCGGATCCCGAGGTAACAATGGACCCCCTTTTTCTGTGAGGAATGTGAGGACAGCATCGGAGTGTTTTGGTCATATCTTCGCGCTCGAGCGTCATACGGAGACGAGCTTATACAACTTTTTCATCTACAGATCGCAAGGAACGCGCTCGTATTTTTATTGGATTTTCGTGAGATTTATTTCGAGGTGAAAATCACTGTTTTCTCAGTGTACTGTGCACAGTCTTTTTCCACAGTTTGTTGTTTGGATCACCACCTTGCCGGATTTTTATCTTGATGTACAGAACTCGGATTTGGGCGTGCAAGGTACCGTTTCGAAGCTATCGACGCGAGGATCGCCGTGATATTTTTATTGGAATTTTCTGGGCAATTTCTGCAGGTGATAATTTAACTGTACAGAATTCGGGATTGTATGTGTTAATTAGTGCTATAAGTGAGAGCCTAAGTGTAATTAGTGAGCTTTGTACTGTACCAGGGATATTTCGGGTGTGCTGAAATTGTGGAAGCAAGGAATTGGAGTTTTGGTATTTTCTAGCTGTACGGACTTGGACTGTTGCACTTCAGGTGGGTGGTTGTTGTACTCCTCTCCTTTGTTATGCCCACTAGGAATATCAGAGTACCCCTGATTTGATGATGCTAAATGTGTTAATTGGTAGACTCGCATGCTTTAGGGAGCAAATTATTGGTTATCTGATCCGCGAAAATTATTGTTAGATTGATCATTTGTTTAAATCGCCTAAGTTCTGGACCGTATGCATAGAGACAATGTGATAATATTAGAGGACTGCAAAACTGATGATTAATCATATGTGACTGTCACTTTAGCCTTTAATCTCTAAATTGATTATTCTGGGAAACTGGACAAATATTGGAACACTGCATGATTAAATTGGTCACATAATTATTGCCATCTTTTACTGCTACACTATTTTGGGACTTGACTTAGGAGAAACCATGCTTTTTCTCTTTTCTTCTTTCATTGTTGGCACTAGCGGCTTAATCGCTCAGGTTCGAGCGTATGTTGGACAGTGTAGGCAGGTATTGGGGATTTGGGACAGGTTGAGTTTGTCAGGGGGTTGCGGCGACCACGGATCTTGGGTGGTTGACCGGATTGTTTCTATTGCATCAGATTGGGTGTTCGGGGATCGGGCTTACTTTAGTGGAGGGTTGTTCCCACTTATTTGAGTCTCGATCCAGTCCTGCTATTATGAGACAGTGGTTACAGAGATGGTTGATACAGTGATATACTTTACTCGTGTGGGTCGCTCCCCTCGAGTGCCACTCCGGAGTAGGCTTTCCACGGTGTGAGCGCCGGGCACCATGCTGGTTTCTTGAGTTCCACGGTGTGAGCGCCGGGCACCATGCTGGTTTCTTGAGTTCGACAGCAGAGCAGGCAGTGCCAGTGTTCACTGGCTGTCAGATTGGGTCATTATGACAGGCGTCTTGATTCTGATGCATCATTTTCTCCATCCTTATTAGATGGTCATGTAGAGGCATATTAAGGATAGCATTTTATCAGCTGCGTCATTTATTTGCATCCCTTCTCTCTTCTTTCCCCTTTTTGCCTCTGAGCACCTGGTGGGCATATCTGAGCTGAGGTTTTACCCACTAGGGGAGGCTACTGGTTTACTAGTAGTTCTCACCCCCATTCTTTTCCCTCTTTTTCTTCTCCCTTGTTTTGCAGAGTCTTCTGCGGGTGCTACTGGACTTTCAGTGGCGGGTCGAGGAGAGGACGGCTGAGTAGATAGATCTCGAGGCAGGATGAGCGTGTTAGCTGGACTGTTGGTGTACCCAGGTTTTCCTCAGACGGTTGTACTTTCACTTTTGGGACTGGCTTTTGCCAGCATGTTGTATTTTTTATTTTGTGAGCTGGGAGAGACTGATGTATCATTTATACAGATGTATTGTACTTTATTTCCAGCTTCAGTCTGAGATGTATTAGTTTTAGTTCAGCTCTGTTTTTATTGCTCTTTTATCATATCTTTTTATCTGAGCAGGTTGTTGACGCTTCGTGTACACGGGAAATACCGTGTGCACGGCGGATCTGTAGACGGGCCCGGGTTCTGGTTTACACCCGGGGCGTGACATTC